>CM054057.1:690655301-691100225 GCA_028641055.1 Alopecurus myosuroides
CTTCGAGTTGGCATGACCAAGAGGTACCTCGAGGAGGAGACCGGCGGATCTAAGGCAGAGGATGCAGCGGTGGTATGACGTGAGGTTGTACCTGTGCAGATGGTCGCTAGGCAGCCGCGTCCACCTCATCGGTGTGTGCGGACAACATCTAGCGGCGGTGTCTTGCTGGTGGTTGCTGAGCGTCCGCCGTCGTTCACCCGTCGTGGTCGCCGTCTACGGCACCAACCCTTGGCCATGTCCGCTCAAATCCCACACCGGCGAAGAGTAGCTGGTCAGCTTGCCGCGCAGGGGTGCTCACGGCACGGGAGTGGAAAGGGCGGAGTCGACTGGTCGGGCCCGTGGCGGCGCGGCTGTAGGGTTTCACGGCAGGAGGGGATTGGAGAAGAGACTCGGGAGGGGATTGGGAGGGGGAATACGCGTGTGGCGTGGGAGCTGGTTTTGTCTGCCTTTCGCATTCCAAACGACCAAATCCGACGGACAGCAGCGAACAAAACCGTGTAGGTAAGAAGATCCAGACGTACACGTGGAGGCTCCGGAGGGTTGCGCTTCGCGGCCGCGCGTCGTGGACAAACCCAGCAGGCACACAACCCCTCCATCCTTTATAGGAGTAATGCGAGAAAATGACAAATAACCACCACATTTGCGGTCGAATTGTCAGTTAACCACCGCTTTCGGGCGAAATGACAAAGAGCACCGCGTTTCGGGGCAGAACTGTGACGCGGAGCACCAAATTTGGTTGATCGCTAAGTTTAGTCGGCTTAACAGCATTTCTGACTGAACGGGCCCACTGTCAGGCCTACGTGGCGAAAAAAAAAGAAAAAATAATCAGCCCCCCGCTACTCGGTCGCGCCGCTGCCGTTTGTTCGCCGTCGCCGTTCCACTGTCAGGCCTACTCGGCGTGGAAGGAGGATAGATGACGGCTGTCGTCGCGCTCGTGGAGCCACTCCGGGAGGAGGCGCCTGCCGACGTGGTGGACGAGATCCTGCTCCGCGTGCCGTGCCTATCCTCCCTCGTGCGCGCCGCCGCGGCCTGCTCGTCCTTCCGCCTCCTCGTCTCTTCCCCGAGCTTCCTCCGCCGCCACCGAGCGCTCCACCCTCACGAGTCCGGACCTTTCCTCGGGGTCTTCTCCTCAGTCCCCGCGTCCGGCAAGGCAGAAGGCACCTTCCACGCCGCCGGCCCGCCCCAACCGGCCGCCGCAGCCGCCTGCGCCGTCGCCGCAGCCGCGGACTTCTCCTTCACCTTCCTCCCGGGGCCGCCCGATGCCGATGCCAAGTTCGGCTGGCTCGTTGACCGACAACCCCTCGGCGTCCTCAACGGCCGGCGCTGGTGCGAGCCTTTCCTTCGACGCCGTCGCCGCCGAGGTGCGCGCCCGCCTCCGCTTCGACGACCGCCTCGCCGGAAGGTGGCGGCCACTCGAGACCCCGCTCCGCGACCTCCACCGCGCCGTCCGCGACGCCGAGCACTACATCCGCCACTGCCTCGGCGACACGCATGCTCTGACCTTCAACGCAGCATCCCGCCCGCCGTGGACAGGGGCGAGACCGGCTCTGGCCCTCTCCACCACATCCTGCTTCGACCGTCGTCCTCCTTCCGCGCAGCACATCGACGGCCGGCGAGACCCCTCGCCTGACTTCCTCTCCTCGCCACGGTCGGCCGGCGGGGCGCCTCCTCCCCTGCACACAAAACAGGAAATGTTAAAAGAAAGAGTGGAGACGATGACATGTGGGCCCAATGGTCTTTTCACCGAGAACCTAACGGCAGTCAACGGGTCAATCCTCTCCCCTTGCCACGTAGGCCTGACAGTGGGCCACGAGAATCAGAAATGTTGTTATGCGGCTTAAACCGAGCGATCAGAGAAAAGTGGTGCTCTGTGTCACACATCTACCCCGAAACGCGGTGCTCGTTGTCATTTCGCCCGAAAGCGGTGGTTAACTGACAACTCAACCGCAAATGTGGTGGTTCTCTGTCATTTTCTCGGAGTAATGCACAACGAACGCTGCTCCACCGCAAACATGCGTACGAGGGAATCCAACAGGTAGCTTTGCAGCAGTTTTGCACGAATCACCGTCTCCCGGAGTTTGTCCCCTTGCTGGAAGTGGACAGCCCTGCTTTGCTTTTCTCATGCAGGTTGCAGTCGAGGTTCAGCACCGTGACGGAGGTCCCACCAGATTTATTCTCATATGCTTTCCTTTTTTTTTTTTACATATGTTCATTTATTTTATGGGTGCCACCACGCCTCCTCGTGAAAACACCCGACGGCTGGTGCCAGTGCACCGCCTCCCTCTCGCTTCGCCACATCAGCTTTAGTCTCACTCTCACCCCCACTCTCACCTCACTCTCGCCCCACGGTGCCAGTGCACGGGCTGTAGTGCTACTCTCACTTCTCTCTCCTCCACTCTCGCCTCCACTCTCGCCCCACTAGCACAGCTATCGCCCCGCTCTCGCCTATCGCCTCCCCCTCTCGCCCGGCCAGTGCGGGCGGTAGCCGGGCGGTAGCGGCGCTACCGCCGGGCGAGCCAGCCACCGCCCGCCTATTCCCTCTCGCCCCCTTACCGCCCCACTCTCGCCCGCTGGGGGGCGATAAGGCGCACTATCGCCCCCCCAAACGCCCGCGTTGGCACCAGCCTTAGTCACACCACGCCGACAAGTCGTTGCCTCTCGCTTCGGCCCGTCAAGCGTTGATCCTGCCAACGGACAACGAGAACATACATAGGAGAAGACAGAGTAACGTGTATAGGATAGAAGGCCACCGAGAACGGCCCACGCGAGCGCCCTAAGTGCCTTGAAGCAGGATCAAACTTGTGAACTGATGCCATCAAAACAAGACCGAGAGGTAACGAAGCTCCACGACAACATCCCAAAGAGGGTGACGACACCGAGCGCCGCCGCCATTGAGACCGGCGGAGAAGGGTTTTCACCCGGAGACCTAACACAGAGAAGATAACCAAAACGACGCCCCCCTAAGGGTTACGAAACCACTGTAAGAAATATGCTATCTTATGACTCTCAATAATGGTCACTGAATGGTCATGTACGTTCATATGCGACCTTTGTGTGACCTAAATGAGTTGGTAAGGTTACGAGCACCACCAATGAGCCAAAGTGACCTTTTGTAGCCAAAATAAAAGGTCATGAACTCCGTGACCAACTTTTTATATCATTCGCAATTTTACCAGGCCACGTCAGGTCCAACGGCAAAACTGACGTGGAAAAAATGTGACCAATTGAAATGGTGGTGGATGGTTCGCAAAAAAAAGGTTGTGGATCACTATAAGCCAGTCCAGTTCAGCTTTATATATGGGTCTAGCTCAATAATTCATCCCATTCCATATGGTTTACATGGGCCTTTATATGGGCCAAGCCAAAAAAAATTGAGCCCATTATTTTCGATGTCAATTCTGGTTAGCTACATAGGCATCCAACTAGGCCAAGGAATTTTCATAGTCCATATTATTTTAGTTTAGCTGGGAAATTTAAAAATCATGAGGGAATAAGTATTTTTCTATGACAAGGGAAATTTTAATTGTACTATTTATGTAGCCACTACGTCAAACATATATAGACCATAATTCACCGCTATCCAGCATGCATCTCGCTGCTATTAAGTTGTATAATCAATCGATAATTACATTAAACATCATTCATAATGTAACTCATATTTATGATGAATATAGAAGTAAACACCGATGTTTTACCCTTAGTGGAAACAACACATCCTCACCCTTAGACGTTTCTATCACTTGTGCTTAGGATCGGAGGAGGCATGAACCCACTATCTAGTACTAAACTCCCTCTTGGAGATGCATGTGATCACTTGGACAAAGCAACCACACACAACAGAGATCATGCAAGAACGCAATAGAACATTGATATAAATAAAGTATCAAGATTATATAGAATACATGAACAATATGATGATAACTTCACAACTCATCGGATCCCAGCAAACACACCATGTAGCAATTCCATAACGATGATCTTGATCATGTTATGCAGCTCAAAAGATCTAAAGATGGTAGCACAAGGAGGAGAGAAAACCATATTGCTACTCCTATGGACCCATAGTCCAAGGATGAACTAATCACGCATAGCTCCAGAGACAATCATTGCGATGAAGAAGCCTCCGTTGATGATTCTCCCTTCTGGCAAGGTGCCGGAGCAGAGCTCCAAAAGTTCCATAAGGAGAAGTAAAAGTTGTTTTCTCTTGATCTTTCTTTTTAACAAAAAAATTAAGAAAACCCAGAATAACCATCAAGAAAGCAAAAATGTGTTTTCTTAGACAACCTTTCTAACATTTGATCAATAAAAGAAAAAGGATAATGGTCTTTATTAGTAACTTTGTTAACTTTTCGAAAATTAATGCACATTCTGTAACCAACTATTACTCTTTGAGGAATAAGTTCATAATTTTTGTTTGGAACAACAATAATTCATCCTTTCTTAGGAACACAATGCACATGACTTACCCGTCTACTATCAGCAATAGGATAAATAATACTAGCATCAAGGAGTTTTAATACCTCATTTCTTACCACTTCCTTCATCTTAGGAATTAAACGATGTTATGTTCAACAACTGACTTTGCATCAGGTTTCATATTAATAGCATGCTGACATATAGCAGGAGAAATCCCTTACAAATCATCAAGAGTATATCCAATAGCTCCTCGGTGTTTCTTCAATACTTCCAATAATCTTTTCTCTTTTTTACCTGAAAGTTTAGAACTAATAACAACAGGATATGTTTTCTTATCATCAATATGAGCATATTTAAGATTACCAGGTAAAGGTTTTTAATAAAAAACGGGATCCTCCTTAGGTGGTAACGTGGTACCTAAGTCTTCCACCGGTAAATTGTGTTTCAGCATCGCTGGTTGACAAAGAAGAATCTCATCAATCTCATTTCTTTCTTCCATAAAGACCTCACTTTTGTGGTCCTCCATGTATTGTTGCAAAGCATTGTTAGGAGCAAGAGCAACAGAGGCAAGTTGTTCAACTTTAAAATCTTCATTAGCCAATTCAGTTTCATAAGGAGCTTTAGAAAATTTAGATAAATTAAACTCATAAGTTTCTCCATCAAATTTAGTTAATATTTTGTCATTCTTACAATCTATAATAGCACCACAAGTGTTCAAGAAAGGTCTACCAAAAATGACAGGACCGGTTTTACTAGCAGCTGCACCAAGTAATAGAAAATCAGCATGATATTTAGTTTTACCACATAAAACTTCCACATCTCTAACAATACCAATTGGAGATATAGTTTCTCTATTAGCAAGATGAATAACCACATCAATTTTTTCAAGTTGACAAGAACCAATTTCATGCATGATTTCTCTATAAAGCTCATAAGGAATAACACTTGAAATTGCACCAATATCACATAAACCATAATAACAATGATCACCTACCCTGACAGAATGCACAGGAACACTAGTTTTCCTGGATCTAGTAGGATGTGAAACAATATAAGAAGAATCTTCACAAAAGATAATGTGTCCATCTCCTACACTTTTAGTGACAAGGTCCTTTACTTTTGTTATTGTAGGTTCAACAATTATTTGTTTATCAGGTTCTATAGATTTCTTTGTACTTTTGTTAACCACGCTAGCTATAATAGAATGTTCCTTTACCATAACAGGGAAAGGCATCTTCTCAATATAAGGTTCGGGCACAACAGGATTAACAGTATGAACTTCTATATTTCTAGCAGGAACACAATTAACAATATCTTTATAAGGTGCATGGTACTTATTCCACTCCATTTTGGGAATATCAAGATAAGAGGCAAAAGCCTTCAAACAGTTTGCAAAAATTTGAGAGTCAAGACCACAAACAACACTAACATTAAGAAAATCATCGGTTCCCATAAAATATTTAATGCATTCATAATGATAATTTATACCTGACTTTCTACCTTTGTCATTCTCCCATCCTTTAGTATTTTCCTGAATACGTCAAGAAGATCCCATTTAGCTTCTCTTTTAATACATGTAAATGATCCAGAACAAGAAGCATCCAATAAATCCTTATCATCAAGAGAAAGCATTGCATAGAAATTAATAATAATAATAATATTGCTGGGGAGCTCATGAATGGGATATTTGAGCATTAGTAACTTCAATCTCCCTCACGCTTGGGCAATACTATATCCATCATGAGGATAGAAATTATATATTTTATTTCGATCCTTATGAATCTCATTGGGAGGATAGAATTTTAGAATAAAAGAGAGGTACAATTTCCTCCCATCCAATAGACATTCTTCAGCATTTTATACCATTCCGCAGCTCTGCCCTTCAGTGATAAAGAGAATAGCTTCCTCTTAACTTGGTCCATTGAATTACCTGCACACTTGAAAAACTCGCACAATTCATGTATAAAGAGTAAATGATCACTAGGATGGACAGTTCCATCTCCAAAATAGCAGTTATCCATAACACGTTCAACAATTTTCATAGGTATTTTAAAAGGATCCAATTGAGAAGATAACGGGTCATCTACTACCCTAGTAGTGGCAGAAGTACTCCCAAATAGGGAATCAAATGTAGACCTCTCCATAATAAAATAAAGCAGCAGACAGAAATAAAAAAATACTCCCGGTAAAACTTTCCCTTACCAATTCCACTTACCAATAGTGCTTCACTACCCGGCAACGGCGCCAGAAAATAGTCTTGATGACTCACAAGTATAGGGGCGTATCGTAGTTCCTTAGATAAATAAGAGCGTCGAACACAACGAGGAGCAGAAGATGTTGACAAGCAATTCACTTTAACACTACCAGACAAGTTTTCGAGGGTTTTTGATATAGCAGGTAAATAAAGTGCGGGTAAATAAAAGATAGTTACAGTAATTGCAGCAAGTGGCCGAATCCTTTCTAGAGCGAAGGACAAGCCGGTTGGTTTACTTATGATGACTAGCATTCTCGAGGACACACGAGAATTCGTCAAGTGCTTTTGCTTCGGACAGTTGATTAATCTTTAGTGTTTTGATAGATCTTGAGTGGGTGAATCTATACTAATGCACTGCCCTATTTTTAATAATATATACTTGTGATTATACCCCTTGCAAGCATCCGCAACTACAAGTAAGTAATTAAGATAAATCTAACAATATCCTTAAACTATGTGATCCTACACTCCCTCGTGTATCGATTTCCTAACGGGAGTTTAGCTTTCTTTAACTCCAGCAACCCCCACAATCAGTAGCCAAATACACAATGCATCCCTCTAGGCCCATAAAGGTAAAGTGTCATGTAGTCTACGTTCACATGACACCACTAGAAGAATAACACCACAACTTAAATATCAAACCATTAAATATTACTCAACATAACTCCACTCCTGACATCTTGACTTCTCCCATGTCCTCAAGAACTAAATGAACTAATCACAAGACATCATATGGATCATGATCAGAGGTGCTATAATGATGAATAACAATCTGGTCATAAAGTGCAAACACCGATAAATCTCGTAAGCATCAACTACAAACAAGTAATCCACACCGGGAGAGAGATCTAGTGAAGAACTGTGATATAGAACCATAATTATTACAGCGGGATAGCGGTGGATGGTGAGGATTATGGTGCTGGTGGTGATGACAATGACGATGATGATCTTGTTGATGCCAGATGCGATGACAGTGACGATGGCGATGATTTTCCCTCTCCGGGGAGGAATTTCCCTGGCAGATTTCTCCGTGCGGGAGAGATTTTCTCTCTCTATTGTTTTCCGCCCTGTGGAGGCGGCGGAGTATTTCCTAGACAATTCTCTAGGTCTTAGGGTTTCGGGGGGATGAAGTACGCGAAGGGGGATTCTAGTGGTGGTCCAGGGCAGCCACACCACGTGGCGGCGCGGCCAGAGGGCGCCACCATATGGTATGGGCCCTTGGTGGCCTCCCTCTGGCTCCCCACTTGGTTGGCTCCGACTTCTATTGAAATAGGATCTCTCCAATATTGTTTCCCTTCTTCTGCTGGTCTTCAGAAATATAATATCCCGAGGGTGCCTTTTTACAGCTGAATTCTAGTCCAGGCAAATTATTCTCCAATAAGTGTAAAACATGCAAAATAGATGAAATAACATAAGTATCATCTCTAATATGAAATATATCGATGACTAGCGGTAAATTATGATATAAAATAGTGATGCAAAATGGACGTATCACTTATCATGAAGGTTTTGGTGGTGGTAATCGAGGTGACAATGGGGGTGTTAATGGAGTTGCCTATGGGGGTGGTGATGGAGGAGGTGGTGGATCGTGACAATTTTCTTGGTCATGGTGATTTAATTGGTGCTTGAGTATGGGTAGTTCATTTGGTAGGGATTTGGTCCACGATATAATACATGATATGTTGTGGTTATACTAGATCAAACGTTATCGATGATGGTGACTTTTGAATCAAATCTATGCATGTTTTATTTGATATGTTCCATGTGATGAACTATATGTATGTCTATAATTTATTTGTTGGATATGTAGAATTTGAGTAATTCAAATGGTTGATGAAATGTCATGCAATTTTTTTAAAATATATGTGGCAAGGGATAAAACTAAATGGGGGAATTTTCTGTAAGCAGTTAAATATGGGAGTTCGGTTAGGAACCGTGATGGCGTGTGGACACACGTTCGTTGGGAGACCTCTAGAGGAAGGTATGATGAGTACAACAGTAAGATTTTCCCTCAGAAAGAAACCAAGGTTTAATCAGACCAGTAGGATAAAGAAATCACTTCTGAAGGTTGCTGACAGCTGATGTTGGCATGGTGCACTACCGGGCTCAGCAGCAACGTGGAATCTACACACAACACAACCAACATTCTTTGCCCCAACGAAATAGTGAGGTTGTCAATCTCACCTGTCTTGCTAAAAACAAAGGATTAGACGTATCGTCTGGAAAATGATGTTTGTTTGAAGTGAATGAAATGAGAACATTTGTCAATGTAGGTTGTATTATCAGTGTAAAATAATGGATCGGTGTCCACAGTTCACTAGTGGTGTCTCTCCATAACAGATAAATAACATGTTGGGTAAACAAATTACAGCTCGGTAATTGACAAAAATAGAAGGACATGATGATTACTATGATATTCATTCGGGAATTACAACATGATACATAGACCGTCATCCAACTACATCTATGACTAATAATCCACCCTCAAGACGTCATCAGAGCAAACTTTGGGTATTAATTTGCAAGCAACAGATTATTGCATTAAGTAAAGTGCGTAATGTAAACAATACAATTATCCTTAGACAAAGCATTGTTGTTTTATCCCTAGTGGCAACAGCACATCCACAATCTTAGAAGTTATTGTCACTCTCCCAGATTACTGGAGGCATGAACCCAGAATTTAGCATAAATACCGCCTCTTGGAGTTACAAGCATCAACTTGGCCAGAGCATCTACTAGTAACGGAGAGCATGTAAGATCACAAACAACATATATATGATAGATGTATAATCAACTTGATATAGTATTAAATATTCATCAGATCCCAGCAAACACAACATGTAGCATTACAAATAGATGATCTTCATTGTTTTAGGAAGCTCACAAGATCTAAACATGATGGCATAAAAGAGGAGAAGACAACCATATAGCTACTGCTATGGACCCGTACTCCAAGGATGAACTACTCACGCGTCACTCCGGAGGCAGGCATGGTGATGAAGAGCCCTCCGGTGATGATTTCCCTTCTCGGCAGGGTGCCTGGGAGAGCTTCAGAACCCTCCTTAACTAGGGTTAACGATGGCGGCGGCTATGGAACTTTTCGTGGATGGAGGCTCGGGTCTTACAGTTTTCCCGAGGAAGGCTATTTATAGGCGAAATGGTGATGTTGGTGGGTGGCCAGGGGGCCCACACCACGTGGCCGCGCGGCCAAGGTGGGCACACCGCCATATGTTGTGGGTGCCTCCCTGCACCCCCTTTGGGTCTCCTCCGGACTCTGTGTACATGACAGAAAAATAGGACACTGGGTTTTTGTTTCGTCCAATTCCTAGAATATTCCGAGAAAAACTTTTCTGAAACCAAAAACACCAAAAAACAAGAATGAGCACTGTGGCATCTTGTCAATAGGTTAGTCCCAGAAAATACATAAATATGCTATGAAGTGTACGTATAGAAAACATGTAGCAATTGGCATAATATTAACATGGAACATCAGAAATTATAGATACGTTGGAGACGTATCAAGCATCCCCAAGCCTAGTTCTACTCGTCCTCGAGTAGGTAAAACGATAACAACAAAATAATTTTTGAGGTGACATGCTAACAACACAATCTTGATCATGATTATTGTAAAAGCATTGCAAGCTGAGATCAAAGTACTCTAAACATAGGCATGATAGATATAATTCCAACAATGTAACTTAGCAACTATGTTGCAACATGAAAAGTAACACAAACAAAAGATCATGAATAATAATGCACTGAAATGTATACGTTTGTTTTGAGCATAAAGAAAACATAGCAAGGTGGTATTCAGCTTGTCCTTAAAAGGATAACAAAACATAAATACCAGGACAACTTCAAAGCTCAAGTGGTGACTAGATACAAGTAATTTGAGAACAAGTAATAACATAATCATGAATTAATCAATAATAAATTTTGGGACTGATGCACATTATACTCAGAATGACAACTATACTCTCTTAATTGGTGCATAAAGTTAGAAGATGGAGACTCGGCATAAAAGTAAAAAAGGCCCTTCGCAGAGGGAAGCAGGGATTAACTCATGTGCTAGAGCTTTTTATTTGATAAACAGAGGTATTGAAAATAATTTTTGAGAGAGGTGTATGTCTATGCCAAGGAATCAGCAAATAGACAATACATTAAGTCACAAGTTAACTAGACTTTACAAGAGTGGCTCCCATGAAGGACGTCCTTTCTACTGTGGTTAGTAGATCATCACTCTTGTCTTTTGTTTACACACTTACAAATTTTGTTTAACTGATAAATCAGGGGCAAAAGAGTGAAGAGAATTTTGTAGTAACCAAATTTGAGGTTGGGCACCCCATTGCCCCCTCTTCTAGCGAATTGGATAAGCAGATGTATATGCCACTAGTCCAGGTGTGTAAAGCCTAATCAACAAGAGAAATAAAGACCATCTACCCGCGTCCTCATGAGCTAAAACAAAGCACAAAACAAATATAATTTTGAAGATTTTAAAGGTAGCACATGAGCAATTTACTTGTAGTGGCGATTAAATACCACATATAGGTAGGTATGGTGGACACATTTTTCAAACTTTGGATTTTTGGGAGTTGGATGCACGAGTGGATCTCATACTTAGTACGGGTGAAGGCTAGAAAGAGACTGGGAGCGACAAACTATGAGAGCAATAATGGTCATAATCATGCATAGCGACAAAACCTTATTAATCAAAGCATAAATGATATTACAAGTCAAAAACTAAATGATCATAGAGGCTAGAGGTGACTGTTTGTAGTCATAACATGGTGTGAGCATGTGCCAAGTCAACCAAAATAAAGCATTTGAAGGAGGATACCACAATATTATGCTTCGATATGCTAGAAAAAACTCATGATTTCTTTTAGTGGAACATTAATCACTCTCATATATATATATATGAGACAAGTAAGACTACATCAATAACTACTAAGCATTAAAATAATATCTAACATGCCATGTTAAAGTCGAAGCCACAGTCTAAATAAGCTTCTCTTTGCACCATTATAAGCATGACATAATTTACTGTTTTGCAACACCAATCACTTTATTTCAACAAAAGCTCTCCAAATAATTTATGAATGAAACAAGAGAGGACTACTCTACAAGAACTAACAGCTTTGAATAAGAGATGCATGAAAAACATGAGCTAAAAGAATTGTAGTAGCTAGATAATAAATGAAGAATACGATTATTCATAAGAAAAAACAGAGCATGTCTCTCTCCCACACAAGAATGCTAGGATCCAACCAAGTTTATTATAGAAAATAAAAGCAAACATACGCTCCAAGTAAAGTACATAAGATGTGACCGAATAAAAATATAGTTTCACTAGAAGTGACCCGATAAGTTGTTAATGAAGAAGGGGTTGCCTTGGGAATCCCCAAGGTTAGACGCTTGAGTCTTCTTTAAATTTTCTGGGATGATCCATGGGGGCATCCCCAAGCTTAGGATTTTCACTCTTCTTGATCACATTATATCATCCTCTGCTCTTGACCCTTGAAAACTTCCTTCACACCAAACTCGAAGTAATTCTCATTAGAGGGTTATTGTTAAACAAAAACTCACATGTTCTGGATGGACACAAGCATGACCCATACTTTCTAAACATTAGCTATAGCCACTGCTGTTTTGTGGAGCAAAGAAATCCACTAAACATAGTAAAAGAGAGAATGCAAAGTAAAAAAGGCAGAATCTATCAAAACAAGAACAGTCTGTGAAGATGGTTTTTTTCGAGGCACTAACGTTCCTCAAATCAGAAAACTCGGAACTAAGAAAAGTTGCGTAAATATCTAAGGATCAAGCATAAACATTTTCAGGATGTTTCTATTTTTCTAGAATATATTACGAATTAAACATTGGATAGAAAAAATGTGTTCCTGCGCAGATATCCAAATCTAGCATCAACTATCCACTAGAGACTTTACTTGGCACAACAACTCGAAAAATAAAGATACAAAGGAGTTATTACAGAAGTAAACAACACCTTGACTCAAACAAAACAAAAGAAAAATTGCAGAAATAAAACATGGGTTATCTCCCAAGAGTGCTTTTCTTTAATGCCTTTCAACTAGGCACAGAAATCAAGAATCAAGTATTTTCATGTGAAAAAGCATCCAAATCAATAATTTTCTCTAAAACACAGCTTGTAACAATTGGTACTTTAGGTACCCCTGAAGATGATTCAACATGTAAATCACTCTTAATTTCACTAAAAAAATTATCAATTTTAAGCTCATTATGGGGTTTTGGTTTAGACACCTTGCGGACATACATGAATGCTCTTTTCCCGCAAAATCCGTCTCCCTCTTAAGTTTAAGAGAATAAAAAGTTAAACATAAAGTTTCCATAGCCTCCTCTAGTCTACCAATAATGAGGTTTTGATTATCATGGGTATTGCTAGCCTCTAAAAGAGTGATTCTTTTATTGATACTTACTATTGATTCATTAACTTTGCTAGCATTATCAAGGAAATTTGGAAAATTCTCTAGAGAGTCCAACTTTTTTATAACATCTTCTAAAGTGAACTCAGTTTTAAGAACCTTAGTACGTGATATTCCTACTAAAATTTCAATTAAGTTACAGGCTTCCAAAGCAGGAGTTCCCAGAAAATTACCACCTCAAAGAGTATCTAGAACATATCTATACCAACTAGTAATACCAACATAAAAATTCCTAAGAAGGATCATGGTAGAATGTTTTTTAGTACATCTATGATGAGCATCACTTATTCTATACCAAGCATCTTTCAAACTATCTCCCCCTTGTTGCCTAAAAGAACGAACATCAACTTCAGTAATACTCATTTTAGCAAGATTAAAAGAGGATAACAAAAATAACAACTATAATAGGAACTAATGTTTTTGTGTGTTTTGATATAAAGAAGCAAACTAGAAAAATAAAATAAAATTAAAACAATGACAAAGTAAGAAATATTGGAGGTGAGAGACTCCGCTTGCAGAAATACTCTTCCTCCCCAGCAACGGCGCCAGAAAATTGTTGGATGGCCTGTTGACATACGTTCGTTGGGAGACCCCAAGAGGAAGGTATGATGAGTACATAAGCAAGATTTTCCCTCAGAAAGAAACCAAAGTTTAATCAAACCAGTAGGAGAAAGAAATCACTTCTGAAGGTTGTTGACAACTGATATTGGTAGGGCGCACTACCAGGCTTGTCAAGACATCGTAGTAGAATTCATAGACGGGGGTGCCATGAGACTACTGATACAGATGTGGGGGGACGTGATTGTGCGAAGGACAATGACACAGGGTTTTTACCCAGGTTCGGTACGACCCAGTAATGCGACGTTCCTACTCCTGCAATCTCACTATTCAGGACTAAAACCTGTGAATACAGAGTACAATGTGAGGTTCTATTAGCTGCTCGTCAAGGATCAACCTCTTGGCGAGTTAGCCTGTAGCTTCTTGTCTATCTATCATATCTCCCGTCTGGCTTTATATAAGAGCCAGATTAGGGCATACAGAATAGGAAATCTAGAAGACTACGGTAACTATTAACTTGGAAAGTAAGGAATCCGCCTTCTACTCCAAGCCAGATCACGTGGGCCGCGATCCGGGTTCTTCTAGAATCCGGCTTCTGTGCGTCAGCTTACTGGGCCGCCCAACGGACCGTAGTCCACTACCTCTTGGGCCACCCAGGTAATCCGGCACTTTGGACTGCCACCTGATATGCCCCTATTCGGTATATATCCGACAGTAGCCCCCAAGAAGGATTAAGACTCTGATTCGCCGTCTTTCGTCAAATGCATATTTTCCGAGAAATACGGGCCTGCAGTCTTGATTCTTCTTTTTCTCCTCAAAGGATGTTATAACGCAAAACTCGGAATTCAGAAAATCCGGCTTTTCTTACACGATCCTTCGTGAAGAAGGAACTTCCTACGTCAGCGCTTTAATCATGCTGACGTAAGAGACGTTTGAGTTTCAGGCGGTAAACCCAGAAACAAATCTCTGACAGATTCTCGCGGGAAACGAGGCGATAGCAATTATCACCCGTCGTTTCATTTCCCGGAATTTCCGGCGAGTGACACGCGTTGATCATCCAACGGTCAAAAGAGTCGTTAGCACGCATCGTGACGGGGTTCCGGCTATAAATAGCCGTCTCCGTCCTTCGAGCCAACCTTCTGCTCTCACTTCGCTGCACCATTCCCAGCGCCCAAGTTCGTAACAGGGCAACTCCCGAGCGCACGCACGAACACCACCCGAGACCTCACCGGAGCAGCCGGAAACTTCCACGCGCCGCCCATCGATGGCATCCCCAAGCTCCTCACCGACCCGCTCCGTCGCAACGGACATCGATGAAATCATAAATACGATGGATCCATTATTGGATTCACCGGTGCACGCCTCCGGCGACGAGCCGGCGAAAGCCGCTGGCAGTGCGGCAGGCAAAGGAATTCCTCTCTCCGCCGCGGATCTTGCGTGGTCTTCTTCCGTGCCTCCATCGCCGTCCGCGCCCGAGACGGTGGAAGAAAAAATCGCTCTCGTCGGAGATGAGCTCGCGGCTGCAGAAGCCGCGGCGTCCGCCGCCGCCGGAGCAGAAGACGAGGCGGAAACTGCCGGTAACTGGAGCGCAAGCAGTATTCCGCCATCCCTCCTTCCGACAATGGAGAGGGAGGGCTCGTGCTGAAGGGGAAATGGCGGATCCCGGAGGACGAATCCGAGCCCGCGGCAAAGGGCGAAGAACGTGTCCTCCTCACTTCCCATATTTTGAGAGGTATGGGTTTTCCACCATTCGCCTTTTTTTCCAAGTCTTAGCCCACTACAACATCCAACCCCACAATCTGCCACCAAACTCCATCCTCTACCTAGCCGGATTTCAGGCCCTTTTTGAGGGATATCTAGGTATAGCTCCTAGGTTAGATTTCTGGCTTTATTGCTTTGGGGTTAAGCGGAACTCTTCGGAGGGCGCACTACCAACTTGTGGGACCATATCCTTTACCCTTTGTAGATTCAGGGAGGACTGGTTCCCCAAGATCAAGACATCGGAATCCGTCAAATTCTGGACGGGTTCCTTCTTCTATCATCCCGACGTTCCCTTCCCTGGGAAAACCACCAGGGTTCCACCTTTCTCGAACATCGCCGCTGTTCCCCCAAGAAAACTGGGGAACTGAAGCAGTTCAAACCCTGCCGCCGGATCTTCTCAGGATCAAGCGGCGCATCGCAAAGCTCGTCGCTTCTGATCCGCCTCTAACCGGCATGGACACAGTCCTTTGCTGGCTAGAAAGGCGGATTCAGCCCTTGGCAAACCACGGCGCTCGCCTTCTCCGCGAGTACACGGGAACCGGCGATGCTATGCGGACAACCAGCAAGGTTTGGTCAGCAAAAGATTTGCGGAAACATGCAAATCAATTGGTCGCATCCCGCGACAAATATGAAGAAAGCCGACCAATGTACACGGCCTCGAATCCGGCTCCCAAGGTACAATTCTTTGCCTTTTGGGTTTAGATTCTTCCTGTTTTCTTGGTTTTCGTGTTTTTATCTCAGCTTTTGCCTTCTTAACAGATTTCCGAACTTCCTGAGTCGGACCTTGCTTCCGATGCCGAGCTGGAGGCATTACGTGCCACCTTTGCGGGTGGACGTAAGCGCAAGAAGATTTCCGCTTCCCAGGAAGTCATTGATCTTGACGGGGTTCCCGTCGCCACCTCCAGGTTCGAACATCTGGGTTGTTTTACTTTATCGGAAATTTTTCCCTTTTTCTCGGAGTTTTAACTTTTCGGCCTTTTCCTTTTTAAGCCTGCCTCCCTCTACTCTGAAGCCAAAAAAACTGAAGAGGCACAAGGTTGTGGCCAGCAGAGGCCCACATCCTTCTCCTGCTACTGCTCCGGATACACCAGTAGTAGCAACAGAAGAGCACGCTGCTGCCCCCAACGTCGAAACCCAGCAGACCAGCCAGCCCATTGTGCCGGAAACGGACACGAGGGAAAGGGCGGTCCCTGAGGTGGGATTTCCTTCTCGGATAACTGAGGAGGAAATTCCCACCTTCGATAAAGAATTCAAGAATATCAACGAGGGCCTTAGCGCGGCTGGGACTCTTTTTGTTGAGTACGCAAAGGAGTTCACTGAAAACTTGGCAGGTTTACAGCGGATAATCCAGGTATTATCTCTAGCCCCCAAGCAATAAGTTAAAATATCTGCTTTTCACTTAATGCTTTCATTATCATGCTTGTTTCTAACTTAAACACGATGTTTCACCTCCGTGTTTCAGCAAACCGCTGAAACTATAAACCTGAAAGTTTTCAACAAACTTACCGTCAAGAATAAGGAGGTTAGAAACCTTCTATCTATTCTTGACGTTAAGGAAGCAGAGCTGGCATCGTCTCAGCTACGGCTGGAGGAAACAACAGGTATACTTTAGTTCTCTGAAGTTCCT
The DNA here is from genome assembly GCA_028641055.1 of Alopecurus myosuroides. Classification (NCBI taxonomy): domain Eukaryota; kingdom Viridiplantae; phylum Streptophyta; class Magnoliopsida; order Poales; family Poaceae; genus Alopecurus; species Alopecurus myosuroides. The sequence continues at coordinate 690,672,379 of CM054057.1, forward strand.
TGTCCATAATTTTTTCTATGTATTTTTCCGAGTTTTCTTAACCCTGAATTTTTTTCCTTGCTTTCTAGCTGCTTTGGCGAAAGCCAAGCAAGTTGCTGAAGATGCCGGCAACGCCGAGAATCTCCGCCGGGAGAACTTGGACCTTCATAAGGAAATTATGAAGGTTCAGAAGGATCTGGAGGCCAGCAATCTGGCTCTTGGAATTGCTCAATCCAAGGCCTCCCAACAAGCTGACAAGGACAAGTCCACTATCCAAGATTTGGAGAACGCCTTGAGCCTGCGCCTGGAGGAAGGCTCCGAGATGGACAAGATCCTCGGTAAGTTATCAACTTTTACCGGATTTTCCATGTTTTAATTCCTTTCTCTGCTTTTTCACTAACCCTTCGGTTGTTTTGTCTGAAAAAACAGGAGATAACCCAGAACTTATTCGGATTGAAAAAATCCGAGCTTTTGGGAAGGTATTCACCACGATCAAGGCTGTGGGATGTTGCTCATCAACAGATACCTTCCCGCAAAGTCTGGGGAACTCTCGGAAGTTGAAAAACTTCCGGGAGCCATCATAGAGATTGCGGATGCCAAGGAGTCCACATTGCGCTCCTCGGCCCGGGGTGGTGCACGCATGGCTTTAGGGCTTATGCGTATGCATTACCCCAGTGCCAAATCTTGGCGCGTGGCGTCCGGTATCCCTCTTGGATATTCGGAGACCCAGCGGACCACCATCTTTGATGAAATCAAGGGTCACACCACCAAGATCGCCTCTATGGTGAATATCTCCATCACCTATCCGGAAGAAGAGATTCCAGAAGCCCCCGAGGATGACAGCAGTGAAGAAGACTCGGATGCTTGAAGAATTCTCCCTGCCATGGATAGGAGAAATAGGAAATAGGAGCATTACTGCACTTTACAATGTAATTTTTATTGTAATGCTTCTATTCTTTTGTTTGAACAAGTACTCCTCCTTTTGCAGTTAATATTTATGAAATCCTTTGCAAGTTTTCCGGGTTTTATATTCCTTTATCTTCTAAGTTCTCTGGTTTATGTGCTTTAACTGTCCTTAGTGTTTGAAATGGCTCAGTAGTACTTTAATCTTCATGCCAAGTTACTGGGTAAAACCGATCAGTTTAAACTTGGAAACATGGATCATACTAAAGGCATTTTTACTTACTAGCTCCAGTGACCCAGCACATAAACAATCAGATAATGCTTAGAGAATAGTAAGGATTTTTTTGAATGAAGCTCGGGCACGCAGGCACAATCCGAGTTTCCTTTAACCTTTAGTAGGCTGAAAATCATTCAGTTTTTAAACGCCGAGCACACAGACACAATTCGGGTTAACATTGAGTATTTTGTAAGATCATTGGGAAATAGATAAGGCGGAATCATGCTTTGCACTATAATAAACTTGTAAAAACATGGATGTAAGAATTCCGACAACTTTATTTCATGATCTCAAAGATGTTTACGTAGAAATTGAACTAAGTATAGAAGGGACGTAACTGCTGGATACTCCAGGGCCTCTTTGTCTCTCCTAGTTTGTCATCTATTTTTCTCTTTCTTTTCCGATTCGGCTTGTCAGGATGGTCCTCCGTATCCTGAATATCTACAAGGTAGTATGATCCATTGTTCATAGCTTTGCTGATGACGAATGGTCCTTCCCATACTGGGGCCAATTTGTACTTTCTTTGATGCACCAATCTTAGCACTAGGTCACCTTCTTTAAAAGAACGATGCCTGATTTTCCAACTATGGTAGCGTCGTAAACCTTGCTGGTAAATGGCAGATCTTTGAAGCACAAGCTCTCGTTCCTCTTCTAAGAGATCGACGGCATCCTGTCGTGCTTTTTCGGCATCCGAGTCGTCAAAATCTTGCACTCTTGGGCTATCATGGATCATGTCCGTTGGAAGAATTGCTTCGGCACCATAAACTAGGAAAAACGGGGTTTGCCCGGTTGACCTGTTTGGTGTTGTTCGAATACTCCAAAGCACGGAAGGTATCTCTTCTACCCATGCTCCAGCTGCTCTATGAAGAGGAGATTCGAGTCTTGGGCGTATTCCTTGTAAGATTGAGCTATTCATTCTTTCAGCCTGTCCGTTGGATTACGGGTGTGCCACAGATGCGAGATCTAGGCAAATTCCCGTTTGTCGGCAATATTTTGCCAACTCTCCAATGGAGAAATTTGTCCCGTTGTCGGTTATTATGCTGTGTGGAACGCCGTATCTCATGACTATGTCAATGATGAAGTTTCTGGCAGTTACACCGTCAAGCTTTTTGATGGGTTTAGCCTCCACCCACTTGGTATATTTGTCCACAGCTACTAGTAGAAGTGTGAGTCCGCCTCGTGCAGTTTTGAATGGTCCCATCATATCTAGCCCCCGGACCGCAAACGGCCATGTAATGGGGATAGTTTTGAGTGCTTGGGCTGGCATATTAGTCTGCTTGGCGTAATACTGACACCCTGCACACGTATTTACTATGTGCTCAGCGTCTGTCTTGGCTGTTAGCCAGAAAAACCCGGCGTGGAATGCTTTTTTGACTATGCTTTTTGATTGAGCATGATGTCCGTAATCTCCAGCATGGATTTCTTGCAGGATTTCTTGTCCTTCTTCTGGTGAAATACATCGCAGAAAAATTCCGGTAGTACTGCGTTTATACAGGCAATTGTTAATTACCGTGTATCCTTTGCATCGACGCTGAATCTGTCTTTGCAAGACTTCGTCTGCTCCATCCGGGTTCTTCTGATCAACTAAGAAGTTTAAATATGGGATTGTCCAATCCGGGTTAATGAGCATGACTTGAATTGACTCGGAAGCCAGAGGATACTCAACATCTCCACCTTTTATCGATGGCTCGTACAAATGTTGGACGAATACACCTGGTGGTAGGATTTTTACCCTTTTTGATCCCATGCGGGCTAATGCATCCGCGTTCCAATTGTCCTCCCTTTTAACATGGAGCACTTCGAATCCGAAGAAACAGATGGAAAACTCGTCCACCGTTCTCCGGTATTCGGCCATTATAGGGCTTTTGGCATCCCAACTTTGGTTGAGCTGGTGCTGTACCAAATCTGAGTCGCCATAGCATAAAATGCGCTTGACACCTATTTCCTTTGCGATATGCAAGCCGTGAAGCAGAGCTTCGTATTCTGCCACATTATTACTGGCGTTGAAGTGTATTTGTAATACATACTCCATTGTATCTCCTTTAGGGGATTTTAGGACTACACCAGCTCCAGCGCCCTCCTTCATTTTGAATCCGTCAAAATGCATGATCCAGTACTCGGACTCCGGCATTGGTGTTTTTTCCATTGCTTCCGTCCAGTCGACGACAAAATCTGCCAGAACCTGGGATTTTATTGCCGTCCTAGGCCGGTACTTAATGTCGAATGCTGCTAGCTCGATACCCCATTTGGCTACTCGGCCAGTCGCCTCCGCATTCTTTATTATATCCCCTAGTGGTGCTTTGCATACCACTGTTATGGAATGTCCTTGGAAGTAATGGCGAAGTTTTCTAGATGCGAAAAATACGCCATATGCCAGTTTTTGATAGTGTGGATACCTTTGTTTGGACTCGGAGAAAACTTCACTTATATAATATACCGGATGCTGATCTGGTATGCTTTGTTCGTCTTTCTTTCTTTCCACGACAATTACTGCACTAATAACCCGGTTTGTAGCCGTGAGGTACAATAACATAGGTTCTTCGTCTTTTGGGGATGCCAAAATCGGAGCTTTCATCAAGGTTTCCTTCAACTTGGTTAATGCTGCTTCTGCCTCTTCTGTCCACTCGAATGTGTCAGATTTTTTCAGTAACTTATATAGTGGCAAGGCTTTGTCCCCCAGCCGGCTAATAAACCTGCTGATGGCTGCAGCGGAACCCGTCAATATTTGCACATCTTTTACGCACGTAGGCTTGGAGATGTTTAAGATTGCTTTTATCTTTTCTGGGTTTACCTCTATTCCTCTGTGAGAAACGATGAAACCCAGAAGTTTTCCTGAGGGAACCCCGATTACGCACTTTAATGGATTTAACTTCATTTTATAAATGCTTAAATTTTCGAAGGTTTCTCGCAAATCCTCAAGGAGTGTTTCTTTTTCCTTGGTGACGACAGCAATGTCGTCCACGTAAACGTGGACATTTTTGCCAATCTGACTATGCAAACACCGTTGCATGCAACGCTGGTAGGTTGCACCTGCGTTCTTCAGGCCAAATGGCATGGTTATGTAATAGTACGTCCCATAGGGGGTTATGAAAAAAGTTTTGATTTGATCTTCCTTTTTCATGCGTATTTGATGATACCCGGAATATGCATCCAAAAAGCATAAAAGCTCAGAGCCTGTAGTGGCATCTATTATTTGATCGATTCGCGGTAACGCAAACCTATCATTTGGACATAGTTTGTTCAAGCCCGTGTAATCTATACACATCCTAAGGGTAGTAGTATCTTTCTTCGGGACTAATACTGGATTTGCTGACCATTCAGTATGTATAACTTCCCGGATAAAATCTGCTGCCAAAAGCCGGATAATCTCCTTGCCAATAGCCTTCCGTCTTCTTCCGTCAAATCGACGGAGACCTTGATTGACGGGTTTGGATCCTGGAATCACCTTAAGTTGATGCTCAGCAAGTTCCCTGGGTACGCCTGGCATGTCCGCTGGACACCAAGCAAAAATATCCTAGTTCTCACGGAGGAACTTGATGAGCTCGCTTTCCTATTTGTCGGTCATCCCAGTTCCCACTACGACAAATTTTGTCGGATCTTTGGGATCTAGGATTACCCGTCTTGTGTTCTCGGAAGCCTTGAAACTATCTGCTGGCTTCCGGCTTTCTTTTCCTGCCGGTATTTCTGTCGGCGATACCTCTTTGGCCAGCTCTTTCAACTCTTCCTTTGCTATGACTTTCTCAGCGCAAACGGCGTTTTCTTTTTCCAGCTCGTTTGCCAACTTGAAGTCTCCATATATGGTGATTACTCCTCCTTTGGGCCCTGGCATCTTCAGCTTGTTATAGATATAACATGATCTTTCCATGAATTTGGCGAAAGCTGGACATCCGAGTATCGCGTGATACACGCTTTCGAACGGCACCACTTCGAACGATACTTTTTCCTGACGGAAGTGATCCTTTTCTCCGAAAGTGACATCTAGGGAAATTTCTCCTAGGGATCGTGCTTGTCTGCCAGGAACGATGCCGTGAAAACGTATGTTGCTGAGGTTGAGCTGGGTCTCGGAAATTTTCAGATGCTTTAGTGTATCCAGGTACAATATGTTGATACTGGATCCTCCACCCATCAGCACTCTTTTTAGCCTAGTGTTTTGGACAATAGGACTTATAACAAGAGCTTGCGTGCCAGGTTCAGGGATGTTTCCGGGATGATCAGACTGATCCCAGGTGATTGGTGTGTTTGAATACTTCAAGAATTTCGGGGTTGCCGGAACAACCGCGTTTATTTCTCGAAGCATTCTCTTTGCCACCTTTGCCGAGGGAGTTGCCAGGAAAGTTAGGTTACATTCTCCATCAACTCTCGGAAACTTGGGCTCGCCTTTTCGCTGCTGTTCCTGGATTTTTTCTTCAGTGTCTGATTCACTGTCTTCTTTCTCAGCTTCTGGCTTTTGCTTGGAAAATTTCCTCTTGGAATTCTTCCCTTTGTTTCCGGATCCTGCACTGCCTTTCATATGCATGTTCAGCCGGCATTGTGCGTTAGTGTGGGTGGGTTTCCCGAATTGCGAGTGGTGGACGCAGTTTTCCGACTTAATCTTTTCCCACTCTTCCTTTGTGTAATTGATCGGTTCCGTACTGCGTCCTTTCCACATGTTCCCATTTTCCCTTCCAAAGGCTATGTTAACCTCTTTGGGCTTTTGTGTTGCATTTGGAGTTCCTTTTTTCTCAGGGCGAGGGTTCTTTTTGGCTTGTATCAGTGTATCGATATTGCCTCCTCTTGCCCTGATGTCGTCCTCGGCTGCAGCGTGTTCATTGGCGGTTGTAAGCATAGATCCGAGATCTTTGTGCTTTTTTGGAACCAATCATGAACGGTACAAGTCCGGGTTTTAGGCCATTGACGAAAGCATGCATTGCTTGGACGTCAGTTACTCCAGAGCAACTATTCTTCATTGCCGTCCATCTTGAGATGAAATCCACGTATGGTTCGTCCTCAAATTGGGTGCAACAGTTTAGCTGGTTGATGCTATTCGAGCGTTTGTAGGTTCCCCGGAAATGCTGAGTAAATACTCGAGCCATATCATCCCAGCTGTCGACAGTTCTGGAGGGTAATCCATTGATCCAGTCTCTGGCTCCATCCAGTAACATTAGGGGAAGAAACTTTACAGCTTTCAAGTCTGTCCCATTGTTGATCTGGACGGCTGTATAGTAGTCTGAGAGCCATGTATCCGGGTTTGTACTACCGGTATATTTGGTACGTTGGACCAACTTTGGCAAAGCCAGAGTGCAGGGTTATCCTTCGGATCCTATCTGTGAAGCACTTAGGTCCAAAGTATAAATCATCTCTTTCCGCTCTATCCATGTATGCGGAATACCTGCCGGCTGAATGGACAGAAGGGGATCTGCTCCTTTCCTTTCCATTGTGGCGCGAACGCGCTTTTCCGGTATCCTCTCTATTTCTTCCGAGGTCATGCCCCTTTGGATAAGGTGGAGTTCTACTCCTGTGTCTTTCCTTATTCCTGGGGGTGTCCGGGATCTCTCACGCCTGTGAGGTATATCCTGTCTTCCAGCTTTTTCAGCTGGGCGTCTCGGAGGCGGCATTGCTTTTCCGCCATTCCGGTGCTTTTCTTCCCGATCGCGAGGAAAGTCCATCTTTCGGGAGATGGGATCCGGTTCTAGACGCTTCATCCTTGTTGTCGGGATTTTTCTTGTCTTTTCTCGGATCCGCTTTCTTTTCTTTTGAATTGCTTGAATCTCCAGGTTCTTCCGGTCCAGGTGCTCCAGCGGCGCATGTAGCTGTTTTACATAGGGCTGAGTCGTCGTGCAACTTCCCTGATCGCTGCTGCCCCCGCTGTTATTGTTGCAATGCTTTTCCTAAGGAAGCATACACCCCCTGAAGTTTTTCACCATTGGAGTACATATCATTTTTGAGGATGGTGAACGCTGCTTCCGCATTTTCTGCTGCAGTTTTGTATATTGGTTCACCTCTGGCATCTTTGTCGTTTACTTGCTTTTGCCAAGATGGGTTGTGAAACCTTTCTTTTGGCTGCAGTACTGCCGGTCTTACGATTCCGGGTAACCTTGTAGGTTTAATGCCAGATCTATTCTTTTTTCTCGTATTCCTCGATTTCTTCCTTCATGAGTTTGATGTCATCCTGGGTTTTTTGGAGGTGTTCACGAGTTATGAATAGATGTTGCTGCTGCCTCTCGAGAGCTTGTCTCCTGGCTTCTAGCACTTTAGGGGGTTCGTGCAATCCCACTGGTGTTGGCAGCAACTCCTGTTCTTCTTGTTCTGTCATTGGCGGAACAAGGATTTCTTTTGTTTTCTTCTCCGCGGGCTTTGTTCCGCTTGCATCTCCTACTTCCGGGCTTTCATTGGCTGGATCAGCCGATTTCTTCTTCCGGAGTTTGTACTGGAGCTTTTTAGCGGCCTTGTGCTTTTTCTTGGAAGAGGGAGGTTTTTTGGTTGGTTCTTCCTCTGTCAATTCTTTGACATCGGGATATCTTGGAGAGGTTTCTTCGTCTTCTCTCTCTTCCTCTGGCGGAGGAGTTCTAGGGCTTTCCTGGCTGTCGGCTGTAACACCCGGGGTTTCCCCTATAGCATCGCTTGTTGTTTTCTTTGCATAACATCGCATCATGCATCCTCGTGAATTTTAAAACTTGCTAAAAGTGTTGCAATTCAACAACCTTGTTTTCTGGAATTAAATTGCATCAAAACTAAAAAAAAATAAGTGCCCAAAAACACAACTGAAAGGAATAACAACACACAGGAAAAAAAATGTTTTGAGTGGCCAGACCAGGCCAACAAGGCCCAGCCGGCCACCCCACCTAGACCCAAACCCTAAGCCCACCTAACCCACACAGAACACACCCACGCACGCACACCACACGGGAGAAATCCCCTCCTCCATCGCTCCCCTCCCGTCGCCCCTCTCCCTCTGCTCGATCCCCAACTTCCAGCGCCTCCCTGCTCCTCTCGCTCTCTGTCCCCTCTCGCCTCACTCGACCTCCACCAGCAACGCCTCCCCGAGATCCGGCCACCCCCCTCCAGCGCCCGAGACCCTCTCCCTCGCGTGCGCCGCCATCCTCCTCCCTCTTCCTCTCTCTCCCCTACCCCCAGGCGCCCTCCTCCTCGTCTCGCCACCGCCAACCACGGCTGCCCTCCAGCGCCTGCCGTCGCCGGTCCTCCGCCCGCGCAGTCGCCGCCCTCCTCTTCCCCCCGAACTCGACCTCCTTCTGCCTCCTGCCGCTGAGGAGCTTGGCCACCAGGTCATCGCCTCCCATGCTGGTCCCTCTCCGCATGGACATGGCAGGGCTCTGCCCCGAGCTCGCACTAGCTCCACCAACGACCCCTGCCTCTCCACTCTCCCTAGTTCGTCTGTGCGTCGGAGCTACTCCTCCGCATGTCCCCATCGCTGCAGAACGACGTCTTATCAAGTTTCCGTCGCTTGCCCTCCAGGTTTTCGACACCAGACCCGCAAGAGAATCGGTGCGTCGCGGGCACCTAGCTATACAGGTGTTTTCTCTGTCGTGACGGAGACCTTCAGCCCTGAGCGTTCAGTGTGCATGACCATGATAAAATTCCCTGCGCCAAGTCCGAAGAATGAAAACTTCAAGATCTTCTTCGCCCACAATTACCACTACGAATCGAGAACGTCTACACCGCCGCATGTCGCCTTGTGTGCTCGCCTTCGTGCGTGTTTGTGATACCGTTGTCATGAACCTCGACGACCGGGAACCGCCATGATCTCCTACATGGATGCGACGAGTACCTCGACCACGTCTACTTCCTCTTCGGACCTCAATGAAAAGATCGACAACGACCACCGATGACGTGAACGACTACCTCGGCTACGGAACGAGAACGACTACTTCCACTACTTCCTCGACGTCGACTATTTCCTCCACGTTCCGAAGTTTCCGGCGTTAACTCCGAAGACCCTCTTTCCAACGTGCGAACCCAAACCCCAACCCTATAACCTATATGCCTATTTTCTAAATGTCATCTATTTTGTTCATATTAAATCATTCATCATGTCGCATTGCATTGTGTGGGTTGTGGGTAATTAGCGATCACCTAACAATTAAATATGGGATGTGTTGGGATGTTATATATCTAGTCCCGGTTCCATTTAAACTTGTGTAGCTCATCGATATCTTGTTATACATGTTAAACAACATTTAATCTTGATGGGTAGATAAATAAATTGAACCTCCTAAATTAAATGTTGGGCTTCCGGCTCAATTTAAATTGATTTAATTGCATAAATCATAACTAATTCATTTTAACTCCAAATTTGGAAAGTAAAATATGTTTTCCAATCAAAATTCTCTGAATTTTTCAAATATAAACTTTGTTTTCTATTTTGAATAAATTAAATTGCTGAAAACAACTATTTCTTAATTAATGCATTTAAACTTGTCAATTTAATAACTTGCTTAATTCAAAACCAAATTCCACATATCAAATATGTTTTCCAACCAGAAAAATGCAAGGAATACTAATATGCCATCCATGTTCATGTTTTCCCCTTGCATTTTGCATTTGTAGTAGTGTTATGTATGTTCACATAATAAATAAATATGGAATGTGTTGGGGTATTTAATTCAATTGTTGCCCTATTCCATTTAATATTGCTTAACTCACCTATTTACTGTTTTCCATGCTAAACAACTTTTAAATTGATGGTTAAATAAACAACTTGAACCAATTCCTATTTCTCCGGACTCCGGTTCCGATTAAATTGCTTAAGTTGCTTCCCCTGTTGCATCTTGCCATGCCATGCATATAAAATAGGATCATGCTAGATCTTTTGCCGTAGTAGTAATTGTTGCATCCGTTGTTTGTTCTAGTTTGTTGCTTCTTCGCGGATAGGACGTTGAGATGATGTGAGCAACGACCAGTTCTTCGGATGTACCTCTACTTGCTGGATTCCAGACAAGTATACTCACTTGCTGCCAAATGGCTGCCTTTCATCACTTGTTACCGATTCTTTCCCTTGTTCTTATGCTAGCCCTATGATTCGATGCTTGTGTCTCGATCCTATCGTATGTTTACCTTGCAGCCATGATATAGCCTTCCTTCCACTTCCTATTAACTGTTGTTTGTTTACCCTAGTTGGCCCTCGTGTCGTAGTTGCATGCTTAGATTTGTTTGTGCTCGAGTCTTGTTGTCCGTCTTATCACCTGTTTAGTTTGATAGTTGGGTTTCAATTCAATCAACAACATGTTAAAGTTTTGGGTAATAATAATTTGATGATAAGGCACCGGCAGGAGGCCGGGTATGGTTTTGAGGCCTGCTAGTGTCGACCCTAATTAGGAAAAGGGTTTTGTCCATTGATCCATGATGAGCGCACTAACCGCATGTGGGAAGCGAGTAGGGCGCCCCCAATTCTGATTCGATTCGCATCTCGTCCAAATCGCCTCATTTAGTTCGGGTTTTCCATTTGCCGCATGCATATGCAGGTGCGAACCCTTGGCGCCAGGGTGGAACTTTTGTAGTCGGCATTTTAGGGAGACACGTTCTTAGAGTGCTATGAGGGTCCCCTTTTCTTCGTGGGGCTCGATTAGCCGTGCGCTCAACTGCACGGGGTTCTTTGGGTTTGATGCGAAGAAGAGTTGGGTTGTGTTGAGTGCCTCGCTTGGTGGGTTTGCTCCCCGCCTGGCGGGTCATTCTTACGTGTACGGCCAAATTGGTGCATCCCTGCAGGGTTAAATCTTCTCGAGAAGCCGTGTTGTCCGCGGTTATGGATGACTTGGTGAAAGTGCTGGCTAACAAGTACTCAGACAACTTACACTTAACAATGATAACTTGACTAGTAATATAGATTACCTCCACCATAAAAAATGATTGTCACCTTAATCAACAGTGTGAGTTTCCTTGGGTTGCTTCCTTAGTAGGGGGTAACATTGGATGGGTATTGTTTGGTGAGTAGTCGTAGTTGGTTAAATTCGCTATCTTATCCCTTTCTTTTAGCCGGATGTTAGCGAGTCTCTGTAGTTAGTTAGTGCAGCCCGCTGCCGCATCTTTGCAATAATCCCTTCCTTCCCGCTGTACCCAAAGTATTTGTAACTTGTGATGATTGGTTATGCTGGTATCTTGTGAGTATGGTTTATCCGCTTGCCAGTACTTAACCGTACTGACCCACGAATCCCTTTTCGTGGCTGCATATTCCACATTGCAGTCAACAGGTTTGAAGTCTGACGACGTTAGCTTGGGAATCCCTCCGGCTTGGCCTGGGCTGGGATTGGACGCCATCGGTTATCTTCAGGACTCTTAGTCCAATTTGTATCTTGTCCGTAGTCGGACACTATGTTGTTTCTTCCGCTGTTATTTGGATCTTTGTATTGTATCAGTTGTATCCTTGACTCGTTTGAGTCGTCTTGTATATATCCTTTCTGTTGTTGTTGCAGGATATTCGTGAACTGTTGTAATGTTATCACAAGTGGCAACCTGAAATCGGTTATTATGTGGATTTTGGCGGGAATGCTGAAATCTGCATAGTGCCCGATCTCGGGGCGTCACAAATGGTATCAGAGCCTGGTTTCCGATTCCCAAAGTTGTTTCGATACGAATGGTTATCGAAGCAACGGGTCCGCAACGCCTGTAGGATAACCTCGCTAACGGTCGTTGTTTCTAGAGTGTCAAAAACTATTTCTGCTAAACTATTTTGGAAACATATCAATAGGATTCTTGTTTTATCCTTATCTCTATTCTATTTCTCCTCTCATCTTATTTGTTTTGGAGTCTCCTCTCTTATCTATCTTTCAAATCTTAGGATCCTACGTGGGTTGGACGTTTTCTGAGCCTTTAACCTAATAGGTTCGATCATCGTAAGATTCCTGGTGGAAGAACATCGTCGTCACTCCGAGCAAGAATCTCTTGTTAGTGGTGTCGAGAAGCCCTTGTTAGTGGTGTCGAGGAGATCAACTGGAAGCATGAAGAATCGATAGTCGAAACTCTTTCCCTCTCTCCTGGCGTTGGGCGGATTGCGAGGGCGCAATCCCTTGTTAGTGGTGTCGGTTGTAACGCCCGGGGTTTCCCCTATAGCATCGCTTGTTGTTTTCTTTGCATAACATCGCATCATGCATCCTCGTGAATTTTAAAACTTGCTAAAAGTGTTGAAATTCAACAACCTTGTTTTCTGGAATTAAATTGCATCAAAACTAATTTTTTTTAAGTGCCCAAAAACACAACTGAAAGGAATAACAACACACAGGAAAAAAAAATGTTTTGAGTGGCCAGACCAGGCCAACAAGGCCCAGCCGTCCACCCCACCTAGACCCAAACCCTAAGCCCACCTAACCCACACAGAACACACCCACGCACGCACACCACACGGGAGAAATCCCCTCCTCCATCGCTCCCCTCCCGTCGCCCCTCTCCCTCTGCTCGATCCCCAACCTCCAGCGCCTCCCTGCTCCTCTCGCTCTCTGTCCCCTCTCGCCTCGCTCGACCTCCACCAGCAACGCCTCCCCGAGCTCCGGCCACCCCCCTCCCACGCCCGAGACCCTCTCCCTCGCGTGCGCCGCCATCCTCCTCCCTCTTCCTCTCTCTCCCCTACCCCCAGCCGCCCTCCTCCTTGTCTCGCCACCGCCAACCACGGCTTCCCTCCAGCGCCTGCCGTCGCCGGTCCTCCGCCCGCGCAGTCGCCGCATTAAATTGAATAATTTAAATTGCTGAAAACAACTATTTCTTAATTAATGCATTTAAACTTGTCAATTTAATAACTTGCTCAATTCAAAACCAAATTCCACATATCAAATATGTTTTCCAACCAGAAAAATGCAAGGAATACTAATATGCCATCCATGTTCATGTTTGCCCCTTGCATTTTGCATTTGTAGTAGTGTTATGTATGTTCACATAATAAATAAATATGGAATGTGTTGGGGTATTTAATTCAATTGTTGCCCTATTCCATTTAATATTGCTTAACTCACCTATTTACTGTTTTCCATGCTAAACAACATTTAAATTGATGGTTAGCTAAACAACTTGAACCAATTCCTATTTCTCCGGACTCCGGTTCCGATTAAATTGCTTAAGTTGCTTCCCCTGTTGCATCTTGCCATGCCATGCATATAAAATAGGATCATGCTAGATCTTTTGCCGTAGTAGTGATTGTTGCATCCGTTGTTTGTTCTAGTTTGTTGCTTCTTCGCGGATAGGACATTGAGATGATGTGAGCAACGACCAGTTCTTCGGATGTACCTCTACTTGCTGGATTCCAGACAAGTATACTCACTTGCTGCCAAATGGCTGCCTTTCATCACTTGTTACCGATTCTTTCCGTTGTTCTTATGCTAGACCTATGATTCGATGCTTGTGTCTCGATCCTATCGTATGTTTACCTTGCAGCCATGATATAGCCTTCCTTCCACTTCCTATTAACTGTTGTTTGTTTACCCTAGTTGGCCCTCGTGTCGTAGTTGCATGCTTAGATTTGTTTGTGCTCGAGTCTTGTTGTCCGTCTTATCACCTGTTTAGTTTGATAGTTGGGTTTCAATTCAATCAACAACATGTTAAAGTTTTGGGTAATAATAATTTGATGATAAGGCACCGGCAGGAGGCCGGGTATGGTTTTGAGGCCTGCTAGTGTCGACCCTAATTAGGAAAAGGGTTTTGTCCATTGATCCATGAGTAGCGCACTAACCGCATGTGGGAAGCGAGTATGGGCGCCCCCCGCAATTCTGATTCGATTCGCATCTCGTCCAAATCGCCTCATTTAGTTCGGGTTTTCCATTTGCCGCATGCATATGCAGGTGCGAACCCTTGGCGCCAGGGTGGAACTTTTGTAGTCGGCATTTAGGGAGACACGTTCTTAGAGTGCTATGAGGGTCCCCTTTTCTTCGTGGGGCTCGATTAGCCGTGCGCTCAACTGCACGGGGTTCTTTGGGCTTGATGCGAAGAAGAGTTGGGTTGTGTTGAGTGCCTCGCTTGGTGGGTTTGCTCCCCGCCTGGCGGGTCATTCTTACGTGTACGGCCAAATTGGTGCATCCCTGCAGGGTTAAATCTTCTCGAGAAGCCGTGTTGTCCGCGGTTATGGATGACTTGGTGAAAGTGCTGGCTAACAAGTACTCAGACAACTTACACTTAACAATGATAACTTGACTAGTAATATAGATTACCTCCACCATAAAAATGATTGTCACCTTAATCAACAGTGTGAGTTTCCTTGGGTTGCTTCCTTAGTAGGGGGTAACATTGGATGGGTATTGTTTGGTGAGTAGTCGTAGTTGGTTCTAATTCGCTATCTTATCCCTTTCTTTTAGCCGGATGTTGTAGCGAGTCTCTGTAGTTAGTTAGTGCAGCCCGCTGCCGCATCTTTGCAATAATCCCTTCCTTCCCGCTGTACCCAAAGTATTTGTAACTTGTGATGATTGGTTATGCTGGTATCTTGTGAGTATGGTTTATCCGCTTGCCAGTACTTAACCGTACTGACCCACGAATCCCTTTTCGTGGCTGCATATTCCACATTGCAGTCAACAGGTTTGAAGTCTGACGACGTTAGCTTGGGAATCCCTCCGGCTTGGCCTGGGCAGGGATTGGACGCCATCGGTTATCTTCAGGACTCTTAGTCCAATTTGTATCTTGTCCGTAGTCGGACACTATGTTGTTTCTTCGGCTGTTATTTGGATCTTTGTATTGTATCAGTTGTATCCTTGACTCGTTTGAGTCGTCTTGTATATATCCTTTCTGTTGTTGTTGCGGGATATTCGTGAACTGTTGTAATGTTATCACAAGTGGCAACCTGAAATCGGTTATTATGTGGATTTTGGCGGGAATGCTGAAATCTGCATAGTGCCCGATCTCGGGGCGTCACATCGGCATCTGTGTTTTCAGCCGGTTTTGCCATCAGCACTTCATGGAATCCCTCTTGAAGAGATTTAACCTTTCTTTCGAAGGCGTCCTCGTCTTCGTCTTCGGATCAAAGTTGTCGGATCCGGTTTCTGACTCTAATCTCGCCTCAATGGCGGCTAACACGGAGTCAGCTTCCGAGTTCGTCGTTGTGTTGAAAGATGTCGGATCTTCCACCTCAGTTGTGGGTTTGTAGTTTTCTGCCTCCTGCACGGCATTGCCTTCAATTGTGTTTTCGGCGATCTCGGATTGCACCATACTGACAAATCGTGATTCACTCATATGTCGGCGATCTGAGCAAAACCCGGCATCGTAGTCATCTTCGACTGGGTATAGGGCGGGTGGGATAAATCTACTTCCACCGCAAAACCCATGGCCTCTGCAGTTAATCCGATAAAGATGTTTGTAGATCCAATTGGTAACACGCAGGCACTTACCAGATGATTTTGCACTGGTATGTAAAATCCGTTGTCGAGGAAGCGTCCAACGTCGTTGTCGAACTCCAGGCTTCGGACAGATATAGAACTGTCGATCCCGCCGAGTATCCCAGATTGAAACTTAACGCCTGACGTCGCCTGCCCCACGGTGGGCGCCAACTGTCGAGACATCGTAGTAGAATTCATAGACGAGGGTGCCATGAGACTATTTATAGAGATGTGGGGGGATGTGATTGTGCGAAGGACAATGACACAGGGTTTTTACCCAGGTTCAGTACGATGCAGTAATGCGACGTTCCTACTCCTGCAATCTCACTATTCAGGACTAAAACCTGTGAATACAGAGTACAATGTGAGGTTCTATTAGCTGCTCGTCAAGGATCAACCTCTTGGCGAGTTAGCCTGTAGCTTCTTGTCTATCTATCATATCTCCCGTTCGGCTTTATATAATAGCCGGATTAGGGCATAAAGAATAGGAAACCTAGAAGACTACGGTAACTATTAACTTGGAAAGTAAGGAATCCGCCTTCTACTCCAAGCCAGATCACGTGGGCCACGATCCGGGTTCTTCTAGAATCCGGCTTCTGTGCGTCAGCTTACTGGGCCGCCCAACGGACCGTAGTCCACTACCGCTTGGGCCACCCGGGTAATCCGGCACTTTGGACTGCCACCTGATATGCCCCTTCGGTATATATGTGACAAGGCTCAGCAGCAACGTTGAATTTAGACACAACACAACCAAGATACTTTGCCCAACGAAACACTGAGGTTGTTAAACTCACCGGTCTTGCTGAAAACAAAGGATTAGACGTATAGTGTGGAAAATGATGTTTGTTTGCAGTGATTGAAATGAGAATAGTGGTTGAAAGAGGTTAAATTATCAGTGTAAAAGAATGGACCGGGGTCCACGATTCACTAGTGGTGTCTCTTCATAACAGATAAATAATATGCTGGGTAAACATATTATAGCTAGGAATTTGACAAAAATAGAGGCTGTATCGTAGTGCACATACATGACATGATGATTACTATGGGATTCGTTTGGGCATTACAACATGATACATAGACCGTCATCCACCTACATCTATGACTAATAATCCACCCTCAAGACGCCATCCGAGCAAACTTTGGGTATTAAGTTGCAAGCAACAGATTATTGCATTAAGTAAAGTGCGTAATGTAAACAATACAATTATCCTTAGACAAAGCATTGTTTTTTTATCCCTAGTATCAACAACACATCCACAATCTTAGAAGTTATTGTCACTCTCCCAGATTACTGGAGGCATGAACCCAGAATCTAGCATAAATACCCCCTCTTGGAGTTACAAACATCTACTTGGCCAGAGCATCTACCAGTAACAGAGAGCATCCAAGATCACAAACAACATATATATGATACATCTATAATCAACTTGATATACTATTCAATATTCATCGGATCCCAGCAAACACAACATGTAGCATTACAAAGTGATGATCTTGACCATGTTAGGAAGCTCGCAAGATATAAATATGATGGCATAAAAGAGGAGAAGACAACCATCTAGCTACTGCTATGGACCCGTACGCCAAGGATGAACTACTTACGCGTCACTCCGGAGACAGGCATGATGATGATGAGCCCTCCGGTGATGATTTCCCCTCCCGGTAGGGTGCCAGGGAGAGCTTCAGAATACTCCCAAACTAGGGTTGATGATGGCGGAGGCTATGGAACTTTTCGTGGATGGAGTCCCGGGTACTTAGGGTTTTTCCGAGGAAGGCTATTTATAGGCGAAAGGGTGATGTATGTGGGTGGCCAGGGGGCCCACACCACGTGGCCCCACGGCAAAGGGGGGGGGCCACCATGCCATATGGTGTGGCTGCCTCCCTACGCCCCTTCGGGTCTCCGCCTGACTCCGTGTACGTGACAAAAAAAAACCCTGGGTTTTTGTTTCGTCCATTCCGAGAATATTTCTAGAACAATTTTCTGAAACTAAAAACATCCGAAAACAGGAACTAGCACTGTGGCATCTTGTCAATAGGTTAGTCCCAGAAAATGCATAAAAATGTTATGAAGTGTATAGATAACATGTAGCAATTGGCATAATATAACATGGAACATCAGAAATTATAGATACATTGGAGACATATCAAACTGCCACCCTTTAATTTTAAAAATTTCAATATTTAAATATAATAATCTAGAGAAAATGTTAAATTTTATAAGATGGGATAGAGATACCTTAGATAATCTCCATAGCCACCCCCAAATGTCCTCCAAAGGCCCATTGGTGGTATGGATTGATACGTTGCAAACATATATATAAGTTTTCATCCCCTGGGCTTGTTTTCTATATAATTCCTTTATGTTTTTCACATGTTTTCCGTTGCTTTTAGTATGTTTTTATGCACTAACTTATTAACAAGATTCCCCAGGCCAGTTGTTGTTTTTGTATTTAAAAAAGTTCTTAAAGAAATACTCTCGGAATGGGCTGAAAATCCATAGAGATCAGTTTTTACCCAGAACGAAGAGAAAAGGCCGGACGAGGCCTGGAGGAGTGCCAGGCGTGGGCCCACCCTAGACCCTGCATCGGGGTCCCCTGGTGGCCCCCGGCACCTCCTCGCACCGCCTCTTTTCATATAAGGTTCCCTTAACCCTATAAAGTTGGGGATGGAGATATTTTCGATGAAACATACACAGAGGCGCCGTCACCTCAAAATTCAAATCTAGGGCTTCTGCATCCCTTGTTCGGCACCCTGCTGGAGGGGGAAATCGTCAACAAAGTCCTCTTCATCGCCATGATTGCCTCCTTGATGATGTGTGAGTAGTTCATCTCGGGACTACACGTCCATAGCAGTAGCTAGTTGTGTTATTCGAATCCGATGAACCATGAGATTATGATCATTTTATTCATTTCTAAATGAGATGCTTCACCTATATCTGTAGAGAGAACTTTAATTTTGTCTGCAATACTCTTCGGTGTTTATGGTTTCCTTTTCCACATAGTCATTTTCACCTCCAAGAGAGAGTTTACATGCTAGATATTGGGTTCATGCCTCCCTTATATCTGTGCTCGAGTGATAGAAACGTGATGGGTGGGGGATGTTCTTTCGCCACTAGGGAGAAAACAACGGTGCTCTTGTCTACGGACGAGAACCATTTTTTACATTACGTACTTTACTTTTAATGCAATTGTATGTTGCACACAAAGCAATCACTTCGTTGCTGCAACTTAATACCAGATAGATTTGCTGGATATCTTTCTTGAGGTGGACTATTAGATATGGATGCATGCTGGATAGCGGTCCATATGCCTTGACATAATGCCAACGATGTTAGAACCCAAGAAATATAGTCATAATAGTATTGTGATACGTTCATGATTTGTCAATTTCCCAACTATAATTTGTTCACCCAACATGTTTTATTCTTTGTAGAGACACCACTAGTGAAACTATGGCCCCGATCATGTTTTCCTCATTGATACAACCTCCTTCGAAGCGCTTTCATCATTGTTTCTTTGTTTTACTGTTTTTTACTTTCATTGTTCTCCAATATTCTATACATTTAATTCTCTAGTTTCAGCAAGACCGTAAGATTGACAACCTTCTGGAAAGTTGGGGCAAGTGAGAGTTTGTGTGTTGTGTGCAGGTCCATGCTTGTTGGCGCGCCAGACATCAATCAACCTTTCTCAAGTTTTCAAAGTCTTACTGGTCGATAAACCTTGGTTCCTTAATTGGGGGAAATTACTGCTAGGATGCATCAAACCTTCCTCTTGGGGTCTCCCAGTGAGCGTGTGATTTCAAGCCATCATGGACGCAAAAATCGGCCACATCAGCAACCCAAGGTTTATGGTCCGAGCAAAACTATGTCTGACATCCTCTAGCCACACTCCAAACATTGAGGCCTCCTCGGGGTGCTGGACATTGCCTCCGATAGATGGGGCCTGATGCGGTGAACAGTCACCAGCCGTTGGGGACCCCAACAGGAAGGTGATGTAGCGTAGCATGTGGTTTTCTCACTTGTGAGACCAAGGTTTATCAAAAAAAAAAGTAGGACTTAGAAATCTCTAGCAATGCGTCAGGCACCATGCATTTAGTGGCGGGTGGACCTACATACAACACACAAACACACAAAATCACTTTCTGCTTGGTTAAGACTACCAACATCTTGGTGCATTTATATGAGTAGTATAAACACAAGAAACACACATGCAACCAGAATTGCTACTTGGCTCATAGTACAAACCGGAATCATAGTTGTTACTTGGAGTAAAAGAGGGACGTCAATGCCCATCTTGGATGAACCAGAATTGCTACTAGTGTCATCTAGGATGAACCAGGCTTGCTAGCGCAGGGAACAAATCGAAGAAGTATCAAAATGATCATGGTTCAGAGTGTCAACTTGGTACTGTCAATACAGAACGGCGAGGTGCTCTGGTCGATTTGGTTGACGCCGCCCTACACAATCCATCGACCACCGATGCCTCAGACTGCTCGCTCTTTCATCGCAGGCCAGAGCCCTCCGCCTCATCCCCACTGTCTGAGGTAGATCGTGGATAACAGTGGCCCTTGCCGAGGCTCTGCCGCCAATGTCGATAGATCATGGACTATCGCTGTTCTAGCCCCTTGCATAGTTCATGGTAGCCCCAAAACCCTTCGTAATCACCTCAACCCCCTCCGCTGGTGAACGCCATCCGTCGTCGCCCCAACCCCTCGTCTCTCCGTTGGTTGTGTCTGAATCTGAAGAAAAGAAAGAAATTTCTACTTGTGACTATGTTTGATTCTAAATCTGAACCCTGATAGGACTAACACTATATATAGAATTGCTTCTACATGTTATCAACATCACTTCAATAGACCAGTGGTAGATAGCGGAGCATACAAGCGCACGATCATGAGTTTGATTCCCATACTCCCACAATTTTTCCAATTATTTCCAAGTCGCGAGCGTGGGTTAATGGCTATGGGCCTTAGGCTGGTGACGACGGCCACAACGAATAGGCCACATATCCATATATCCCAACACAAATGAACAAACATGGGTGATTGGGACTTGCCAATATGTGCACAAAGGCCGAGATGTGCTAGTGGGGAGGCAGGACCCATATGCCAGGTAGGAGGTGGGGCAGGACCCACATGTCAGGTGGGATATGCGGGACCCCCCATGGTAGTTATATGGGCTCGAGCGAGACCCGTGAGTCAGTTGGGTGGTTGGGCGGACCCGGATGTCAGACGGGTGGTGTAAGGTGGGTCGCACATGTCAGGTGGGATGTGGTGTTGTGGGCGGACCCACATGCTAGTGGGATGGGCTCAAAACACATATAAGCTAGGCTGGGGCGAAACCCACATGTCACGGTAAGTTATTAGCTGGTCCCACTTGTCATATCTATGGGTCCCACCGGTCAGGTTAGTCTACAAGTCTTTGTGTGTGTTCCCCGTGTCAAATGGGTCCCATCTAAACACTTACACGTTGGCAACACTGATTAGGTGGCAGTCCATTCGTGCCACTGACCTTTTAAATTGGTTGCAATCAGGTAAGAATAGAGAAGAAAACTAGTGATGTTTGCATTATGACCAATTCGTGTAAGTAGTATGTCACATTTGGACCAAAATGGTCGCTATGTTTCTAGGTTTGGAATCTCTTGTCCCGTCTACAACCAATTTGGTCGAAATGGTCATAGATCTATGACCAATTTTTTCAGGGTCCCTGCCAGATGGTCACATGATGGCATATTTCTTGTAGTGACATATACGTTGAAGGTTTGACTACTTACTCTACGCCGGCGCAAGACTATGTTCCCTTCATGACCATGGCGGACAACGACAATACTGTGGTGGTGGCCTTCCTAGTCAACACGTATGTGCTACTCATATCTTTATTTGCATTACCATAATATATCCATTGCCATATTTTTAATACAATCTTGCTGATGTAATTTGCGTGTTGTAGTTGTAATGCAAGTAGAAAGTAGTGAAGTCCTTGAGCATGTATAATAATCATAAATGCATATTGGTACTAAGATCAAATATATTTCATTGCAATATCCTTTATAATATTATGAAAATTATTGACTCTCAAATACACTACTTTTCCAATGTTTTCTTCACCAACACAAATTTATTTGGATATAGAGGTTCAGGAGAAAGGAAACTAAAACTAAAAAATATTGTTCATGTTCACGAATGGGATGGAAGGATTTTGCTGAAATCTTGGGTTGTGATTATTATAGTTGTTGAACAAGCCATCTTGCCAGGAACTTGAGACATTCTCCATTGTAGATGGGGTGGAATTGTCGAGCTCTACATCGTTGATGCTATAACGCTGCCTTCTCGACCCTTTCTCTTCGATCCTCTTGAAGTATTTTTGTGCGTGGCTTGAAATTTGTGATGGCGTCCTAGTGGTGACGAAATACTTAGATATGTTCTTCCATTTTCCACGGCCGTAGATACTCAACCCACGAAGAAAGAGCCTAGAATAAGAAGGTTCGAGAACAGGTTAATTTTGATTCACAAGAACGATTGAATAGTTGGGCTTATTTATAGAAGCATAGAAATTATATTTTGCTAGAATTATTTTGGAAATAAGTAAATGGATTTTCTAAGAATTGAAAATTATTTAGAACATTTAGAAACTTAATTATAATCCCTTCTAGTAATTACATAAACATGTATTTCATTTTATTGATTAGTATACAAGATATGATATCAACCATATGAATAAACACTGAATAATATCATGTTCATGGTGATATTCGATAATGAACCATATCATACTTATATTCTTATGATCTCAACTCAGATTTTTTTAATATGTAATTTTCATGTTAACCATTTAAGGTATTAGTACAATCGACAGTGGTATTTAAGTTTTTAAGGGAGATGCAACAATTTATAGGGTTATTTACAAAAAAAAAATCATCATGTCAAATTAATGCCTTTACAGTTTATGGTGAGAGGGCCCAAATGAAAACAGTGAATTTGACATTTAGAGATTATTATTTTTCGTAAGTGTGAACTCAGATCTAGTCATATATCAAGAAATAGTGCAAAAAATAGTAAATTTACTTTCTCTTGAAAAACGAGACTAAATAAACCTACATGTCTCATGACAACAAATTCCCACCTACTGATTAAGTATTATAATTGGATTTCAAATGCACCTAGTATGTTCATATGGAAAATTTAATCCAAATACAAAGTATAAATATCACGAAAAAATAGAAATTATGATGAAACAAACCTATGTTCCTCCTCTGTCCAAAACATTCTTGGGCGTCGTGCAACTAGTGGTTGATGGATCGAAATCTTGTCCAACACCTCTACCTTACTCTTCTCCGGCACTTTCAATCCTTCTTCTCCATCCACGGCCTGCGTACCCTACAATCGAGAAAATAAATTAATATTATGGAGATCTCCTACTCCTCTAATACCCGGCCCAGAATTCTAGTTCACAAGGAAGGTTCTACACATGTATTTACATGTGCTAACTATGGCATGAATATACCGCCATTCCTCATACGACGTAATACTAATCTACACTAGGAGATCAACACATAAATCTATTACCTGATGCACGGTCTTACATGTTTCTTGCTTGTTGTTAGCGTCAAGGTTGGTGCCATCATAGTTGTAGTTGGTTACACTAAACCCAGTCATGATTGAACTTTCCTCATCTATCCTAGAGGTGGTCCAATCCTTGTGGAACCTTGGATTCATGGTGTCCTAGAGATAGTTCGATGCAAAAAACTGGTAGAAACAAATAAGAACTTTGAATTGCAAATAGGATGAGGAGGAAGGCAACATACTTATAGCACGGAAATGTAGCATATCCAAATGTCTTGATAAATTTTATTAATGATGGTATAATTTCTAGTGATATAGTATTGATCTACGCAAATATATTCGAACAATTGAAACTTTGGAGTTAATATCCAATTAAAGAATATTTAAAAAAATTTAATGCTTTTATGATATATGGATTATTTAGGGTTCTTATTTACGTGATTTCAGAAGCGTCATTACTAACATAATTGGAATTATGACTTCCATCTTTAAAGATGTGAATAAGTTCTACATTCACGGTGTATCATGTTGTAAACACATTGCATACACACATGATTATTCCAATAACATGTAAAAACTATATACATTCACATCATAATTATGGTAAACATGATTATGTCAAGTATTAGCGAGTTTTGGGAGTGTCCCGTCAATGCATCTTTGTATGAATGACATATCTTTCTTAAATGTATACTTATCTCCATATCTGATCGATTAATTGTTATGAAAGCGAAGCATATCTTAGTTTCGTCACTGTATCTCCCATGCTATTTTGATTTTCCGCGTGACAGTTGGGAAAGTTCAATCTTCGATGCCAAGTCTTAGCGGTTCTTTCTATCTTCTAGATGATTTTGCAAATTGTAATACATAAATGTGAAAAGATATATCGATCATTTCCGTTCAAGATTTTATCAGAATATATCTTCTCACATTAACTTGGTATATTGCATGGAACCATAATATTTCTAGATATATATGCACTAGTGGAAAACTTGGCTTTAGTCCCAGTTGGGAAGGGCCTCTAGTACCGGATTTCCAACCGGGACTGCCCAATCGGGACTAAAGCCCTCCATTTAGTCCCGACGGCCACACACTGAGAATAAAGGCCCCTTCACGTGGCCCTGACCGAGAGCTCCGGCTGAAAGACCTTTAGTCCCAATTTTTAACACCAACCGGGACTAAAGGGCACCATGTGTCAGTGGCCCAGCGTGGGGTTGGAGGGCCCTTTTGTCCCAGTTGGTAGCACCTACCTGGACTCAATAGTGGAAAACATGCCTTTAGTCCCGGTTTTCCAACCATGACTGCTCAATCGGGACTAAAGGCCCCCTTTTGTCCCGACGACCCACAAACCGGGATTAAAGTCCCTCCACGTGGGCGAGGCCGGGAGATTGGTCTCGAGGACTGATGGCGTGTATACGCCCTCGTTGGTAAACTCCAAGAGAAAGGTTATGAAGAGTGCAGCAACAAGTTTTCCCTCAGAAAAGAAACCAAGGTTGAATCGACCAGTAGGAGGATAAGAAATCTCTGAAGGTTGATGCAGCTGAGGTGGCAGGGCGCACTACCGGTTCAGAAGCAACGTGGAACCTACACAACACAATCAAATCACTTTGTTCCAACGAAGAAGTGAGGTTGGAAATCTCACCGGTTTTGCTGAACACAAATAGGTTAAACGTATGGTGTGGAAAACAATAGGAAGATTATGAGAGCAGTATGAAAGAAGTAGGTGATTTATCAGTATGAGGAAAAAGGAGTTGGGTCCACAGTTCACTAGTGGTGTCTCTCCGTGAAAGATAAATAACATGTGTTGTGAACATATTACCGATGCGCAATTGAAAGAAATGAAGGCTGCACCGTAGTGCATATGCAAGACATAAAGATTACTATGTGATTCATGCGGGCATTACAACAAAATACATAGAACGTTATCCAACTGCATCTATGACTAATAATCCACCCTACGAATATCATCTGAACAAACGTTGGGTATTAAGTTGCAAGCAACAGATAATTGCAGTAAGCAAAGTGTGTAATGTAAACAATAACATCATCCTTAGATAAAACATTGTTGTTTTCTCCCTAATAGCAACAGCACATCCTCCATCTTTCACGTTTTTGTCTCTCGAGCACAGATGCAAAGGAGGCATGAACCCACTATCGAGCATAAATACTCCCTCTTGAAGTTACTAGCATCTACTTGGCCAGAGCATCTACTAACAACATAGAGCATGCAAGATCATAAATAACATATGCATGAAGATAACATGACAGATTGATAATCAGAAGACATAGCATTCAGCATTCATCAGATCCCAGCAAACACAACATGTACCATTACATAAAGATGATCTTGACCATGTTAGGCAGCTCACAAGATCTAAACATGAAGTACAAAGTGAAGAGAACAACCATCTGGCTACTTCTATGGACCCGTAGTCCAGGGATGAACTACTCACGCATCACTTCGGAGGAGGGCATGGTGGTGTAGACCCCTCTGGTGATGAATTTTCCTCCCGGCAGGGTGCCAGGGAGAGCTCCAGAACCCTCCCGATCGCGGAATGACGGTGATGGCAGCCTCGTGTGTTATTAGGGACGAAGTGGAATATATCTAGGGTTTACGTCTCGGGGGAAATAAATAGGCGAAAGGGCCGAGGCGGTGGAGGCCTCGGGGCCACACACCACCCCACGGCGCGGCCAGGGGGCGCGTCACCCTATGGTGTGGGCCCTCGAGGCCCCTCTCCGGTTCTTGATACGTCTCCAACGTATCTATAATTTCTAATGTTCGATGTTGATATTTTGCCAATTGCTACATGTTTTCTCCCTTCTTTATAGCATTTTTTACACGTTTTCCGGGACTAACCTATTAACAAGATGCCAAGTGCCAGTTCCCTGTTTTCTGCTGTTTTTATTTCAGAAAAGTTGTTTTAGAAATATTCTCGGGATTGGACCCCACGAATCCGGAAGCTCCTATTTTCCCCGGAAGCATCTAGAAGTCTGAAGAGGAGTCGAAGACGGGCACCAGGTGTAACACCTGGGGTGTTACCTGTTTGTTTTCTTTTGTTTGCATCATCTGCATCCCATAAGCATTGCATCATGTTTTCCAAACCACTCAAAACTTCAAAACAATTTAAACTTTCACACCTTGCTCCAAATTTCCAATTTCAAAATTGTAAATTAAACCACTCAATTGTTTTTCAATAATTTGAAGTTGTTTTGATCCAATTGCTTGTTAATGAAATTTTTCCCTGTTATCAAAACCCTAATGGCAAATTACATTTCAAATCATTTTCAATCATAATGGGCATGATCCAATTATGGTTCAAACCACTAAAATTTTGCAAACAATTAAAATTCCATAATTGTTTTAATAAGTGTTGAGTTCATTGGATAAAAATTGATTGAAAAATCAACTCCTTATGATTATTAATGGAATTTCAAATACCAACTTAAAACTCCAAGTAATAATTCAATTTTGGAATTAATGTGCACAATTGCTTTTACTCATTATTTTGCAAATTAATAAAATTTGTTTATAAAGTTTACAACCCCAAACCGTAGTTGAAATCCAACTAACCCTTTAAATTCAAACTAATAAATCCAATTTTGAAAATCAAACTAATGGTTCAAAAGAATTTGGAATCTATGTTAGCATTGCTTTTATTTTCCTGCTTTGAAAATTAATAAAAATATTGCCTAACATAAACCACCCCAAAATCCCCAAATCCTTTTCTATCTCTCCCTTTCATTTCCTTTGCAAAAAAAAAAAAAATCAAAAGAAAAAGAGCAAGGAGAGAACCAGCCCAACCCCTTTCTATCCTTCCCCCAAGCCCACTTAGTTTCTGGCCCGCTAGCCCTTCGCTCGGTTGTCGTCTTCCACCTCCGGCTGTCGTCATCCCTGTACGAACAGAGAAACAACCATCCGATCGTTCCGCCCCCTCCCGGATGCGCTGCCGTACCCATGCCCCCTCTCCGATAAAACCTCCCACCCACCTACCTACCTCAGCCTAGCCCTAAACCTAGCTCTGCGCCGCCATCTCCCTGCGCCGCCAAGTCCTTCTCCCTCCCTGTTTCCCTTTTGTCTGAACCCTGTCCACCTCCACTGCCTTCCGTCGCCGACAGTAGCCGGCCGCTGCTGGCTCGCCAAGGCCACCTCCAGGCTGCCCCGTGGTGGGGAATGGAACCGCCATGGAGCGGGCTTCCTCCTCGTGTCCATGGAGGGACACGGGATGCCCTCGCTCGCCGGCGATCTTCCGCGACGTCGCCGTCGACAACGTCTGACGAGCACTGTCTCCTCCTCCCGTCGTCCCCCCTCGGTGAGCCCCAACTGCCCTTGCCCCTCTCCCTCTGTCCCCTCGAGCACACCGCACCACATGCCCGCACTCCTCCACGGCGGCCCCCTCCAGCAGCCGCGGCGAGCGGCAGTGAGCGTCGATCGCTCGCCCGCTCCCTGTACGCCATCGTTGCGTGTACCTGAAATCGCAAGCAGGAAGTTCAGTTAAGTGCAGAATTTTGCGCGCAGACTTAAGCTATAGCCAAACCTGCCCTGTTCTGTCAAGAACCACAGAGAGCCGCAGTGGCTAGCGCACCGTGCGCGGAAGCGCTGCGACCCGGGATCGAATCCCACTTTCCGCACAAGGCCTCTTCCTTTTTCGCCATTTACCGCGCGCGCACGGGCCCACTGGTCATAGACCGTGGTTGCCGCGTGGATCTCACCCGCGCCCGTGTGGCTGCCAGCCTGGCCCTGGCCCACGCGTCATAGGGCCTGGGTAGATCTGCGAGGTGCACTTCTTTTTTCTGTCCTCTGTTTTCGCGCACCAGCCCCTGGCAGCACTTTTCCTCACAAACAGGTCCCTGGTCTTTTGCAAATAACACCTAGAATTTCAAATGATCACAACTTTCAAACCCCAATCCAATAATACAAATTTTATGTATTCCACTCCAAGTTCCCTGTACTTTTCAAATATGCAATTTGTTTTCTGTTTTGAACTTTCAAAATGCAATTCAAATTTGAATTCAAATAATTCAATTGTAAATTGCAACAATTCATAAATAATTCATACTAATTCCAAATAATGCAAATAAAATATGTTTTTCATACCATTTCAACTCATCTTTCCAAATATAAATTTTGTTTCCTGGTTTGAATAATTTAATTGCCTAAACAATTTAAATCTTGTTTAATTCAATTAAAAATTGTTTAATATTGTTTAATTCATAGTTAAATAATCCTAAGTCCAATTTCAAAATGTGAAACATGTAATCCAACCAAAATTTGATGTTCTTTTCCAATATCAACCTTGTTATTTGTTTTGAACATTTTAAATGGTTGAAAACAACAAATACTTGTGTGTTCCCTTTAAGGCACCCAAAATTCCCTAAGTTAATAATAAAATTCTAAATTGCTACACCCTATCTTAAATTGATTCTAATGTTGTTATTTTGCTGTTTCCCTTTTGCATGCATCATACTAAACCACTAGCACCTGTTGATTAGTTGGAAAACAAATAATTTAACCATAATTCATGGGCTGTTCATATGCAACTCAAATTGCATATGGGTCCATTTAAATTTGTTTAACTTGTCAACTAGGTTATTTCTATGCATCAATTAAATTGTCATGCATCCATATCTTGATCATGCTGGATCTTTTGCCGTAGTAGTAATTGTTGCATCCCGTTGTTTGTTCGAGGTTCGTTGCTTCTTCCCGGATAGAACGTTGAGATAATGTGAGCAACGACAAGTTCTGCTACCTCGCGGGATCTCAGGCAAGTATACTCACTTGCGGCCATATGGCTGCCTTTCATCACTTGTTACCGATTCTTTCCGTTGTTCTTTTCTGCTAGCCTTAGTAGTAGTTGTTTCTGTTACGAACCTATCACATGAATCCTTAACCCTGATATTGCCTCACCTCCACACCTATAACCATTGCTTGTGCCCGTGTCTCACTAGCATGCTTAGGTTGTTTTGCTCGAGTCTGTTACCCGTTACTCTCTGTTGTTACTTCTATAATGTTCTGGGGGCTCGATGTTAATAAATCAACCTGTTATTAATAATATGCTGATAAGGCACCGGCAGGAGGCCCTAAGTGGTTTTGAGGCCTGCTAGTGTCGACCCTAATAGGAAAAGGGTCTTGTCTACTGATCCATGATGAGCGTGCTCACCGCATCCGGGTGGTAGTATGGGACCCCCCTCGACTTAGACCTGATCTGCAGCTTGTCCGAAGAGCCACACTTAGTTCGGGTGTTCCGTTTGCTCCTTGCATAATGGGTTGATCACCCATGGTTACTTATGATGATGATGCATATAGGGCGAGGCCTGTAGTGCCGGGGTGTTGTGTCCTGCGGGAGTTTTGCACACCTGCGCTGAGTATTCGGCTGCGTGGCTGGGACCTTATAGCTCCGTGGCTCCGAGGATGGGTTGTAGAGATGGTTTGGGTCGTGTCAAGCCAACCTGAGTTTTAGTTGGTGGCTTGAGTGTGTACGGTACTGGAGCACACCCCTGCAGGATAAATCTTCTCGAGAAGCCGTGTTTTCCGCGGTTATGGATTACTTGGTGAAAGTACTGGCTAACAAGTACTCAGACAACTTACACCTAATGATAATAACTTGACTAGTAATAGTTTTATTGACACAACAACCTGATCCAGTATTCATTAATCCAACTGTGTGAGTTATCCTCGGATTGCTTCTTTGGATAAGGGGCGAGATCCAGGATGGGTTTGTTTGGAGTTACTTTCAGTTGGTTACAATACTCGATCTTATCTCCTTTCTGTCAGCCGGAAGTTGTAGTATCTCTCTGTAGTTGGTTAGTGCAACCCGTTGTCGCCTATTTGCCATAACCCCTCCCTTTCCGTTGATCCTAAAGTATTTGTATCTTGTGATGACTGGCTACGCCGGTAACTTGTGAGTATGGGTTTATCCACTTGCCAGTACTTAACCGTACTGACCCACGAATCTCTTTCGTGGCTGCAAATTCCAAATTGCAGTCAACAGGTTTGAAGTCTGACGACGTTAGCTTGGGAATCCCTCCGGCTTGGCCTGGGCAGGGATTGGACACTCTCGGTTATCTTCAGGACTCTTAGTCCAATTTGTATCTTGTCCGTAGCCGGACGTTTGTTTCTTTCGCTGTTATTTGGATCTTTGTAATGTATCAGTTGTAACCCTGGCTCGTTTGAGTCATCTTGTATCTATCTGTTTCTGTTGTAAGTGTGGAATATTCGTGAACTATTGTAATGTTATCACAAGTGGCAACCTGGAATCGGTTATTATGTGGATTTTGGCGGGAAGGCTGAAATCTGCATAGTGCCCGATCTCGGGGCGTCACAAATGGTATCAGAGCCTTGGTTCCGATTCCCGATATTATTTCGATACGAATGGTTATCGAAGCAACGGGTCCGCAAAGCCTGTAGGTTAACCTCGCTAACGGTCGTTGTTTCTAGAGTGTCAAAAAAACTATTTCTGCTAAACTATTTTGGAAAAACATCTCAATAGGATTCTTGTTTTCTCCTTATCCCTATTCTAATTCCCCTCCCATCTTATTTGTTTTGGAGTTTTCCCCCCTTGTCTATCTTTCAAAGTGTTAGGATCCTACGTGGGTGGACGTTTTCTGAGCTTTTAACCTAGTAGGTTCGATCATCGGAAGATTCCTGGTGGAAGAACATCGTCATCACTCCCAGCAAGAAGCCCTTGTTAGTGGTGTCGAGGAGATCAACTGGAAGCACGAAGAATCGATAGTCGAACTTCTTTCCCCTCCCGGGTTAGCAGGTGGATTGCGAGGGCGCAATCCCTTGTTAGTGGTGTCGTCTGTAACACCTGGGGTGTTACCTGTTTGTTTTCTTTTGTTTGCATCATCTGCATCCCATAAGCATTGCATCATGTTTTCCAAACCACTCAAAACTTCAAAACAATTTAAACTTTCACACCTTGCTCCAAATTTCCAATTTCAAAATTGTAAATTAAACCACTCAATTGTTTTTCAATAATTTGAAGTTGTTTTGATCCAATTGCTTGTTAATGAAATTTTTCCCTGTTATCAAAACCCTAATGGCAAATTACATTTCAAATCATTTTCAATCATAATGGGCATGATCCAATTATGGTTCAAACCACTAAAATTTTGCAAACAATTAAAATTCCATAATTGTTTTAATAAGTGTTGAGTTCATTGGATAAAAATTGATTGAAAA
Organism: Alopecurus myosuroides; assembly: GCA_028641055.1. Lineage (NCBI taxonomy): Eukaryota > Viridiplantae > Streptophyta > Magnoliopsida > Poales > Poaceae > Alopecurus > Alopecurus myosuroides. The sequence continues at coordinate 690,703,559 of CM054057.1, forward strand.
ATCAACTCCTTATGATTATTAATGGAATTTCAAATACCAACTTAAAACTCCAAGTAATAATTCAATTTTGGAATTAATGTGCACAATTGCTTTTACTCATTATTTTGCAAATTAATAAAATTTGTTTATAAAGTTTACAACCCCAAACCGTAGTTGAAATCCAACTAACCCTTTAAATTCAAACTAATAAATCCAATTTTGAAAATCAAACTAATGGTTCAAAAGAATTTGGAATCTATGTTAGCATTGCTTTTATTTTCCTGCTTTGAAAATTAATAAAAATATTGCCTAACATAAACCACCCCAAAATCCCCAAATCCTTTTCTATCTCTCCCTTTCATTTCCTTTGCAAAAAAAAAAATCAAAAGAAAAAGAGCAAGGAGAGAACCAGCCCAACCCCTTTCTATCCTTCCCCCAAGCCCACTTAGTTTCTGGCCCGCTACCCCTTCGCTCGGTTGTCGTCTTCCACCTCCGGCTGTCGTCATCCCTGTACGAACAGAGAAACAACCATCCGATCGTTCCGCCCCTCCCGGATGCGCTGCCGTACCCATGCCCCTCTCCGATAAAACCTCCCACCCACCTACCTACCTCAGCCTAGCCCTAAACCTAGCTCTGCGCCGCCATCTCCCTGCGCCGCCAAGTCCTTCTCCCTCCCTGTTTCCCTTTTGTCTGAACCCTGTCCACCTCCATTGCCTTCCGTCGCCGACAGTAGCCGGCCGCTGCTGGCTCGCCAAGGCCACCTCCAGGCTGCCCCGTGGTGGGGAATGGAACCGCCATGGAGCGGGCTTCCTCCTCGTGTCCATGGAGGGACACGGGATGCCCTCGCTCGCCGGCGATCTTCCGCGACGTCGCCGTCGACAACGTCTGACGAGCACTGTCTCCTCCTCCCGTCGTCCCCCCTCGGTGAGCCCCAACTGCCCTTGCCCCTCTCCCTCTGTCCCCTCGAGCACACCGCACCACATGCCCGCACTCCTCCACGGCGGCCCCCTCCAGCAGCCGCGGCGAGCGGCAGTGAGCGTCGATCGCTCGCCCGCTCCCTGTACGCCATCGTTGCGTGTACCTGAAATCGCAAGCAGGAAGTTCAGTTAAGTGCAGAATTTTGCGCGCAGACTTAAGCTATAGCCAAACCTGCCCTGTTCTGTCAAGAACCACAGAGAGCCGCAGTGGCTAGCGCACCGTGCGCGGAAGCGCTGCGACCCGGGATCGAATCCCACTTTCCGCACAAGGCCTCTTCCTTTTTCGCCATTTACCGCGCGCGCACGGGCCCACTGGTCATAGACCGTGGTTGCCGCGTGGATCTCACCCGCGCCCGTGTGGCTGCCAGCCTGGCCCTGGCCCACGCGTCATAGGGCCTGGGTAGATCTGCGAGGTGCACTTCTTTTTTCTGTCCTCTGTTTTCGCGCACCAGCCCCTGGCAGCACTTTTCCCTCACAAACAGGTCCCTGGTCTTTTGCAAATAACACCTAGAATTTCAAATGATCACAACTTTCAAACCCCAAATCCAAATAATACAAATTTTATATGTATTCCACTCCAATTTCCCTGTACTTTTCAAATATGCAATTTGTTTTCTGTTTTGAACTTTCAAAATGCAATTCAAATTTGAATTCAAATAATTCAATTGTAAATTGCAACAATTCATAAATAATTCATACTAATTCCAAATAATGCAAATAAAATATGTTTTTCATACCATTTCAACTCATCTTTCCAAATATAAATTTTGTTTCCTGGTTTGAATAATTTAAATTGCCTAAACAATTTAAATCTTGTTTAATTCAATTAAAAATTGTTTAATATTGTTTAATTCATAGTTAAATAATCCTAAGTCCAATTTCAAAATGTGAAACATGTAATCCAACCAAAATTTGATGTTCTTTTCAAATATCAACCTTGTTATTTGTTTTGAACATTTTAAATGGTTGAAAACAACAAATACTTGTGTGTTCCCTTTAAGGCACCCAAAATTCCCTAAGTTAATAATAAAATTCTAAATTGCTACACCCTATCTTAAATTGATTCTAATGTTGTTATTTTGCTGTTTCCCTTTTGCATGCATCATACTAAACCACTAGCACCTGTTGATTAGTTGGAAAACAAATAATTTAACCATAATTCATGGGCTGTTCATATGCAACTCAAATTGCATATGGGTCCATTTAAATTTGTTTAACTTGTCAACTAGGTTATTTCTATGCATCAATTAAATTGTCATGCATCCATATCTTGATCATGCTGGATCTTTTGCCGTAGTAGTAATTGTTGCATCCCGTTGTTTGTTCGAGGTTCGTTGCTTCTTCCCGGATAGGACGTTGAGATAATGTGAGCAACGACAAGTTCTGCTACCTCGCGGGATCTCAGGCAAGTTACTCACTTGCGGCCATATGGCTGCCCTTTCATCACTTGTTACCGATTCTTTCCGTTGTTCTTTTCTGCTAGCCTTAGTAGTAGTTGTTTCTGTTACGAACCTATCACATGAATCCTTAACCCTGATATTGCCTCACCTCCACCTATAACCATTGCTTGTGCCCGTGTCTCACTAGCATGCTTAGGTTGTTTTGCTCGAGTCTGTTACCCGTTACTCTCTGTTGTTACTTCTATAATGTTCTGGGGGCTCGATGTTAATCAATCAACCTGTTATTAATAATATGCTGATAAGGCACCGGCAGGAGGCCCTAAGTGGTTTGAGGCCTGCTAGTGTCGACCCTAATAGGAAAAGGGTCTTGTCTACTGATCCATGATGAGCGTGCTCACCGCATCCGGGTGGTAGTATGGGACCCCCTCGACTTAGACCTGATCTGCAGCTTGTCCGAAGAGCCACACTTAGTTCGGGTGTTCCATTTGCTCCTTGCATAATGGGTTGATCACCCATGGTTACTTATGATGATGATGCATATAGGGCGAGGCCTGTAGTGCGGGGTGTTGTGTCCTGCGGGAGTTTTGCACACCTGCGCTGAGTATTCGGCTGCGTGGCTGGGACCTTATAGCTCCGTGGCTCCGAGGATGGGTTGTAGAGATGGTTTGGGTCGTGTCAAGCCAACCTGAGTTTTAGTTGGTGGCTTGAGTGTGTACGGGTACTGGAGCACACCCCTGCAGGGATAAATCTTCTCGAGAAGCCGTGTTTTCCGCGGTTATGGATTACTTGGTGAAAGTACTGGCTAACAAGTACTCAGACAACTTACACCTAATGATAATAACTTGACTAGTAATAGTTTTATTGACACAACAACCTGATCCAGTATTCATTAATCCAACTGTGTGAGTTATCCTCGGATTGCTTCTTTGGATAAGGGGCGAGATCCAGGATGGGTTTGTTTGGAGTTACTTTCAGTTGGTTACAATACTCGATCTTATCTCCTTTCTGTCAGCCGGAAGTTGTAGTATCTCTCTGTAGTTGGTTAGTGCAACCCGTTGTCGCCTATTTGCCATAACCCCTCCCTTTCCGTTGATCCTAAAGTATTTGTATCTTGTGATGACTGGCTACGCCGGTAACTTGTGAGTATGGGTTTATCCACTTGCCAGTACTTAATCGTACTGACCCACGAATCTCTTTCGTGGCTGCAAATTCCAAATTGCAGTCAACAGGTTTGAAGTCTGACGACGTTAGCTTGGGAATCCCTCCGGCTTGGCTGGGCAGGGATTGGACGCTCTCGGTTATCTTCAGGACTCTTAGTCAATTTGTATCTTGTCCGTAGCCGGACGTTTGTTTCTTCCGCTGTTATTTGGATCTTTGTAATGTATCAGTTGTAACCCTGGCTCGTTTGAGTCATCTTGTATCTATCTGTTTCTGTTGTAAGTGTGGAATATTCGTGAACTATTGTAATGTTATCACAAGTGGCAACCTGGAATCGGTTATTATGTGGATTTTGGCGGGAAGGCTGAAATCTGCATAGTGCCCGATCTCGGGGCGTCACACCAGGGGCCCTCACCATAGCCAGGTGCGGCCCCCCTTGGCCGCGCCTGGGGGTGGTGAGGTCACCCTGGTGGCCCACCGACGTCGCCCTTTCTCCTATTTATTCCCCTCCGAAGGAAAACCCTACGTACCTGATAAAAAATCCCCAAAAAGTTCCGCAACCGCCGTCGTCGTTAACCCTATATCATTGGGGTTCTGAAGCTGTCTCCGGCACCCTGCTGGAGAGGAGATCATCACCGGAGCCCTGTTCATCACCATGCCTGCCTCTGGAGTGATGTGTGCGTAGTTCATCTTTGGACTACGGGTCCATAGAAGTAGGTAGATGGTTGTCTTCTCCTCCTATGCCTCAATGTTTAGATCTCGTGAGCTTCCTAACATGATCGAGATTGTTCTTATGTAATTCTATGTGACGTGTTTGCTGGGATCCGATGAATATTGAACTTATGCCAAGTTGATTATAGTCCTTATTGCATATGTTATTTGTGATCTTGCATGCTTTCCGTTGCTAGTGGTTGCTATGGCCAAATAGTTGCTAGTGACTCCAAGAGGGAGTATTTATGCTCGATAGTTGGGTTCATGACTCCCTTTCGCCTGTGCTCGAGTGAGAGAAACACGACGGGGGAGGATGTGCTGTTGCCACTAGGGAGAAAAAGCGGCGTGAGTGCCTGCGTGCACAATCATTGCTTACATTACACACATTGGTTAATGCGATGATTTGTTGCTTGCAACTTAATACCTAAGGGGGTTCGGATGATAACCTGAGGGTGGATTATTAGTCATAGATGAAGTTGGATTACGGTCTATGTATATTGTTGTAATGCCCGCACTAAATATCATAGTATTCATCATGTCATTAATGTGCACTATGGTGCAATCTCTATTTGTCAATTTCCTAGCTGTAATTTGTTCACCCAGCATGCTATCTTTTATGAAGAGACACCACTAGTGAACCTATGAACCCCGGTCCATTTTCCTACACTGTTAAACAAACCACTACAATTCCCTGCTTTCTTTACTTACTGCAAGCATACACCCTTTTAACACTATGCGTCTAATCTTTCTTTTCAGCCCGACCAGTGAGATTGACAACCTCACTGTACCGCTGGGACAAAGTATTTTGGTTGTGTTGTGTGCCGGTTCCGCGTTGTTGCTGACACCGTTGAGGCACCATCACCACCGTCAGTGGCATCAACCTTCCGAAGATCCTGTTTATCCAACTGGATTGATAATCTTGGTTCTTAACTGAGGGAAATTCTTACCGTTGTACTCATCGCACCCTCCTCTTGGGGTTCCCAACACGCCATCACAAGCATAAAAAATTTGTGGCTCTGTTGCCGTGGACTTAAAATTCATCATCATCATCAAGAAGTATCCCCGTCAAGGCACCATCAAGGCGTAGCAGGTCTCTCCGGGACTCCGTGGAACCTTCGGGAATTCTAAGACTTCCGGGCTTCGAATTTTCCAATTCCGAGAATATTTCCAGAACAACTTTTCTGAAACTAAAAACAGGAGAAAACAGGGAACTGGCATCTTGTCAATAAGTTAGTCCCGGAAATCGATAAAAATGACATAAAGTGTATAGCAAACATGTAGCAAATAACATGGAACATAATAAATTAAGGATACGTTTATGATGTATCAAGCTGTTGCCGCTGAACTGGTGCACCTGTCTCCGGCATGCTTCCCAGTCATCGTAGACTCCGAGAACATGTCCCCGGTACATGACATACCACGTCATCTATTCGCACATGACAAAATATACATCAGTAGAAAATTCATATATGAAACAAGTAACAATATACAACGAGAAGTTTAGGAATGCCATATGGTTTGAGAAATTAATTTCTTCCTCTAAGGTTTTGGCTTTGGCGGTAAGGGGTAGTAGCCCTCTAGCGTGCTGAGTGGCTTCCTGTCACCATATGCCTCTAAGAGGGCTTCTATTATGGCATTTGTTGGTCGTACATGGCCGGCGAAGAACATGCCACCCCTAGTGACGACATGCTGATGGATTATTATGGCAATATGTCGCTGGATGTGAGAAAAATCATTTCTCACTGTATCAGTTGGGGTGTTTGCCATGTCGATGCCCCGTTTTTGGACACTTGATGGCAACAAGAGGTAATTTTCATCGTTCACGAACTCCCTCATATGAACAATGTCATACCAGGCGTCCATCCCACTCTCTGGGTGCAACTGCTTCATGCAGCCATACTTGGTTGTATGGGTGCATGTGACGCATCCTTGGTGTTTCTTTACCATGAGGGGGGCTTCCTTGTCGGCAAATCCGGCGAGAGCTATATCGAGAGCATTCCTGAGGTTGGTGTAGTTCTTCATATTCGCACTCCTTGACTCGAGATAAGTAACGTGTGAATGCCGCGGGTACATGACTAAGAGCACGCAGTACATGTCTCTGCACAAAAAAAAACCCATCATCCTCGGATTAACATTTGCACATTCAAAAGAGTGATGGAAATATACTAAAGAATGTAATGATGGCTAGCCGTCGATCGAAAAGTTACTATGGAAAGTAAGGCATGAAAACTTCCTTTTCTGCAATCATGCATGTAGAAGGGGTCCATTATCGCGACACCCGGGGTTCTCTTTTCCACGATATCATGCGCCATTTTCAGAACTACTAGGCGCACAAAGGTTGGGTCAAGCCATTTTAATTGGAAGATGTTGAACATGTCATCAAACATAAGGCACCTCTGCGGGGGATTTTTGTAACATCCCTGTTTTGCTAAATTAGGGTGTGTGGTGTTGTGTTCATCTCATACATGCATGGAACAAAAATTTAAGCATGTTTCAACAAATTTAAATTGTGAATTTAAATGGTTTGAGAAAAATACCATAAATGCTACTTAATGAGGGTTTCAAAATTTTGCACTGAAAAATATTTCAATTTCACCAACAAAAAAACATGGTGTGGTTGGAAATTTGATAAGGTTTTCAAATATCATTTTTGCCAAATTTTCTGTTTGCAAAAAAGACCTCATACTTTCAAATCCCTTCCCCTTTTGAAACAGCAGAAGGGTCTCTTTGTAATTTCTCCTGAAGCCAGGGGTTTTGCGCAAATCTGTCTTCTTCAACCTTTGACGGTAGGAGCAGCTGCGTGGAAGCCGCGTGCGCATCGAATTTCCACCTCCTGCGTGCTTCCCTACTTGCGTGGATAGGGGCAAGGAGAGCCCCGTGACCTCCTCTCTCTCTCTCGGTCTCCCCCAATCGCGCCCTCCCTCTCTGTCACTCCCCTGACAAAACCCAAACCCTAACCCTACCGTCGCCCGGCGCCGCTCGCCGCCGGCGATACGGCCGCTCCCGCGCCCCGCCGAGCGTCTCATCGTCACCGCCGCATCCTCCTCGTCTGCCTCGATCACGTGTAGCAGCCGGAACAATAGGGAGGGCCCCAATTCCTCGCCGGCCATCCGCCACGGCCGCCACCGTTTCCTCGTCGCCGACGTTGATTGCCGCCATCCCCCGCATCACCGTCGACGCCATCATGCGCACGATGAGCTCCTGAGCACTCCAGTGCCCTCCCCTTCCTCCCTTCCCCTCCACAACTCGCTACCGCTGTCGGCCGCTGTCCGCCGCGGCGCCCAGCTCGCCGGGGTGCGCTCCGGCGACCATCCGGCCAGCCGCCGCCACCTAATGGTTGCCCTCAAGCCCCTCTACCTAGGCCCCCAACCAATTCCACACATTATCAATCGAGGCATTCGAATTGGAGAGCAACAAAGAAGATCTTCTCTGGATGATGCAAGGATGATGTCATCCTGACGTCATAAATCCCCTTTTTAATAATTCAAGGAAATTGCAGAAAAGAAATAAAAATTGATAATTGAATAACTATTAAAATAGTAATCGGAAAAATAAAATGAAAGTATCAAAATGTTTAGAAAAATTTAAGCTATCTATTTATATCATTTTCTCACATGTTTGACAAAGTTAAAAAAATGAGATCTATTTAAATATTATTTAAATCAATTAAAATAAACAAAATAAGTTTTCATTCACTAAAATCAGAAAATTAAAAGTTATATACCAAATTGCTCAAAATTATAAATGCAGCCTGTTTATGATGTTTTCAAACCCATTTGAGCAATTAAAATTGTACACACTTTCATAATTTCCCCGAAGTGCCCTCCGGGGTCTATTTCGGGACAATTTTAGTAAAAGTGCATAATTGCCATACCAACCCTAGAAACACATCGATCATGTTTAGGGCTTTATTTCAGTGCAATAATTTGCTCATGAATACATGTTGCGCATTGCATCGATGCCATGTGTTGATTGTTGTTCTTCTTTTTGGTGTTGTTCCCCCTCGGTAGAACGCGACTCCGAAGCGAAGGCCAGCAACTCCATTGGAGAATACTTGATCTTAACCGACAAGTCAAGCACTTATTCCTGAAGCTTTTGTTTGGTTTTCTTACAACCAAGGCAAGCATAACCTCTTATCTTCTCATGTGGTTTTCGAAGTGTTTTGGAATCTCGTATATTGCATGCGGTTCAAAGTATTTATGGTCTTAGATAGAGTTCTCCTATACTTGTTGCATCGCCTAAATATCCTGATCCACTGCTCCTAGTAGCTATAGGTTTGTTTTTGCGCGCCTCGTTAAAGCCTGTGAGTGTTCCTTAGCCATGCCTAGTTGTGATCTGATCCATCCGGTTGATGAATCTGATCAATGCGTGAATCTAGTATGTCAGGTTGTTATGATTTGAATTACCTTTGATAACTTGACTAACACTGGCATGGATGTGAGGCCGCAATGGATTGTGGCGTTTGTCCTGTTCATGCCCCTAGGAGCGAGTACTCGCCTTCGAAGCCAAGACTGAGCGTGCAACCACAGGCGGGGCCAAACAGACCGCGCTCGACTAACTAACTTGCTTGGCCACATCGATGAGTCACGTAGTTTGATCTTTCCATCTGCGTGTGAGTCAGAAAACGATTTGGAGAAACCTTAGGGCGTGACCGGGACAAGTGATGGACGTACATGGATCTTGATCCCGACTCACATAACAGGTGTCGTCAGGAGGTGGCCAACTCCCTGTTGACGGGGTTTCCCTGTTTGGGTTGACTCGTGGATTGGGTAGAGCAAGGTAAAGGTCGTGGCCAACCACCCTCTTCTGCGCTCCATGGACGAGCATACATGTGGCGTTAAGAGTCAGATGGTACGTGTGAATAAAGTGTACCCCCTGCAGGGATAAATCTCCTCGAGAAGCTGTGTCCACGGTTACAGACGACTTGGCAACGTATTTTGTGATCATAGATAACTTGCACGGAATGACTACAACTTGTTAACAATGAGTGAAGGTTGCCTCCTCGGAGATGACGAGAGCGGTGATCCTTGTAGCATGTGTGATCCTGGGAATGATGTTGGTAGATTGAAAAGATGATGATTTCAGTAGTTGAGTAGTCTTCTCATCTGTTTTGAAAACACTCCATGAGACGTGCTATTCTTCCTCGATTTAGAAAACAAATATTTCTTTACGCAAAATAACCTTCATAAAACCCTTTCTGAAGATAGCAGATATATAATAGGTTAACTAAGTCTTGTTGAGTACCCCCGTACTTAGGTTTGCTTAATTTTGGTTCAGCTGGAGTTCGTCACTCCGGTGCAACGTGGTCATCGACGAGTAGTTTGGGGTTCCCAGGTAGCAGCCTGGACTCTATGGGATGGGACGTCGCCTTATGTTGCGGTATCTTAGGCCTTTTTGGTTCTTGTTGTTTAGAAACATAATTTTCCTTCCGTTGTCTGATGTAATGTTAAGTCGTGTGACCTCTGCTTGTAAGCTGTACTCTAATAACACCTGTTTAATAGAGCTTCATGTCTAGAGTGCTACTTTGATCGGTTGTTGGTTTCGAGCTCATCGTTATACAGTTTTGGCTATGCCTGCATAGTTGTCGTAGTCGAGGGGTTGTGGAGCCGATGATCCTTGTCCGAGCCCGCCTGCCGATGTGATTCGGCCTGGGGCTAGGTAACCCCAGTAACCCTCGATTGTTGTTGCACTTTCTGGACACATAGCATCTCTGTATAGCTTTGGTCCCGTTCCTTCAGTTTCATTCGATTCGTGGACGCTTTGATATGCATAGTTGGTTATGACTAGCATGGACGCAAGGAGTAGTAGTACTGTGGTGATCCGGCCTGCGTGCCGATGAATCCGTCTGCCTGCCGTTGTTTGTTGCGGCCGGGGCTGGTAACCCTGAAGCCCTTGTGGGTCCATGACTAGGAGCGCATAACAGTATGTATACCTTTGGGTCCGGGGTCTTGACAGGTCATGGTATCAGAGTAGGACTACCTGTAGGAAAACCTTACTGCTTGGTCGATGTTGAGTCTAGAGTTTGTGAAAACTATTTTGAAACTTCAAATGGGTTGTGAAAAACCTTCTTAGGATTCTTTTTACTCCTTATCTGGTATCGCTCTAACTCTGGGTCATCTTACCTGTTTTGATTTGAAAAGGTTTTGCTATCTCTTTTAGTCATTCAAAACTTAGGTGCGTTCTTTGGCAATGACGTCTTTTACCCAAGTTGACCTAGTGTTAAAGTTTCTAGAGTCGTGTGTGTTCCATGCTCGTTATCTCTTGTTTAAACTGGGAGATTTTCTTCCATCATAACATCTCATAGTTGTTTGAATTCCACATTCCTATGTTTTTAAGTTTCAACTACAGAATCTCGAGATTTCCTTTCCATCTCGAATGTGTCCGTTATCCTCTGCTCAAATTCTTTCGGAGCTATGTTTGTCTTTTGAAAGATACCTTGTGATTGCTATTCGTAGTGTCCTTCAAGGCACTCAGATAGTAGTTACTCCTTCCTTTGAGTTTTCAACCTTGGACTTGAACCGAAGGTCTCGGAATGTGCTGAATTGCAGTGGGTTGGATCGTGTGGTTTCTTAACTATCCGATGCTCACGCTATCAGTACAGGATGCTGACCTTTAACCCAAGTTCTGTTTCTTTGGGTCTTGAAGGAATCTGCTTCACCTCAGGGTGGCTAGGCAATTTTAACTCCCATAGCCATAGGTTTCCTTTTGGAACAAAAAGGGGTTACAGCAAGAGTGATCATCATGGCCTCCACATCTTTCTTCTTGATTCATCTATATCGATCTTTTAGCATGGGTTTTACAAATGGGTATTACCCTGTGCAATCAGCGTGATATTAGGATTTTCCCCTGAGCATGATTCTACCTTTCAGTTGCTCTCAAATCCCCATCCGTTGTGTTGGACACCAAGTTGCATATGTGTGTTGGATTCTTCCAAAACATTTGCTCTTGTATTCCGTCAGAACATTACTCCTTGGGATGCCAGGAGAAACAAACTCCCGTACCTGGTTCATCTCTAGGACCAGGTCAAAGTTTTGTAATTCGCAGATTAAAGAAGTTTCATTAGCTTCTGTTCTGTTCCACCTTCGAGCATCACACTCTCTTGTATCAAGAGTTCTTTATGTGTTTCATGGCCTTGTTGATGAAGTGATGCTCATACACATCTTCACTCTCCTTTCCTCCAAGCTGAAATGCTCGAGAATGTTGGGTGTGCATTGAGGTGTCTATCAGTTATTCCTAGCAATTTTTATTGTTGTGAAAATCTAAGAAACATCTATATCCTTCTTAGCACTATTGGTCACCCGGTCTCTACTTGATGTTGACCGTGTTACCAAATCTGTTCATTCCGGCGCACATTCTTGGTCAAAGAGTTAGGTTCATACCAAAGCTCTCAAGACCATATCGGTTGCTTTCAAAAGCAAAATTCCTTTCAAACTCCGAGACATACTGGTAGGTTGTGATATTCTGGTTGTCTTTCTAGAAGTATCACCAGGTTGTTACCTGACCGTAATGTATAAGCAATGGGTATTTCAACTACCCCTTTCTCCAAAAAAAAACAGTGTTGGATACCCTAAACTAGTTGGTTGAGCTTAAAAAATAAATTGGAGTTGAAAGACATGAGCTCTTCCTAACGTGTTGCTCCGCAATGGGATATCTAGTTCTGTTTGTATTGAAGAAGGATAGTATCTCCTTCGTGGACATGCTATCATCCTACCTTGATTTGATTTGGGCTATCGTCAAATCAAGATCATATTCCAGGACTATCTTGATGGTGTTTCTACTCACGCTGTTTTGCCCAAGTACACCTTCATGTCCTCTGGTATGACCAATACTTTGTCTTGTTCATGTACCATATGAGTCCCTCTTCTTGGAGTAACCTGATAAGTTTGTTGTAGAGCCTATCGATGACATTTCTAATCGTCCAAATTGCAAGAGGTTCATGTTGAACAATTGGCATTAATGTGGTAAACTTTAGAGAACCAACTTTGTGTCATCACGAAGTTCGTGTTCTATATATTTGAAGTGGCTTACTCTAGTCCATGTGCTTATGGTGAAGGTTGTCGCCATGGGTTCGAGTAAAGTTTTCTTGTTTCCTCGGGAATAATCCCAAGTCGTTCATGCATGTGTGGACTACTCTTAATATGGTAGGTTGTTACCTCCATTCCTTGAAGAAGTTTGCATCAACACCAAGCCACCTTCTGATCGTTTGTGAAAGTCGTTATCTTTGTATCATGTTTCCAACAATGACTCTGAGGTGTTTCCTTGCAAGTAAACCATGTAGGTGCAACCGTCTTTCGCAAGTTGCTAATACATGAGCTCTACAATCTAGTTACCTTCTTGAGCTTGACATTGTAGTCCATATCTTAAGAATCTAGTAAACATATCTTGTTGGTAACCGGTGCAAGCTCTTCGATCAAACACGTTGAGTCTCACTTATTCAACCCACTAACCAGAGCTGAACATCAAGAATGTAACATCCCAAGTATGAAATTACCTTTAGAATGTTTGTTTCTTGTTTTATTAATGTTTTGCATCATGTCATCATACCCATTACTTTTGTTTGCATTTGTTTTGCATCTGTTTTCAATTGTTTTCTATTTCAAATTCAAACCAATTTCCAAATAAAATTGTTCATACTTGTTATGTTACAATTTTCCAAATAAAAAGTTCAAATAAAACATTCATTGTTTCCATTAAACCATAAGGTTCAAACTATTTAAAATTATGGCTTTTAATAATTCACTTAATTCAAATGTTATTCAAATTCAATTACAAACAGCAACCATTTTTGAAATTATGAAACATACAAAACCAATCCATCACTTGTTTCAAATAACCTTGAATTTAAAACTTTTAAGTTGCTTAAGTCAAATTAATCAATTAATATTAATTTCACTCAAATTTCAAACAAATTCCAAACAGCAACAAATTTGAAATATTTTTGAAAACAAAAACTTGCACAATGTTGCTATTGCAATAAACATCCTATAAAAATTTATCACTAAATTTTCCTAACCCAAAAACCCTATCTTTTTCTCCTTTTTCTTTTCAGCAAAAATAAAAAGAAACAAAATAAAAAATTAAAAAAGAAAACGGCTGGGGAAAGCAGCCTGGGCCAAGCCCAGCCCACCTAACCCCAGCACACACGCGCGCAGCGGCCCGCTGGCCTTTCTTCTTTCTCCGTACGGCTGGCGTCAGCAGACGCCAGCGCGCACGCAGCAGGGGAGCTCCACCTGCTCCCCACCTTTCCCCTCGCCTATATCTACCCACCGCAGCCACCAAACCCTAGCCCTAGGCTTCTACTCCTCCCTGCCGCTGCCAGCCACCGTCTCCAGTCCATCCTCCTCTCCAATTTCTCTTTCCGGCGAGGTTGGGGGTTCGGGGTCGATCATGGCGCCGCCGTCGACAGCAGCCTAGGGGGCGCCACCGAGCACGCCAGGGACACGAGCAGGACCGCCAGAACGTCTACTTCCTCTACAGCAGCAGCAGCAGGACCCAGGGGCCGTTGATCGACGACGACGAGCTCGACGCCGCCACAGCTGTTCTGAAGAATTCCACCGTGCCGTCGCCTCCGTCTACCTCACGTCCTTTCCTCGCCTCCAACAGCCTCCCGGTGAGCCACCGCAGCGCCCCGTGCCTCCTTCCAGCACTCTCGTTTCCTGTACGCGCGCGCTCGTTTCTGAATTTCCGGAAGACGTCGCCACCGTGCCGCCATGGTCGCGATCGTGGGCGTTTCCGTGAGCGTTTAGTCCATCTAAGCACGCACACATGCTCACCTAGCTACTGCACGCACACACACCTGTCCAGCGCCGCCAGATCTTGGTCACCGTGCCGGCAGCACCACCGTCTCCCTCCGCCGTCGTCAGGTGCAGTCGAAAGACTGAACTTTTTTTCAGTTTCGTCAGAGAACGAAACTGAACCTTATCCTTCCGCGTTCGCTTCTCTGTCAACGAACGCATCCGCACCGCACTGGTTGCATCCAACGGTGCGCAGCAGCGCGTCACGGGTTTGATCCCCCCCACGCGCGCAGATTTAACCCAACATTTTTGCTCGCCACGCTGGCAGGCAGGGACCACCTGCCATAGGCAGTGGTGGCCACGCGTGCTGCCACGCAGGCCACCGTGGCCAGGGCCCCCCTGTCAGTGGCTTGGGCTAGCCACTGCGGGGTAGAAAATGTTGCTGCCCAGTTTTCTTTTAAGTTTAAGTCCTTTTCTTTTACAGAATAGTCCCTGAAATTGAAATGCAAATAACTTTTAATTTCCAAATCCAAATAATACAAATGAAATATGTTTCCTGAACCAAATTAAATTCTCTACATGTTTAAAATATTTGTATTCTGTTTTGAACCTTTCAAATGCATTCAAATTTCAAATTCAAACAACTCCTTGTAAATTTGGTTTATTTCATAAATAATTCAAACTTAATTCAAATAACACAAATAAAATATGTTTTCCATGCTAATTTGAACCACCTTTTCAAATATAAACTTTGTTTCATGTTTTGAATAATTATAATTGGTTAAATAATTTAAACCTTGTTTAAATCATTTAAATTTGCTAAATCCATAACTTGCTCAAATTAAATTATTTTTGAACTTATAAAATATGTTTTCAAACCAGAAAAGCATAAACTTTTCAAATATGAATTTGGTTTACTCTTTTGAACAAATAAAATTCAAATAATATTCATACTTGAATTAAATTCATTTAAATCTTGTTTAAACTTGTTTAATTCATAATTAATTCATCTTAATTCCTTTTTCAATAATTGAAACATGTAATCCCCCCAAATTTTGGTGTACTTTCTAAATATGAACTTTGTTATCTATTTTGAACAAATTAAATTGGTGAAAACAACAAATGTTTGTGTAACACCTTTAAGAAGCAAATTTTCATAACTTAATAAATAAAATTCCAAACTTGGTAAACCTTATTTCAAATTGTTTCTATTGTTGTTTTCCTTTTGTTTTCATCATCCATGCATCATGCTAATCCAGTTACACTTGTTGGTTAGTTGTAAAACAATTATTTCAACCTTAATTCATGGGCTTTCCATATGCAATACAAATTGCATGTGGGTCCATTTAATCATGTTATGTTACCATGTCAACTAGTTTATTTTGATGCATCAATTAAATGGTCATGCATCATCCCATGGTTGTGCATTATGCCATGTTATTGATTGTTTGTCTCTCTGCGTTGTTTGTTTGCTTCTTCCCGAATAAACGACGACGTTGAGACAGACGAGCCTTACGACACCCCTTCTGAGGATCTAGCTCAGTACCAGGCTGCTGAGTTTGCAGGCAAGTATTCACTCACATGAACCATTGTGTTCCTTTCAACATTGGATACCGATACTTTCCGTTGTCTATTCTGCTAGCCTTATGAATCGTTGCTTTTGTTCCGAACCTATCACATGTTATCCTTTAACCCTTATATAGCCTCACCTCCATACCTATAACCCCATGGCTTGTTGCCCGTGTCTTACTAGCATGCTTAGGGTTGTTTCTGCTCGAGTCTGTTGTCCGTTACTTTCTATTACTATTTTATTATGTTCTGTGGCTCGATGTTTAAACAACAATCATGCTAATGTTATGGTTAATAATAATTTGATGATAAGGCACCGGCAGGAGGCCCAGCGTGGTTTTGAGGCCTGCTAGTGTCGACCCTAATTAGGAAAAAGGTCTTGTCTACTGATCCATGATGAGCGCACTCTCCGCATGTGGGAAGCGTGTATGGGCTCCCCCCTCAATTTGATTCGATTCGCATCTCGTCCAAATCGCCACACTTAGTTGTGTAGAGTGCCTCGCTTGGTGGGTTTGATTCCCGTCTGGCGGGATATTCTTACGTGTACTGCCAACTTGGTGCACCCCTGCAGGGATAAATCTTCTCGAGAAGCCGTGTTTTCCGCGGTTATGGTTAACTTGGTGAAAGTACTGGCTAACAAGTACTCAGAACAACTTACACCTAACTAATGCTAACTTGACTAGTAATAGCCTTATTGACACAATAACTTGAACCATCATTAATCCAACTGTGTGAGTTATCCTCGGATTGCTTCTTTGGATAAGGGGCGAGATCCAGGATGGGTTTGTTTGGAGTTAGATATAGTTGGTTACGATACGCTATCTTATCTTCTTTCTGTTAGCCGGAAGTTGTAGTATGTATCTGTAGTTGGTTAGTGCAGCCAGCTGCCGCATCTTTTGTATCACCCCTTTCTTCCGTTGAACCCAAAGCATCTGTGCTTGGTGTTGACGGGCACACTTTGGTGAACTGTGAGTCTTGCTTGCCACTACGTTTATGTACTGACCCCTTTGGGGCTGTGGTTTCCGCAGACTACGCTTACGAGGATCCCCATGATGGCTACTACGTGGAGTTTGACGAGGCTGCTGACGAGTAGATAGCGGACCCGGGCAGGATCCGAGACTACGGGGATGGGCTCCGTTTCCTTTCATTCTCGGCCTCTTAGGCCTATTTGGTTCTTGTCTGTACTCAGACATTTTGGATGGTTCCGCTGTGTTGTAATGATGTTATGTTGGGGCATGTGTCCTCAGGATGATTGTATTTGCTATCTCTGCTCTAGTGAGAGCTATTTGCAACTTATTTCAATCTTTTCTGTCTTAGAGATATGTCGTGCTATCATTTTGTTAAACGCCGTTGACGTACCATGTGTGTATGGTATGAAGTACGTCAATGGTAGTATCCTAATTTCTATGGGATGGTTTACGTAGACGATGAACAGATAGGGGTTGGTTGTCACACATACGTGTGTTGGCCTACTCGTAAGAGGACGCGGGTGCCGGTATGCCCCGTAATCCAATCCACTACTGTTCAACGGAACTGCGAGTATCCTTTAGAAGTCCGGGTGCGACAAATGGTATCAGAGCCTGTCTGCCTGTAGGATCCCTTTTACTGGTCGCAGTTGAGTCTAGAAACTATTTTGTAGCTATATAGGAAAAAATGAAACATGAGAGTAGGAATTCTGTTCTTTTTCTTCTTTCCCCACCCACCCTCCCTTTTCTGGTAAGGAAGTGCAACGTTGTTTTCTCTTCTCACCTAAACTTTCAAGTTAGGATTTCACGTATCCTGGTTTCTCTGGGATATATAGTTATATCTACTAGACCATAGGAATGGAGGTGGTTGTGACATGATTTATCATGTTGCCTACTCACGATTGAGAACGGAGGCGTGTAAGCCCTGGAAGCAGATCCTCTATTCCCTAAGCAGTAGATATTGATCCTTTAGAAGCCCGGATGGGTTCCGTAGTACCTCGGGAGTTTTTGGTCTCGTGTTTCCCGAATGTTGCTTCGATATCCTGTTCTTCTCAACATCCTTATCGTCCGTTGAAACCTTGTTGTTGCTTTCCACTTCATTTCTTCTACCGGCGTCTAATCAAAACTTCCCCATCATCTGCAGATGGATCTCAGGTTCTACCCGTAGGTGGTGCGTATGACTCGTTGTGAGAGCACCGCCAGTTATCCGGAGATGCTGAGAGACATGGTCACTTATCTGGGGTTCCGTTGGGCACCAGAGTACCAGGTCTACGAGCACCAGCGAGAGTTTGAGCAGACCTACTACCAGGCTATCGTCTACATTCTGTCAGATGATGGCATGAGAGTAGTCCACCGCTACGAGGCAGTAGGTTCCACAGTGGATATGGCCGTGCAGCAGGCAGCGTATGTGAGTCTCACCGTCCTTCGTGCTGACTACTGGGGGTTTGACGATTCTATCTATCGCCACATTCCCCGAGGTTACATCACTTCAGAGGGAGCTCACTTCACTCTGTATAACAACTTGGATGTCTACGAGCATGATAACACCAGGCTGCACACCACCGCTCAGTTTGTGAGGCACAGTGACGCAGTTGCCAGCACACTATCTCAGGAGTTGGCTGCAGTCAGAGAGCAGCTCTACCTTGCTTTGACTCGTCTGGCGACTTACACCACAGACTTTGTTGGAGACGAGCGCTTTGCCCGTTTCGAGCAGCCAGTTGGTCGTCCTCTACCAGATGCTGGAGGTTACGAGCCGATCAGAGGTCCACTCCTCAACCTTGGTGCTGGTTACACTGGGATTCCTCGCTTTGGAGCACAGGGAGCCGACGCTATGTACTTCACCACACCTAGAGTCGGGCTCAGACCACGTCAGATCTACGTGGATCATCGATCTACCTACTTTCATGGGCGTCCTCCTCACCGTACCTCTCGCCGTACTACTCACCGCCGTCCTGCGTGATGAGCATGGGAGTACCGATGTATCCATTCCTAGCTATGTTTAGTTATCCTTTGGCATTCGAACCATTTATGGTCTGTTGGATATTCTGATGTATTTGAACATGTGATGATGTACCTGTTGGTTATCTATTCATGCGTCGGAATAATCTCTCTTTCGGTTACCAAGTCTATCCTTTTCTGTTGTTGTGCTAAAATGCATTTCCATTCAGGATGCCGCCAACAAGGAACAGCCCGCCTAGGATTCGCTCCCCGCCCACCCAACCCTGCTCAGATGCATGATCAGAGGGCTTCAATGGGGCAGCCAAGGCCAGGGCCTCCTCGTGTCGTCACGTGCTACAAGTGCAAGCAGACGGGACACTACGCTGACAAGTGCACGCAGAGGCAGCTACCTCCACCACCACCTCGTCCCAACACCAACCAGGCAATGGTGCGCGCTCTCCCGCCTAAGGCCTTCAACTCCAACAACAGGCCTGTCGGGAGGACCGCAAGGGTGAATCATGTCAAGATCAACAAATCTGAGGAAGCTCCTGACGTCGTTCTCGGTACATTCCCCGTAAACCTTATTCCAGCTAAAGTGTTGTTTGATACCGGAGCATCGCATTCTTTCGTGTCAAAGATCTTTGCGACAGCAGTTAAACTCCCCTTTGTTGGTTTGGGTTCCCCGTTAGTGGTAAACTCCCCTGGAGCAACCATGCAAACGTCTAAGATCAGTCACAGAAATTAAATTCTAATTGGAGGCCACATATTCCTTGCTTCTCTCATACTGCTTGGCAATTCTGACATTGATGTCATTCTTGGTATAGATTGGCTGAAGGCCAATAAAGCTACGATTGACTGTGCTCAGAAGTCAATAACTCTGTTCCACCCTTCTGGCCAGATAGTCTATTCTCCAAATGAATCAAGTTCCATTCAGCTATGCAACCTCGATGCAAAACCTCTACCTCTACTCGAAAATGTTCCGGTGGTTTGTGAATTCCCTGACGTCTTTCCAGAAGAGGTGCCAGGGATGCCTCCGGACAGAGCAGTTGAGTTCGTGATCGAGCTTGAACCAGGTACTGCTCCAATCTCTAAGCATCCATACAAGATAGCTCCTCCTGAACTGAAACTGTTAAAGGAGCAAATGGATATGTACATGGAAAAAGGTTACATTCAACCTAGTTCCTCGGCTTGGGGTTGCCCAACTCTGTTCGTTGCGAAGAAGGATCACACAAAGAGACTCGTTGTTGACTATCGTCCTCTTAACGAGAAAACCATCAAAAACAAGTATCCAATTCCTCGTATCGATGATCTTTTTGATCAACTTGCTGGAGCCTCAATATTCTCCAAGTTGGACTTGAGAATGGGTTACCATCAAATAAAGATCAGAAAGGAAGATATTCCAAAGACAGCTTTCACCACTCGCTACGGTCTATATGAATACACCGTCATGTCCTTTGGTCTCACCAATGCACCGGCGACATTCTCTCGACTCATGAATTCTGTCTTCCATGAATACCTCGACAAGTTCGTTGTGGTATATCTTGATGACATTCTTGTCTACTCCAAATCCGAGGAAGAGCATGGAGAACATCTTCGTCTCACTCTCATGAAACTTCGCGAGCATCGTCTTTATGCCAAGTTCTCCAAATGTGAGTTCTGGATTCCAGAAGTTGCTTACCTTGGTCATATCATCTCTGCCAAGGGCATAGCTATTGATCCAGAAAAGGTTAGAGCAATTGTTGATTGGAAACCTCCTAAGACGGTGAAGCAAGTAAGAAGTTTTCTTGGCTTGGCTAGCTATTGCCGTCGTTTCGTCCAAAACTTCTCCAAGATTGCCAAAACTCTCACTGATCTCACAAAGAAGGACAAGAAGTTCGTTTGGTCTCCACAATGTGATGAAAGTTTCAATCTCCTGAAGACTAAACTCACTTGTACACCAGTTCTGGTTGGCCCAGATCCTACCAAACCTTTCCAGATATTCTGTGATGCATCTCTCCAAGGTCTAGGTGCAGTTCTTATGCAAGAACGTCAAGTTGTGGCTTATGCTTCACGTCAGTTGAACGCACATGAGCAAAATTATCCCACACATGACCTTGAACTTGCAGCAGTTGTGTTTGAACTCAAGAAATGGAGACAATACTTGTTGGGTAATCGCACTAAAATCTTTTTCGATCATAAGAGTCTGAAATACATCTTCACTCAACCAGATCTAAACCTCAGGCAAAGGAGATGGATTGAAAAGATTAAAGACTTTGATCTCACACTTTCTTACACTCCAGGCAAGGCTAATGTTATGGCCGATGCTCTCAGTCGCAAGTCGTATTGCAATAATCTCATGATCATGGAAAGCCAACCTCCTCTTCATGAAGAATTCCAGAAGCTCAACCTTGGTCTTGTTCCTCAAGGCTTTCTTGCGAACTTGACAGCCAGTCCAACTCTCGAGGACAAGATTCGTTCTGAACAGCTTCGTGATGCTGAAATCAAGAAGATGGTAGAACACATCAAAGAAGGCAAGGAGAAATTTAAGTCCTTCTCAATTGATGACAAGGGAACTGTGTTCTTCGAAGGACGCATTGCAGTTCCTCAAGTTCAAAGTCTCAAAGATGTCATTCTCAAGGAGGCTCATGAAACTCCTCTCTCCATACACCCTGGAAGTACAAAGATGTACCAGGATCTCAAAACACTGTATTGGTGGCCTGGCATGAAACGTGAAATTGCTCAATACGTTTCTGAATGCGATGTTTGTCAACGTGTTAAGGCAGTCCATCAGAAAACAGCCGGTCTTCTCCAACCTCTGAAATTCCCTGAGTGGAAGTGGGACATGATTGAAATGGACTTCGTCACTGGTTTTCCAAAGTCCAAGAAGGGCAACGATGCAATCTTCGTTGTTATTGATCGTCTCACTAAAGTAGCTCACTTCTTTGCTGTCAAAAGAAACATCTCAGCTAGCCAGTTAGCAGAGCTCTACACCGCAAAGATTGTTCCTCTTTATGGTGTTCCATTGGAAATAAGCTCAGACCGTGGAAGCATTCACTTCTCATTTCTGGAAAAGCTTTCAAGAAGCATTGGGCACCAAACTTCTGTTCAGCACAGCTTATCACCCTCAGTCTCAAGGGCAAGTCGAAAGAGTCAATCAGATTCTCGAAGGATATGCTCAGAGCATGTGGTCTCTCCTTTGGCATGAATGGGAGGAATGCCTTCCATATGCTGAATTCTCCTACAACAACAGCTTCCAGGCAAGCCTAGGCATGGCACCATTTGAAGCTCTCTATGGCCGCAGATGCAGGAGTCCAATCAATTGGTCTGGAGCTGTTGAACGTTCACTTTAGGCCTGACATTTTAAGGAAGCTGAAGAGAAAGTTCGCATCATTCGTGAAAATCTCAAGATTGCTCAGTCTCGTCAGAAAAGCTACTATGACAGCAAGCACAGGGATATGATCTATGCACTGGTGACAAGGCATATCTCGTGTAACTCCCCTCAGAGGCACTCATCGTTTTGGTGTGAAAGGAAAACTTGCACCAAGATACATTGGTCCTTTCAACATTCTCTCAAGGCGTGCGGAAAATGCCTATCATCTTGAACTTCCAGAAAAACTATCCAAGGTGCATGATGTGTTTCACGTGTCACAGCTCAAGAGGTGTTTCAAAGATCCAGATCGTGCAGTTGATCATGATTCCATTGAACTGCAAGAAGATCTATCTTATGAGGAGCACCCTGTTCGAATTCTCGATGAGACCGAGCGTAAGACTCGCAGCAAGAGCACCAAGTTCTTGAAGGTGCAGTGGTCTCATCATTCCGATAAAGAGGCAACGTGGGAGACCGAAGAGGATCTTCGCAAGAAGTATCCGGACCTTTTCTCTTCTCAGTAGGAATCTCGGGGCGCGATTCCTTCAAGGGGGTGCGTTTTGTAACATCCCAAGTATGAAATTACCTTTAGAATGTTTGTTTCTTGTTTTATTAATGTTTTGCATAATGTCATCATACCCATTACTTTTGTTTGCATTTGTTTTGCATTTGTTTTCAATTGTTTTCTATTTCAAATTCAAACCAATTTCCAAATCAAATTGTTCATACTTGTTATGTTACAATTTTCCAAATAAAAAGTTCAAATAAAACATTCATTGTTTCCATTAAACATAAGGTTCAAACTATTATTTATGGGCTTTTAATAATTCACTTAATTCAAATGTTATTCAAATTCAATTACAAACAGCAACCATTTTTGAAATTATGAAACTTACAAAACCAATCCATAACTTGTTTCAAATAACCTTGAATTTAAAACTTTTAAGTTGCTTAAGTCAAATTAATCAATTAATATTAATTTCACTCAAATTTCAAACAAATTCCAAACAGCAACAAATTTGAAATATTTTTGAAAACAAAAACTTGCACAATGTTGCTGTTGCAATAAACATCCTATAAAAATTTATCACTAAATTTTCCTAACCCAAAAACCCTATATTTTTCTCCTTTTTCTTTTCAGCAAAAAAAAAGAAACAAAATAAAAAATTTAAAAAGAAAACGGCTGGGGAAAGCAGACTGGGCCAAGCCCAGCCCACCTAACCCCAGCACACACGCGCGCAGCGGCCCGCTGGCCTTTCTTCTTTCTCCGTACGGCTGCCGTCAGCAGACGCCAGCGCGCACGCAGCAGGGGAGCTCCACCTGCTCCCCACCTTTCCCCTCGCCTATATCTACCCACCGCAGCCACCAAACCCTAGCCCTAGGCTTCTACTCCTCCCTGCCGCCGCTAGCCACCGTCTCCAGTCCATCCTCCTCTCCAATTTCTCTTTCCGGCGAGGTTGGGGGTTCGGGGTCGATCATGGCGCCGCCGTCGATAGCAGCCTAGGGGGCGCCACCGAGCACGCCAGGGACACGAGCAGGACCGCCAGAACGTCTACTTCCTCTACAGCAGCAGCAGCAGGACCCAGGGGCCGTTGATCGACGATGACGAGCTCGACGCCGCCACAACTGTTCTGAAGAATTCCACCGTGCCGTCGCCTCCGTCTACCTCACGTCCTTTCCTCTCCTCCAACAGCCTCCCGGTGAGCCAACGCAGTGCCCCGTGCCTCCTTCCAGCACTCTCGTTTCCTGTACGCGCGCGCTCGTTTCTGAATTTCCGGAAGTCGTCGCCACCGTGCCGCCATGGTCGCGATCGTGGGCGTTTCCGTGAGTGTTTAGTCCATCTAAGCACGCGCACATGCTCACCTAGCTACTGCACGCACACACACCTGTCCAGCGCCGCCAGATCTTGGTCACCGCGCCGGCAGCACCACCGTCTCCCTCCGCCGTCGTCAGGTGCAGTCGAAAGACTGAACTTTTTTTCAGTTTCGTCAGAGAACGAAACTGAACCTTATCCTTCCGCGTTCGCTTCTCTGTCAGCGAACGCATCTGCACCGCACTGGTTGCATCCAATGGTGCGCAGCAGCGCGTCGCGGGTTCGATCCCCCCCCCACCGCGCGCAGATTTAACCCAACATTTTTGCTTGCCACGCTGGCAGGCAGGGACCACCTGCCATAGGCAGTGGTGGCCACGCGTGCTGCCACGTAGGCCACCGTGGCCAGGGCCCCCCTGTCAGTGGCTTGGGCTAGCCACTGCGGGGTAGAAAAT
The DNA here is from genome assembly GCA_028641055.1 of Alopecurus myosuroides. Classification (NCBI taxonomy): domain Eukaryota; kingdom Viridiplantae; phylum Streptophyta; class Magnoliopsida; order Poales; family Poaceae; genus Alopecurus; species Alopecurus myosuroides. Next base: position 690,727,601 of record CM054057.1, read on the forward strand.
GTTTCTGCCCAGTTTTCTTTTAAGTTTAAGTCCTTTTCTTTTACAGAATAGTCCCTGAAATTGAAATGCAAATAACTTTTAATTTCCAAATCCAAATAATACAAATGAAATATGTTTCCTGAACCAAATTAAATTCTCTACATGTTTAAAACATTTGTATTCAATTTTGAACCTTTCAAATGCATTCAAATTTCAAATTCAAACAACTCCTTGTAAATTTGGTTAATTTCATAAATAATTCAAACTTAATTCAAATAACACAAATAAAATATGTTTTCCATGCTAATTTGAACCACCTTTTCAAATATAAACTTTGTTTCATGTTTTGAATAATTATAATTGGTTAAATAATTTAAACCTTGTTTAAATCATTTAAATTTGCTAAATCCATAACTTGCTCAAATTAAATTATTTTTGAACTTATAAAATATGTTTTCAAACTAGAAAAGCATAAACTTTTCAAATATGAATTTGGTTTACTGTTTTGAACAAATAAAATTCAAATAATATTCATACTTGAATTAAATTCATTTAAATCTTGTTTAAACTTGTTTAATTCATAATTAATTCATCTTAATTCCTTTTTCAATAATTGAAAGAAGTAATCCACCCAAATTTTGGTGTACTTTCTAAATATGAACTTTGTTATCTATTTTGAACAAATTAAATTGGTGAAAACAACAAATGCTTGTGTAACACCTTTAAGAAGCAAATTTTCATAACTTAATAAATAAAATTCCAAACTTGGTAAACCTTATTTCAAATTGTTTCTATTGTTGTTTTCCTTTTGTTTTCATCATCCATGCATCATGCTAATCCACTTACACCTGTTGGTTAGTTGTAAAACAATTATTTCAACCTTAATTCATGGGCTTTCCATATGCAATACAAATTGCATGTGGGTCCATTTAATCATGTTATGTTACCATGTCAACTAGTTTATTTTGATGCATCAATTAAATGGTCATGCATCATCCCATGGTTGTGCATTATGCCATGTTATTGATTGTTTGTCTCTCTGCGTTGTTTGTTTGCTTCTTCCCGAATAGACGACGACGTTGAGACAGACGAGCCTTACGACACCCCTTCTGAGGATCTAGCTCAGTACCAGGCTGCTGAGTTTGCAGGCAAGTATTCACTCACATGAACCATTGTGTTCCTTTCAACATTGGATACTGATACTTTCCGTTGTCTATTCTGCTAGCCTTATGAATCGTTGCTTTTGTTCCGAACCTATCACATGTTATCCTTTAACCCTTATATAGCCTCACCTCCATACCTATAACCCCATTGCTTGTTGCCCGTGTCTTACTAGCATGCTTAGGGTTGTTTCTGCTCGAGTCTGTTGTCCGTTACTTTCTATTACTATTTTATTATGTTCTGGGGCTCGATGTTTAAACAACAATCATGCTAATGTTATGGTTAATAATAATTTGATGATAAGGCACTGGCAGGAGGCCCGGCGTGGTTTTGAGGCCTGCTAGTGTCGACCCTAATTAGGAAAAGGGTCTTGTCTACTGATCCATGATGAGCGCACTATCCGCATGTGGGAAGCGTGTATGGGCGCCCCCGTCAATTTGATTCGATTCGCATCTCGTCCAAATTGCCACACTTAGTTCGGGCTTTCCATTTGATGCATGCATATGCAGGTGCGAACCCGAGGCCAGGGTGGAATTTTTGTAGTCGGCATTTAGGGCGGCGTGGTCTTAGAGTGCTATGAGGGTCCCCCTTTTCTTCGTGGGGGCTCGATTAGCCGCGCACGCACAGCACGTGGTTCTTTGGGCTTGATGCGAAGAAGAGTTGAGTTGTGTAGAGTGCCTCGCTTGGTGGGTTTGATTCCCGTCTGGCGGGATATTCTTACGTGTACGGCCAACTTGGTGCACCCCTGCAGGGATAAATCTTCTCGAGAAGCCGTGTTTTCCGCGGTTATGGTTAACGTGGTGAAAGTACTGGCTAACAAGTACTCAGAACAACTTACACCTAACTAATGCTAACTTGACTAGTAATAGCCTTATTGACACAATAACTTGAACCATCATTAATCCAACTGTGTGAGTTATCCTCGGATTGCTTCTTTGGATAAGGGGCGAGATCCAGGATGGGTTTGTTTGGAGTTAGATATAGTTGGTTACGATACGCTATCTTATCTTCTTTCTGTTAGCCGGAAGTTGTAGTATGTATCTGTAGTTGGTTAGTGCAGCCAGCTGCCGCATCTTTTGTATCACCCCTTTCTTCCGTTGAACCCAAAGCATCTGTGCTTGGTGTTGACGGGCACACTTTGGTGAACTGTGAGTCTTGCTTGCCAGTACGTTTATGTACTGACCCCTTTGGGGCTGTGGTTTCCGCAGACTACGCTTACGAGGATCCCCGTGATGGCTACTACGTGGAGTTTGACGAGGCTGCTGACGAGTAGATAGCGGACCCGGGCAGGATCCGAGACTACGTGGATGGGCTCCGTTTTCCTTTCATTCTCGGCCTCTTAGGCCTATTTGGTTCTTGTCTGTACTCAGACATTTTGGATGCTTCCGCTGTGTTGTAATGATGTTATGTTGGGGCATGTGTCCTCTAGATGATTGTATTTGCTATCTCTGCTCTAGTGAGAGCTATTTGCAACTTATTTCAATCTTTTGTGTCTTAGAGATATGTCGTGCTATCATTTTGTTAAACGCCGTTGACGTACCATGTGTGTATGGTATGAAGTACGTCAATGGTAGTATCCTGATTTCTATGGGATGGTTTACGTAGACGATGAACAGATAGGGGTTGGTTGTCACACATACGTGTGTTGGCCTACTCGTAAGAGGACGCGGGTGCTGGTATGCCCCGTAATCCAATCCACTACTGTTCAACGGAACTGCGAGTATCCTTCAGAAGTCCGGGTGCGACAAAGAATCAACGATGGTTGGTGTTTCCTCAAGGGTATTGACTTAGGTCCTTTCGAAAATCCGGCATGGTTGATGTTGTGGTTGACACCATTAGCAGGAAGGCCTAACATTGTAACCCTTTGATTCCGTAAAAACAACCATTCTTTGTGAGAATGATTGTGTGACTCATTCTAACAAGTTTTCCCTCCCCGTTCTTCCAAACTGAAGTTCCACTTCCACTTGATGACCTATTGAAGGCTTGCCATGAGCCTGCTGTCAGTAATTAGAACATCAAGGAGAACTTGGAAGTTGATTCTTCCAATGTGTCTCTGTCAATCCTCCAAACCTTTGTTCGAATGGAAACAAGTTCACCATGGGAGCATCTTATGGTGATATTTAGCCGTTGCTGAATCATTCTCCTTCTCCGTTGATTATACTTGATGGCATCATCATCTCTCACATTGTGTGAATTTCTCAGTCACTTCAGACATGGGATCTTAACCATGTGGTAAACGTATTGCTACGTCAAAACCACAATAGGAAAGAGATTCCTTATTTCCTTCTGGTGTTTCAATCCTTATTGGTTACCCATCCTTATGGTGTGACCAAGAACTCCTCCCTAATTACGGTGTCCCAACATCCTTTGGTTACTTATGTTCTGTTGTGAAGTAACATCATGATCTTTGACAAAGCTTTCGAGAAACTTTTACTGTATGGTTGAAAGTTCTGTTATCTTCCGTGTCAACCCCGGAGAGTGAACATGATCCTGTATCATGCCTCTATCTTGGACACATGATTCCATCATGTTCTTATGTTCTCCCTCGTCTACGGATATTACGTTGTGGTATCCAAGACAATCCTCTCCATCTTGGTATTCTGTTTTAAGGAAACCTCGATGTCACAAGTTGTTCAACCTTTCTTTTCCAAAAGGATTTAAAGTCTTGTGCAAAGATCATATTCTAAACCCTTTCAAGAACATTCATCTGCGAACTTGAAACCTTCTCCTATTCCCTCCGTTATCTTGATGTGTTTCATGCACGATAACTCAACAGTTCTTTATGAACATTTCTGTCATGAGTTATCCACGAGATACTCGATCTTCGTGAAGATCAAATCGTAAGAGTTTTCCCTCTTACCTAAGGTGTATCCGCTGGATATCTTCAGAAATTCTACGTATCAACCTCCTCAAGAAGAGAACCGTAAGGTTCGAGAACATCATTCAAACCGGTGTTCCTTCTTTCTTTCTCCTTCGGGAATCTCGGGATGAGATTCTTGTAAGGGGGGTAGATTTGTAACATCCCTGTTTTACTATATTAGGGTGTGTGGTGTTATGTTCGTCTCATAAATGCATGAAACAAAAATGTAAGCATGTTTGAACCAATTTAAATTGTGAACTTAAATGGTTTGACAAAAATACCACAAATGCTACTTAATGAGGGTTTCAAATTTTTGCACTAAAAAATATTTCAATTTCACCAACAAAAAAATATGGTGTGGTTGGAAATTTGATAAGGTTTTCAAATATCATTTTGGCCAAATTTTCTGTTTGCAAAAAAGACCTCAAACTTTCAAATCCCTTCCCATTTTAAAACAACAAAAGGGTCCCTTTGTAATTTCTCCTCCATCCAGGGGGTTTTGCGCAAATCTGTCTTCTTCAACTTTGACAGTAGTAGCAGCTGCGTGGAGGCCGCGTCCGCGTCGAATTGCCACCTCCTGCGTGCTTCCCTCCTTGCGTGGATAGGGGAAAGGAGAGCCATGTGACCTCCTCTCTCTCTAGGTCTCCCCAATCGCGCCCTACCTCTCTGTCTCTCCTCTGATGAAACCCAAACCCTAACCCTACCATCGTCCGGCGCCGCTCGCCGCTGGCGATACGGCCGCTCCCGCGCCCCACCGAGCGTCTCCTCGTCAGCCGCATCCTCCTCGTCCGCATCAAGCACGTGCAGCAGCCGGAACGCCCGGGAGGGCCCCGATTCCTCGTCGGCCATCCGCCACGGCCTCCGCCGTTTCCTCCTCGCCGGTGTCGATTGCCGCCATCCTTCGCATCACCGTCGACGCCATCATGCGCACGGTGAGCTCGTAAGCACTCCGGTGCCCTCCCCTTCCTCCCTCCCCCTCCGCAACTCGCTACCACCGTCGGCCGCTGTCCGCCGCGGCGCCCAGCTCGCCGGCGTGCGCTCCGGCGACCATCCGGCCAGCCGCCGCCACCTAATGGTCGCCCTCAAGACCCTCTATCTAGGCCCCCAACCAATTCCACGTGTTATCAATCGAGGCATTCGAATTCGAGAGCAATAAAGAAGTTCTTCTCTGGATGATGCAAGGATGATGTCATCCTGACGTCATACATCCCCTTTTTAATAATTCCAGGAAATTGCCGAAAAGGAATAAAAATTGATAATTGAATAACTATTAAAATATTAATCGGAAAAATAAAATGAAAGTATCAACATGTTCAGAAAAATGTAAGATATCATTTTCTCACATGTTTGACAAAGTTCAAAAATGAGAACTATTTAAATATTATTTAAATCATTTAAAATAAAGAAAATAAGTTTTTATTCACTAAAATCAGAAAATTAAAAGTTATATGCATAATTGCTCAAAATTATAAATGCAACCTCTTTATGATGTTTTCAAACCCATTTGAGCAATTAAAATTGTACACACTTTTATAATTCCCCGAAGTGCCCTCTAGGGTGTATTTCGGGATAATTTCAGTAAAAGTGCATAATTGCCCTACCAACCCTAGAAACCCATCGATCATGTTTAGGGATTTATTTCAGTGCATTAACTTGCTCATGCATACATGTTGCGCATTGGATCGATGCCATCTGTTGATTGTTGTTCTTCTTTTCGGTGTTGTTCCCCCTCGGTAGAACACGACTCCGAAGCGAAGGCCAGCAACTCCAATGGAGAATACTTGATCTTAACCGACAAGTAAAGCACTTATTCCTGAAGCCTTTATCTGGTTCTTACAACCAAGGCAAGCATAACCTCTTATCTTCTCATATATGGTTTTCCAAGTGTTTTGGAATCTCGTATATTGCATGCGGTTCAAAGTATTTATGATTTTAGATAGAGTTCTCCTATACTTGTTGCATCGCCTAAATATCCTGATCCACTGCTCCTAGCAGCTATAGGTTTGTTTTTTCGTGCCTCGTTAAATCCTGTGAGTCTTGCTTAGCCATGCCTAGTTGTGGTCTGATCCATCCGGTTGATGAATCCGATCAATGCGTGAATCTAGTATGTCAGATTGTTGTGATTTGAATTCCCTTTGATAACTTGACTAACACTGGCATGGATGTGAGGCCACAATGGGCTGTGGAGTTTTGTCCTGTTCATGCCCCTAGGAGCGAGTTCTCGCCTTCGAAGCCAAGACTGAGCATGCAACCACACGCGGGGCCTAATAGACCGCGCTCGACTAACTAACTAGATTGGCCACATCCATGAGTCACGTAGTTTGAGCTGTCCATCTACGTGTGAGTCAGAAAACGATTTGGAGAAACCTTAGGGCGTGACCGGGATAAGTGATGGACGTACATGGATCTTGATCCCGACTCACAGAACAGGTGCCGTCAGGAGGTGGCCAACTCCCTGTTGACGGGGTGGCCCTGTTTGGGTTGACTCATGGATAGGGTCGAGCAAGGTAAAGGTCGTGGCCAGCCACCCTCTGCCGCGCTCCATGGACGAGCGTACATGTGGCGTTAACATTCGGATGGTACGTGTGGGTAAAGTGTACACCCTACAGGGATAAATCTCCTCGAGAAGCCGTGTCTACGGTTACGGACGACTTGGCAATAGATTCTGTCATCATAGATAACTTGAACGGAATGACTAAAACTTGTTAACAATGAATGAAGGGTGCCTCCTCGGAGATGCCGAGAGGGGTGATCCTTGTAGCATGTGAGATGCTGGGAATGATGTTGGTGGATTGAAAAGATGATGGTTTCAGTAGTTGAGTAGTCTTCTCATCTGTTTTGAAAACACTCCATGAGACGTGCTATTCTTCCTCGATTTGGAAGACAAATATTGCTTTACGCAAAATAGCCTTCATAAAACCCTTTCTGAAGATAGCAGATTTATAATAGGTTAACTAAGTCTTGTTGAGTACCCCCCGTACTCAGGTTTTCTTAATTTAGGTTCAGGTGGAGTTCGTCACTCCGGTGGTGTTTCAACGTGGTCATCGACGAGTAGTTTTGGGTTCCCAGGTAGCAGCCTGGAGTCTATGTGCTGGGACATCGCCTTATGTTGCGGCCTCTTAGGCCTTTTTTGCTCTTGTTGTTTAGCAACATAATTTTCCTTCTGTTGTCTGATGTAATGTTGGGTCGTGTGACCTCTGCTTGTAAGCTATACTCTAGTAACACCTGTTTAATGCAGCTTCATGTCTAGAGTGCTGCTTTGATCGGTTGTTGGTTTCGAACTCATCATTATATAGTTTTCTCTATGCCTGCATAGTTGTTGCAATCGAGGGGTTGTGGAGCTGATGATCCATGTCCGAGCCGGCCTGCCGATGTGATTCGGCCTGGGGCTAGGTAACCCCAGTAACCCTCGATTGTTGTTGCACTCTCTGGACACATAGCATCTCTGTATAGCTTTGGTCCCGTTCCTTCAGTTTCATTCAATTCGTGGACGCTTTGATATGCATAGTTGGTTATGACTAGCATGGACACAAGGAGTAGTAGTACCGTGGTGATCCGGCCTGCGTGCCGATGAATCCGGTCTGCCTGCCGTTGCTTGATGCCGCTAGGGCTGGTAACCCAGAAGCCCTTGTGGGTCCATGACTAGGAGCAGATAACAGTATGTATACCTTTGGTTCCGGGGTCGCGACAATTTTTCCACAAAGCTAACACCGAGGAGCACGTTGACCACGTGGAGCAGGTACAAGGGAGAACGCAACTGCGGAAGTTCCATCTCCATGTGAAGAACACCATAATGCAGAATCCTCATATCCCCGGTCATGATTTTCACAAGGTATGAGAATATGGTGCAGGCGCCACTCGTTGGGTAACTTGTCCAAAACCTAAGGCGGCTGGCCGGCGGAGGCCGTCGTCTGGCTGGCGGAGCCTCCTGTTTTCTTTTGGGGCCTTTTCCTCATGGTCTTCCTTGCCTTCAAGAACAGGGGAGCGTTGCCGCCTACTTTTATCGCGTCAAGGGTCACACCGCGGCAATTGTTTGCGCTAAGCAAAGCTTTCGCTGGAGCGGTGAACGAGATATCTTCCTGATGAGTTTCTTGAGAACTAAACAACTTCTTCTTCAAACAATCATATTTCCCCACCGAGTGATTGCGGTGGTCAGGTGAATCACGAGGAGGCTGGTCCACATCGAAATCGGCAAACTGATCAATATCGAGATCAGCGATAGGCTGATCTTTATCGATATCATCGATGGGCTGATCCATATCAAGATTAGCGATGAAGTCATCGATGGGACTCTCGCTGCGGTGCTGTGTCGTGGGCTCGGGAGGATCAACAACAGGTGGAGGAGATGGAGGTGTCGGCGCAGCCAATGGAGTGGCCTTGTCTTGGCTAGCCATCGACCCTGATGTGGCATTCAGTCGAATTGGTGTCTTCGGACATAGAAATACTTGATTCTTCAGTCATGATATTGTAATCTCTCTATTGGCTTCTGGGGGTTGATAAGGAGGATCAACCGCATCCTAGTAAAGCTCGATCCACGCGAATGTGATGCACGTCACGGGAAATGTCCTGACAATGGAACCTGTGGTTTTGTGGCCAAACAATTGTTCCCTTCGCCACATTCTTCAACTCATTGTTAACGTTCAATAGCAAGGTGCATGTCACTTCGGGGTCCTATAAGAAAACATGTAGGTCAGAGAGGGCGGTGACAAAGTAATTAAGTAACTTGTTGAGACTTAAGACACAAAATTAATTACCGTGAGGGTGTCGAGCTCGGCTAGTGTCGAAGGACCGGGGACGGGAGTGCGAGTGACAGAGGGGCTGCTAGCCGGCAGTGACAGTGACTCCTTCCTAGCACCTTCTTTTACGGCGCCAGGAGTCACCAATATAACAGGTCAAGGTACACCTGCATCCCGCGGCGCCTTGTTGTTCGAGTTTCTTGGGCCTATACGGATCAACGGAAGTGGTCCTTTCCCGCCCTCTCTGACATGGTTCGCAAATGACTGCATCGCGGAAGGCATGATTTCATTTCACGTGTTATCCACCTTGTCATTGACCTTCTTTTGCATCGCAGCTTCCAATTCAACAATTGTTTCCCTTAGCTCCACCATCTGTTCCCCTAGCTCCGCCATCTGTTGGCTCAGTTGGCCCCTCTCTTGGCTCCTCTTCTATGATCACGCACCCATTCGCTCCTCTTTAGTAGTTGCCACGACCAAGCCATGGTTAACATGTTTGCGACCTCCTCCGTGTGCGACCATATGGCCCATATGCGGCCTACTCAATGGTGGCAGGTCCTTTACCTCGTTCAACGCCCTGATAAACGGAATGTTCCAGAGAACCTTGCCCGTCGACGCCTGAGACGAGGAGGCAGCTTTTGCCGTTTGTTTTGCTATACGCAGAAATAATGTGAAGCATTAAGAAATGCTAATACTAGAATCTAATTGAGAGTAGGATCTAACTAAACTAAACCCGGTAAATTGCGTACCATTTGTGCGCCTCGAGATCCTTCACCTTCTGGGCTGTGACCAACTTGGGACCAATCACCTTCTTGGGGTCTGTGAGGACATCCCTGCTATCGGCTTCTTTATGGTACCGGGACCTCACAAATCTCTGCGTCTTCGAGTGGGGGAACTTGTACCACGGTTTATCGATGACTACTTCTAAATAGGCCTGGTCCTCCTTCTGCCATTTATCCGCCTTGCCGGTGTAACCATTGCAACCCAGACGGTGGACTCCAATGTTCATGTTTCTCATGTCCACTCCCCACTTACGGTTATTCTTGGTGTACGCTAGCTCTTCATTGGCTAGGAAAGAATCCATGTCCTCTTGCGTAATCTTTGGAAAGTGGTCGTGGATCTTCTCGAAGTCGGCACGCTAAGCAAGCATCTCCCTCACCATATATTTATAACTACTTAGTGCATTGGGGAACCTGGTGAGGGCATGGGTGTTCACGACATTACCTTCAAGATTCTGGTTATTGTACTCGGTAGGAAACTCGTATCGTGCGTGCGGCCTCAAAATGAGTTTAGTGCGCAAATTCTTCTTGTCCTTATTTTGGAGGGTAGTCTCGTTGTGGTTGACGATGTCCCGAAGGATTGCTGCCAATTGGAGGCTGTAACCCCTCGCGCGAGCTCTAGGCTCCTTGGGCACCATCATTGTCAACCACCATGAATGCTTCTCGGACGGTGCCAACCTGGTTTGGGCGCCGCTCCCAACGCATTTTGGCTTTGGACGGGTCGGTTACGAAGAAGCATTGCTCCACGTGCTTAGCTAGTACCCATGACTCATTTTGAGCGGTGGCGTTTGTGGTACTGGCTTTGTTGGCTTTAGTTATACACATGGTGACAAAATATTTGCCTTCGGTTTCGACGTTTTCAGCCCATCTAACAGGGAACATTGGCACCTTCTCCCCAGCATAGTCAAGCTGCCAGATGTCCTCAGTCCTTCCGTAGTATCTTCTCTTGACATCACATGTGTAGGATTCCATCCTTACCCCAGAATTCTCATAGTCGCTACTTGTGTCTTTTTCCTCCGTGTAGAATGTGAACCCATTGATATCATGTGCTTGGTAAGTCATGAAGTTGGGCGCCGGGCCATATGACATGGCCAAAATCAGTTTACCCTTTTTGCTCGTCATTAGCGAGGGATCAACATCAATCAAGTATGTGAACCAAAGCACAAAAGAGGAGTTGTGCGCTCTTAGTATATCTTCTTCCGTCAATGGCTTGCGAGCATTGTTCGCGATCAGTTTTTTATGCTCTTCCAACAAAGGATCCACATCGTCGATGTATTGCAGGAGTACTAAGTTGGCCCTGTCAAAGTCGGTTGTCCGCCCCTCGAAGGCCACGTGCATTTCCTGGCTGCCGCTTTTGGGGCCTGCTCCCTCGAACCTGCCAATGTGCTTGTTTTCCGGCAAACCAACCGGCTTTTAGACGTCCATATAATTCTCACAGAAAGAGATGAGCTCTTCGGTTAGAAAGCCCTAGAAGTTTCTTCCATTCGGATGTGACTTGTTACGAACGGAACCTTTGATGACCCCGTTCATTCTTTTGAATGTCATCATGTTGTGTAGGAATGGTGGCCCAATATCGATGATATTATCCAAAATATGGACCAGGAGAAGGACCATAATGTCAAAGAATGTGGGCGGGAAGTACATCTCAAGCTCGCATAGGATTCTAACGATCTCTTCCCGCAGCCTTCCGTGTTTTTTCATGGTGATCGACTTCCATGTGATGACGTCGAAAGAGTTATATAGGCCATTCATCATTTCACGGACGTGAGGTTCCACTATCCCTTGGATTGCAATAGGAAGTATCTGCGTCATAATCACGTGAAAGTCATGAGACTTCATCCCGCTAATTTTTTTTTTGTTCATGTCCAGGTATCTGCTTATCAGCCTCGAGTAACCAAAGGGCACTTTGACTCCTAGAAGGCACTCGAACATTTGATCGAGCTCGTTGGAACTTAGAGTGAAGCAAGAGGGGGATCATACCCAATCCTGCACCTTAACTCTTTTGCGCTTGGAACCGCCCACCTCCTTCTCCTCCTCCGGCTGGTCATCTTTGGTCCTAGCAGCTTGAAGTGGTATTTGAAGGTCTTTCCTAATATCTAGGGACACCAGGTCGTATCTTTCTTCCGTCCCTTCTTTGGTCCTATCCTTCAAGTTGAACAGGGTGCCAAGCAAGCTCTCGCACACGTTCTTCGTGATATGCATGACATCAAGGCAATGAGGTGTACCGAGGATTGGCGCTAGTAGTGCAAGTCCTAAAACACAGGACTCCTTTTCCATACCCCTAGGAGTGGTCCTTTTGTCTTCTGTTACTTCTTCTCTCCTCTCTTTCCCTTCTTTTCCTTTCCCTTTCCCTTTCCCTTTCCCGGTGCAGGGCACTCTTTCCAATTGTCCAATAACTACTTGATCTGTTCGCTGCTCCTCTAAGGTGTAGGTCCTTCGGGCTCATCTTTACCGTTGCATAGATATACATGCTTCCTCCATGGGTTATTCTTGTTTAGCCACCTTCGATGCCTCATGTAGACGGTCTTGAAAGACCCCGGTTCCTTAAGTTGTAAAGATGGTGTATGCTCCATGCACCTCACACACGCCTTGAGTCCATGGCACAACTAGCACGCAATATATGGGTACCGAGAAAGTCTAGAACCGTTGTGATGAACGCATCTCTCATAGGGAAATATTCTTCCACGTAGGTGATGGTGCAGGTCTTGCACTCGTTGGTAAACTCCAAGAGGAAGGTATGATGAGCACAGCAGCTGTTTTCCCTCAGAAAGAAACCAAGGTTTAATCGACCAGTAGGAGGAAGGAGCAACTTCAGAAAGTTGAAGCAGCTGAGATGGCAGGGCGCACTACTGGTTCAGAAGCAACGTGGAACCTACACAACACAATAAAATCACTTTTCCCTAACGAAGCAGTGAGGTTGTCAATCTCACCGGTTTTCTTGAACACAAAGAGGTTAAACGTATGGTGTGGAAAACAGTATGAAAATAGTAGCAACATTATGAGAGCAGTATGAAAGCAGTAGGTGTTTATAAGTATGGGAAAAAAGGACTGGGGTCCACAGTTCACTAATGGTGTCTCTCCGTGAAAGATAAATAACATGTGTGGTGAAAAAATTACAGCTGGGCAATTGACAGAAATGAAGGTTGCACCGTAGTGCATATGCAAGACATAAACATTACTATGTGATTCATGCGGGCATGACAACAAGATAGATAGAGCGTTATCCAACTTTATCTATGACTAATAATCCACCCTTTGAATATCATCCGAACAAACGTTGGGTATTAAGTTGCAAGAAAAAGATAATTGCAGTAAGCAAAGTGTGTAATGTAAACAATAACATCATCCTTAGACAAAGAATTTTTGTTTTCTCCCTAATGGCAACATCACATCCTCCATCTGTCACGTTTCTATCACTCGAGCACAGATGCAAAGGAGGCATAGACCCACTATCGAGCATAAATACTCAATCTTGGAGTTACTAGCATCTACTTGGCCAGAGCATCTACTAATAATGGAGAGCATGCAAGATCATAAATAACATATGCATGAATATAACATGATAGATTGATAATCTGAAGACATAACATTCAACATTCATCATATCCAAGCAAACACAACATGTAGCATTACATAAAGATGATCTTGATCATGTTAGGCAGCTCACAAGATCTAAACATGAGGTACATAGTGGAGAAAAAAACCATCTAGCTACTGTTATGGACCCGTAGTCCAGGGATGAACTACTCACGCATCACCTGGGAAGAGGGCATGGTGGTGTAGACCCCTCCGGTGATGAATTTCCCTCCCGGCAGGGTGTCGGGGAGAGCTCCATAGCCCTCCCAATCTCGGGATGATGGTGACTGATGACCAACAAGTATAGGGGGTGTATCGTAGTACTTTCGATAAATAAGAGTGTCAAACCCAACGAGGAGCAGAAGGTGTTGACAAGCAGGTTGAAATAGATGATTCACTTTAAACACTAATAGACGGGTTTTTGGTTGTTTTGGATATAGCAGATGAATAAAGTGTGGGAAAATAAAAAGAAGTAAATAATATTGCAGCGAGTGGCCCAATCCTTTTGAGAGCAAAGGTCAAGCCAGTTGTGTTACTTATGGCTACCAAACGTTCTCGAGGACACATGGGGATTTCTTCAAGTGCTCTCGCTCTGTTACAGTTGATTAATATTCATTAGTTCGTGAAGTGTTGTGTGGGTGAAACTATGCTAATGCACCTCCCAACTAGGACTAATGCATACTCGTGATTATACCCCTCTCAAGCATCCGCAAATACAAGAAAGTAATTAAAATAAATCTAACCGCAGCCTTAAACTCTAGGATTCTACGCTCCCTCGTGCATTGGTTTCCTAAAGGGGTTTTAGGTTTCTGTCAATCCGGCAACCCACAATTAGTAGCCAAATACACAATGCATCCTCCTAGGCCCATAAAGGTGAAGTATCATGTAGTCTACGTTCACATGACACCACTAGAAGAATAGCACCACAACTTAAATACCGAACAACTAGATATTACTTCAACATAACTTCACTACTAACATCATGACTTCTCCCATGTCCTCAAGAACTAAACAAACTACTCACAAGACATCATATGGATCATAATCAGAGGTGATATAATGGATGATAACAATCTTTTCATAAAGTGCAAACACCGATAAATCTCACAAGCATCAACTACTAACAAGTAATCCACACCGGGAGAGAGATCTAATGAAGAGCAACGATAAAGACCTCTAATTGTTACAGCAGGATGACGGTGGATGATGAGGGTGCTGGTGCTGGTGATGAGGATGGTGATGACGATGATCCTGATGAAGCCCGGAGTGATGACGGTGACGATGGCGATGATTTCCCCTCTCCGAAGAGGAATTTCCCTGGCAGGTTTCTTCCTGCCAGAGAGCTTTTCTCACTCGGGTGTTTTCCACCCCGAGGCGGCGGCGGAATAATTCTTCAATGATGGTATGGGGCTTAGGGTTCCCTAGGGCTCAAGTACGCAAAACACCTCGACCAGAGGTGGGCCAGGGTGGCCACACCACCTGGCGGTGCGGCCAGGGGGGAGGGCGCGCCACCCCATGGTGTGGGCCCCTGGTGGCCCCCCACTGGCTCCCCTTCTCGCTGGTGTCTTCCTCTAAACTTCTAAGATACCTCTGGTGTCCCTCTTCTTCTTCTGATCTTTTGAAATATGGTATCTCGACGGTGCTTTTTCCATGAGATTTCTGGTCCCGATGTTTATTCTCCATAAATATATCGGTGAAATATATCGATGAATAACAGAAAATAACAATATAAAATGGTGATGCAAAATGGACGTATCAACTCCCCCCAATCTTAGACCTCGCTTGTCCCCAAGCGAAACTGAACTCAGTAAACATGACCATGGGTTTATGGAGTGAGGTGTCGATAAATAAAATACGGACAAGAGGCATCACATCTACAAAGAACAAGTCATTTTAGACAGCAACTTCCTATCATATAATCAAACTTGAAACAAGCAGAGGAACAATGATTGTGCAAAAATTAAATCAAAATTAGTAAAGGCAAACTTCGTTCTTGGTCAGAGAACAATTAATAGTGTACTCATCTTTCGATTAGAGTCTTTATACTAGAGCTATATTGTAGAGTTTATCATGCTCAATTATAACGGTCTCTTTGCAAACATTGGTAACTTCCTAAGTGGTATTCAAACATATAAAAGCATTTGTAGAAAAAAAGGAAGAATAATAAACATGATTGAGTAAATCAACATACAGTCGGTTGAGTCACAAAAATTCAAATGCTTGCTTAAGACAGAAGGAAATGGGTTACTAACTCAACATAAATGTAAAAGATAGGTCCTTCGCAGAGGGAAGCATGTATCACTCTTGGGCTAGAGCTTTTATTTTAATAAACGGATGTATAAAATGCATGACACTCCTCCCATCCATCTTGCACAAACCATGGCTAACCGAATCCTCGGGTGCCTGTCAACAATCACAAACCATTGAGGAGTGTCTAATTTTGAGAGGTGTATGCTAGTGTCAGCGAATGGTAAATAGAAAATGCAGTATGTCACAAGTCAACTAGACTTCACAAGAGAGGATCCCATATGAAGGACGCAACTGGTGTAGAGAGTCATCCCTCATTCTCTTTTGTTTACACGATTATGCTTTGACTGATAAATCAGGGACAAAAATAGCAAAGAGAATTTGCGTATTAGTTTGGGGTTGATCACCCCGCTGCCATCTCTTCTAGCATTTGGATAAGATAATGAAGACACTAGTCGAGGTGTGTGAAATCTAATCAACAAGTGAGATAAAGATTCTCTATTTACGTCCTCATGAGCAAAAACAGGAACACAAAACAGGAGTAATTTTGAAGGTTTTAAAGGTAACACATGAGCAATTTACTTGGAGTGGCAGTTAAATACCACGTGTAGGTAGGTATGGTGGACACAAATGGCAAGGTTTTGGGGCTCAAGGTTTGGATTGCATGATAAGCATTCCCTCGGATTGCAGGTTTTTGGCTATGAAGGTTGGGTAGCAAGCATAAGAAATGAAGTAAAACAAACAAAAACATATATAATAAAGCAATCATGCAATCTTTCTTGAAGGTGCAAACAAACTTATTTTATAATACTAAGCTTATGAGCTAACAAAGAAGAAACATCATTGAATAATATATCTACATGAAACTCCCTCTTTTCTACTTAAGTCTCACGTATTGTTGCTAATGACCAATGCTATGTTTGCCAAAACCGACTAGATTATCTTGAAGCTCCAACATTGATACCAATACTAATAACAAGATCAATCACATAACAAAAATTGCATACTAAAATAAAGAGAACAAGTAGATTGTGAAACTTCTCATTAATATTTCATTATGGCAACTCAAACCAAGGGATACAACGATAACCAACTAAGGAGCGACACTTCAAAACTGCAAACCATACTATATGATATTTTCCTCTACTCATGATATGACTCTACTAAAAGGTAAAAAGAATTGAAAGATACAGGTGATACCGCGGCACTCCCCTAAGCTTGGAAAAAGCCAATGGGATGCCAATAGCAATGACGAATCAATTCTTCGGTGGTGGTGGTGAATCATTCCCATCATCAGACTTCCAAGGCAAAGGTTCTACATCCACAAACGATGTCCTGGTCTACATCATCCTAAAACTAGCAGTAGAGATTATACGTTTAAACATGTTCTCATACTCACAATTTTTATTATGCACATCATAGATCTGTGCTTGCAACTTGTTCGTGGTCTTGGTGAGTGAGAAGATTTCCTCCCAAAGCTTCAAAGTCTCCTTCTTGTACTCAGCAATCTGTTATGTCTTTATCCAGTGGATGATATCCAATTTACGCTCGGCCATCTTCTTGTACCTAAAGACTTCTTTATCCAGCTCCTCCATCCTAGATTCCAAACCGCCTTCTCCTTTAGGGCCCCGAGCATCTTCAATCAGCATCCTCCCATCCTTGAACAACAACTCCTTGGGATGCATCTTCAACTCGTTCATGTACGGGTTGATGACGTTCTCAAAGAAACTGTCTCTAGGAGATCCGGGAGAAGACATTGTGGCTCTAGATCTGAAGATGTAACCTGGCAGAAATAGCTCAAAACAGAAACATGATGAGAAAACGATATACGGACCTCGGGGGATCCGGGGGATTATATAGCAAAAATATGCGTAACGAAAGGAAAGTCTAGCTCGAAAACGAGTCAGAGAGGGGCTCCAGGGCGCCCACACCATAGGCTTGCGCAGCCAGGGATGGGCCCGCGCCGCCACATGGTGTGGTGCCCCCGGGCACCTTCTCTAACTCCTCTTCGGCTTGGTATTTTTCATATTGTCCAAAAGCCAATAATTAATAACTGAAAAGGAAATTCGCGAAATTTTTCTTAACATAACTGTTACCCATTCCAAAACTGACTCTGCAGATTCTGGAATCTTCCCTCCGATGAATTTCTCGGGAGTCATTACTTGAATAACATCGACATCTTCATCATAGGAATCCCCCAGAAATATTATGTTTGAGTCTTTGCCCATTCACCACTTGTGTAGTGTTATCCTTGAGGGAAGCAATTTTAATCGCCCCTGAACGATACACTTCTTCAGTAATATAAGGTCCTTCCCATCGGGAGAGTAGTTTTCCTTCAAAAAATCTGAGACGAGACCGATATAATAGAACTTTCTCACCAACATGAAACTCTCTTTTAAGAATTCTTTTATCATGCCATTGTTTAACTTTTTCTTTAAAGAGCTTGGCATTTTCATATGCTTCACATCTCCATTCATCTAAATGATTCATATCAAGCATTCTTTTCTTACCAGCAAGTTTCTTTCACTACCCAATAAGCTTTGTGTTCTAATTCTAAAGGCAAGTGACAAGCTTTTCCATAAACCATTTTATAAGGAGACATACCCATAGGATTTTTATAAGCAGTACTATAAGCCCATAAAGCATCATTAACTTATCAGACCAATTCTTCTTAGATTTATTAACAGTCTTTTGCAAGATCGATTTAATTTCTCTATTTGATAATTCTACTTGCCCACTGTTTGAGGATGATAAGCTGAGGAAATTCTATGATTAACATCATATTTATCAAGGGTTTTTCTAAAACCACCTTGAATAAAATCGGAACCTCCATCAGTCATAGATATCTAGGCACACCAAACCTAGGAAAAATAACATCTTTAAGCATTTTTATCGAGGTTTATCCATCAGCACTTTCAGTAGGTATAGCTTCTACCCATTTAGTAACATAATCAACAGAAACAGGTATATGAGTATAGCCATTTGAAGGAGGAAAATGGCCCATAAAGTCAAATCCCCAACAGTCAAAATGTTCAATAACAAGAGAATAAGTCATATGCATTTCATTACGTATAGAAATATTTCCTACTCTTTGACATTCATCACAAGATAAAATAAATTTACGTGCATATTTAAAGACGGTAGGCCAATAGAAACCTGATTGTAGAACCTTCTATGCGGTTCTATCTACAGCGTGATGTCCTCCATAAGCACTACTATGGAACTTCTTCAATATCTCACGTTGTTCACAATCTGGAACACATCTTCTCATAATATCATCTACTCCTTGTTTATATAAATGTGGTTCATCCCAAAAATAATGCCTCAAATCATAGAAGAATTTTCTTCTTTGTTGAGATGTAAATGTTGGAGGCAAATACTTTGAAACAATAAAGATAGCGTAATCAGCCTACTATGGACTATCTTTGGGTTTTACTTTTATTGCAGCCAATTGTTCATTTGGAAAACTATCATTAGCAGGAATAGGATCAAAAGCAATGTTTTCCAATCTAGACAAGTTATCAACAACAGGATATTAAGCACCCTTCCTATCCACGATATGCAAATCAAACTCTTGTAAAATCAACACCCATCTAATAAGCCTAGGCTTAGCGTCTTTATTTTCCATAAGGTATCTAACAGCAGCATGATCAGTATGAATAGTAACCTTTGAATCTACAATATAAGACCTAAACTGCACCTACGTGCAAAAACTACAGCTAAGAACTCTTTTTAAGTAGTAGCATAAATCTTTTGAGCAGCATCAAGATTCTTACTAGTATAATGAATAACATTCAACTTCTTATCTATGCCCTGTCCAAGAACTGCACCTACAACAAAATCACTAGGATCGCACATAATTTCAAAAGGTAAATTCCAATCAGGCGGTGTGAGATCCCAATTTTCAACGCTAGTAGTATACAAATGTAGGTGATTGTGCATCATGCATGGCATGCATTCCATACATGTTAATAAATTAAAACTTAAGTAAACATGAAAATAAGTAAAAGTGGAAAAACAATGGAATAACGGAAGTAAATAATTACCTCTACTTAGGGTCTCTTTTTACTTAAGTGTTGCTGTCCGGAAACATGAATGTGTGGTTCTCGTAATTCTAGAGCCTATAAAATTAATATTTCCAAGAAGTATATCTTTCTTTCTAATAAAAGTGATCCGGTCGGTATAATTCGCCTAACTCGCAATACAGCCGCGAGGGCAGATTGACACCAAATGAGGAACCATAGTCATTGATTTCGAAATATTCTAAATAAGTAATTTATTTTTGATAAAAACCTCTTGGTAAAATTAATTCATTACCAATATATATATCTCAGTAATGTGCCCAATATTTACACTGTCGATTGATCGGTCTAGGATTTAATCATTAGAATCTGTGCACATAGTATTTTGTAATTAATTACTATTCTACCATGTACTGTAGCAGCTAGTAACCTTGTGTTTTACCTGAACCTATCCCCACCTAGTCAGTTGGTTGGCCATAGCAGGAGCTGGCTGCTATGGGGCCATACACGTTGGCACCTCATGACACCTCACTGTTTCTGTAGAAGCTCAAGAGTGAGCTGAACGGATAAATGCTTCTCTACTGTACCTCCTGCTCTGTAGAACCTTTCTCCTCACCACAATAGCTTTCTCCTCCCCAAATCGATTGAAGCCGGAGCCATGGCGGTGACTTAGGCGATCCTGTACCAGCGAGCAAGAAGGAGGGTTGCAGGGGAAGCTGGGCGACCATCTCGTTTCCCGGCGGAGTAGCAGTAACAAGGGATTTCTTGGGCGACCACTCCGTCCCAGGGAGTAGCAGAAGATTGAGTGCCAAGCACACCTTAATCAGATTTGGGAGTTTGGACATCTCAAGCCACTAGGTACATGGCTGCTCTTAGTGTGAAATGAGTATATTTCTGTATATACTAGTTCTGTTAGATATGTGAGTTAAAGAAGTTCCTGAGTGGGGTTGGGGAATATCCAAGTTTTCTTTCCATTTGGTATGCATGAGTGCCCTAGTGTTCCCAGAGTTAGTTAGCACATGGATGCATACACACTTATATACTCTCGTTGTAGCTAGAATGGTAGTGGCAACTGAATTGCTTTATTGAAATATACACATCAGTGTCATACTCTTAAACTGAAACTGCTGGGGCATGCTCTGTTTTTGTTTACCTTGCTGCTTGCTTTAAAAATTCTAAACTGAAGGTTAATCTTGCTGTATGAATTAATCTAACTGAAGTTTTCTATTAAAAACCATCGGCGAGCGAACATAGCTTTGTGATATTCAGATTCCAGTATAGTAGTTGTACCACTGTACCACAACCTAGTTTGAATTAGAAGACTAATATTCAGATATTCTCTGTACCAATTCTTCAGTTTCGACAACAAGCTGTAGCTTCAGAAAACCTTCAGGTTTAGAGCAGTTTTTATAGCATGGACCATGTTCCCAGGTTATTATCTAGTATCCTACAGTCCACAAATAAATAACGATGCAATACCAATATATTGGGTGATGTCTAACTAGTACTAGTATGTGCCTCCAAGACACCATCGTTACTAAAGTGTGAATATGGGAGCAATCAGCTAGCTAGTATCCAAGATGCATTTAGTATCTCCCAGGCCACAAGTAAGCACCGATTTACCATCAGTACCAATTGCTGATGTATAACAAGTACTAGTGTTGGTATATGTCTCAAGTTCCACCGTGGCTTGAGTGTGCAGTGTAGAAGCAGCCATGTAGTACACCACTATGACCCAAATAGCATGGACGTTTTGATTAGTCACATGAGTCAACTAGCAGGTTAATCCTTTTACCTGACAATAGCATCCAGGGGATTGTTTAAGCAACCATTTACCATGCCTTCTCACTTTTGTACATGGGAGCGTTGGAGCTGATTGGGTTTACTTGTACCACTTATTCTCCAATTATTCCACTGTCTCATAGAAACATAAGTACAACCTGGAATCCTTTTAACTAATTATTTTGCTGAACCATGTGACCTAAATAAGCTTATAGGCTGAAATCAAATTGAGCGAGGTACATAAAGAATAATCAGAATCATTAAGATCTAAGATATGTAATCCTATTAAAAAAGCCTCGGAACCAATTATTTTTCACTACTGTAACATAAACTGCTACAGCTGAACAAGAATATACCTACGTGCATTCACCATAAGCATAGCATTATCCTTATTAGCATCATTGTATTCATTTTGGATTTTTTCTGGAGTTGGTCCTTATGGGACTCATTTGAATTTTTAGAAACCGCGATTCCGCAGGAAGCCAATCTATTGAACTTCACTTCTTATCTTACATCAGGCAAGTCCAGTTCTTTGATCATATCCAATTGGTTATTTTTATCAAACTACTTGCAATTTACTATGGTGATATCATCTGCATCAAAGGAAAATATATTTTATGAATAATATGATTTTGAATGGGTTGATCGACTGATGGAGCAGTCGGTTAACTATTATGGTGGGTAGTTCGAACCCTTGTGTGGAGGCTGTCAAGCCATTGGAAGCGGGTTCGACTACATGGGATATCACATTAAGATTAACAACAAATGTCTTCTTGGGTTCAAGCGCCGTAGCGACAGCGTTGACCACATGACCCTGTCTGGCGCGGGGCTGAGTTGGGGTAATTCCACCTTATACGGCATGTCACCCAGGGATGGCAGTTGGGGTGTGACCTCTACTGTAGGCGACCAACTGTCGAATGGCTCTACTGTAGCCATGTTATGGACGGGTAGCTGGTTCTGCCAGCTACGATGCGTGATATGTCAAACAAGGTGGGTGAAACGGCTCTGTGACCATGGAAGTGTGAATGAGACTTATAACCTCGGACACACGACCGTGGGCGTCTGTGGGTAAAGTAGCGCACCTCTGCAAAGTGTATCAAATTGTGGCATTGTCACTCCCTGTTCCGGGAAGGAGCTGCAAACGTGGCGAGAAAGGAATCCACAGGGGATTCTAGCAGCTCGTGAGACAAGAAGATCATAGATTTCTGAAGTAAAACTTCACTCTTTCCTAAAAATGGCTTTCGAAAATCATAAACTTTTGGGACATTGGTCCTAGTAGATGATAGTGCATCCAAACACTTTCTCCTATCCTGGACTTGTTGAGTACCTCCGTGTACTCATACATATGAATTCCCTCCCCTGCTTAGGTTGTGAGCCGGTAGACACAGGCGTGGAGTATCCGGAGGTTGAGGAGGAGGAGTTCGAGGAGCCGACAATCACTGATGGTGAAGAAGGAGTCGACTACTACTTGGACTTCAATGAGCAACCCAGTGCTGATCCGTAGAGTTAGCGAGTAGTTCCATCAAGAGAGTACTTGTGAGGCTGTCTTGCCATTGTATTATAAACTTGGTTACATTTCCTCGTGTTCTTGGAGTTCTTGTTGTGTTTTGGTATCAGAACCTTTGTAATATGTATAAGTCTAAAGCTTGTTCTAATCTTGTAATATAAGTTGTATTATGGACCGCTGCAATATTTTTATTGTGCTACTCTGATCGATATGTTGTTCGAGATACTTCACTTCTCTTGCAATATGTTGAAGACTTGCATGTTACTTCGTTAGTAATATGTCGGGTCGCTTCAGGTGGTATCAGAGCAATTGTTCGGATCCTTTAGGCAAGAGTCTAATTTAGGAGACCTATGGCCCATAGGAAGGATCATATGTATATACCTTGATAATTCATTCAATTAGTAATATTTTCTTCTTATGTTGTGTTGAAATAAAACTATCATGCATATATTCCTCTCTTGTGATGTCATTTACTTACTGGTAATATCTTTTCCCAACATTGTTAAAATAAATGATCTACTAACTAAAGTTTCTCCTTTATAGTGAGGAGATGGCGTGGGTTGAATTACCTCGCACTTCTCGCGTACGGGAGGCTGATTTGAAAGAATTTAAAAATGAGTGGGGTGACACACTTGGAATGCTTTTGGGCTCCTTGGGAGTTCAGGAGCAGCCAAGTCTGACTATCAAGAGCTATTATGAGGGAAAGTTCCTCATGTATTACAAGGCCACTGTGACACTACCAGCTGCAGCACATGTGCAGCACTTGACTTATAGCTGTAAAAGCGGTGCGGACTTCGTTGCCGTTAAGTTGGCAATGATGGATGCCGTGCTAGCTCTCCGTGAAGAGCGTGGGCCTAACTTTAGTGACACATCCTATAAGGCACTGCCAACCCGTGTTGATACAACGGAAGAGCAAGCTTACTTTGCATCTCTCCGTGACCGCAAGGGTGAGGCACTTCGCTTCATCCAGCGCAGCACTCAGGTTACATATGCCTTGCTGGCCACAATTGATCAGCTCAAGGAGAATGCTAGAATGGAGTGCCATAAGCGCTATGACCCTGTTATGTCTCGTCGGATTCATGAAGATCGCCAACAAGCCATCACTGTGGGCGATATGCAGCCACCGCCATCACCTAGGAGGTTCCGAGCTCCAGTTGCAGCACCACCTACTTCTCTTGATGATGACGAAGAAGAGCCAATGGAGTATACTGGTGGATCTGATGACCCAATTCCTATACTCTCCGACTCTGATAATTCTATGTGGTCGGATGGAAGCAGTACTGTTGACCTCCAGGCTGCCTGCTATAGAGGCGAATCTGATGCATCTTCATGTGATTCTGATGATGATTGCATTCCAGCACGCATAGAGCTTCACTCGGCCGCATCTTATGGTGCACCACGCAGGAGCAAGCGGTTCCGTGGTGAGGCTGCTGTAGGCAGCGAGTGAACTGGGAGAGAGTTGAGAGAAGGCTGATCCTTTTGAGCAATGTAAAATAGGTTTCAAATGGGGTTGTGGCTATGCATGGTCTAGTCTGTAGTATGTATATAGTGGTTGTGTGCTAGACTGTAGTACAAATTAGTAAGACCTGATGTATATCATGTATGTACTTGTGGTATGTTGGTGTTTCTTCTGATTTTTCACTGATTTTGATTGCGCATGCGGGTATATGTGATTATGAAGAAGAAGGCTCGATGTACAATATTTCCCATGTATAATTGAGTTTTCCTTCATGATACAGATTTGGGAAATGCCGGAAACAAGTGAGGAAAGCCTTAGGAAGGAAGCTGGAATGGAATCACAACACGAGACCGGGAAAAAAGAAAGGCAGGAAGTAGGGAGTGAAAGTGGAGGCGCAATTAGAACAGTACTTCCATCACCACCAAGTTTCAGGCCCGAGGAAGCTTTCATGCATTTCATGGAGAGGATGGAAGCAGAAAGACGGGAAGAAAAGGAAAACCAAAACAAGTTCTTTAGTGAGGTTAAACCGAATGAATGGAAGGCCTTGTGAAGGATCAACCCAAGGAAGAGGCAGAGTTACATTGGGACATTTTCAGGAAGCAAGACCCTTAACGTTTTCTAGTGCAGTTGAACCTATGCAGGATGAGGATTGGCTGTTAGATACTGAAAATAAATTGGAGACTGTTGGCTGTAGTGATGAAGAAAAAGTTCGCTATGCAGTTCATCAACTGACAGGTCTAGCGGCAGCCTGGTGGGTGAACTTCAAGGCAATCCAACCCGTTGGAGGAGTGATTACTTGGGACTTGTTCAAGCAGAAGTTTCGTGAAGCGCATGTTCCAACAAGCATAATAGAGCTCATGAAAAGGGAGTTTGAGAATCTAGTCCAAGGTAACATGTCCGTGCTCAAGTACATGGATGAATTCAATCGTTTATCCCGTTATGCCAAAGAGGATGTTGATACTGAAGACAAGTGGAAGAAGCGGTTCATGAAAGGGCTTCATCCATTTTTAAAGATGCAACTTCGCTTGGCTCGTGATAACGAGTTTTAGGAGCTGGTGGATTGTGCCATCACTCTTGAGAATGACTACCGTGAGGTCCAAGAGGACCGTAGGAAAAGGAAAAAAGTGGAGCCCAGACGTTATGCAATACCTAAACCTCATCCCGGAAGTTTTGCTCCAAGACCTTCATCATCGCCATCGTTTCGAGCTCCAGGGCCATCTCATAACCCACTTCGGTGTGGGAAATGTGGAGGAAACCACTTCACCAAAGATTGTCGGAAACCCCAGGTTACATGTTACAAATGCGGTGACCCTGGGCATATCGCACCAAATTGTACGAACCCATCTAGACCCATGATACGTCCTGCAGCACCAACACCAAGGCCTATGGGTAGAGGAGGTGGAAATAATCAAGGCCGAGGCAGGGGAAAACCTTCTAGAAAACTGAATTATGTCAATGCTGAACAATTGGGATCTGCAAATGATGTCGTATCCAGTACGCTACCAATCTCCCATCATACCGGCATAGTTCTTTTTGATTCCGGAGCAACGCATTCATTCGTAGCTGCAGAATTCATGAACAAACTACCTTTCAATACATACACTCTGGATAAACCAGCACGTATACAATCGCCGGAGGGAAACATAGTTGTCCGTAAAGTGATGATGGGTTTACTTATCAAGATTAATGGTCGAGCCTTTTTCGCTGACTTGTTAATCATACCATTAAAAGGTTTAGAGGTGATCCTAGGAATGGATTGGTTATCCTTGCATAAAGGTCTGATAGATTGTGCAAATAAGACTGTCTCCCTTGAATACTCTGAGGGTCAGAGAATATTATACCAGGGGGATAGAAACCCAGAAGTAGGACCTGGGTTTCAATTGAATTCCTTAGAAGGAAATACCTTGGAACATATCCCAGTAGTCCGAGAGTTTCCGGACGTCTTCCCCGAGGAATTGCCAGGAATGCCACCAGATCGAGAAGTGGACTTCACCATTGACCTTGTTCCTGGTACTGCACCTATTTCACAAAGGCCGTACCGAATGGGACCCGGTGAACTAGTGGAATTAAAGAAACAACTTGATGAGTTGCAAGAGAAGGGATTTATCAGAGAAAGTGTTTCACCATGGGGAGCACCAGTTCTTTTCGTAGAGAAACGAGAAGGAGGCAATCGATTGTGTACAGACTATAGAAATCTCAACAAGGACACCATCAAGAACAAGTATCCATTGCCGAGGTACCAGGATCTCTTTGATCAGGTAAGAGGTGTTGGAGTCTTTTCGAAGATGGATTTGAGGTCTGGGTACCATCAAATTAAGATTAGGGTGGAAGACATTCCAAAGACTGGATTTGTTTCTCGATATGGACACCATGAATATCTTGTGGTACCCTTTGAGTTAACAAATGCTCCTGCCGTGTTCATGAATCTTATGAATAAGATCTTCATGAAGTACCTGGAAAAATTTGTCATAGTTTTCATTGATGACATCCTCATTTATTCGCAGAATAATGAGGAGCATGCTAAACATCTTCGCATCGTCCTTCAAATACTGAGAGAACATCGGCTGTATGCTAAGTTCAGAGTGCCTTTTGGCTTGACCGAGTAACCTATCTAGGACATGTCATCACTAAAGAGGGTGTAGCAGTTGATCCTAAGAAGGTGGACTCTATCCTTGATTGGGAATCTGTCGCACCCGGACTTCTAGAGGATACTCGCAGTTCCGTTGAACAGTAGAAGATTGGATTACGGGGCCTACCTGCACCCGCATCTCTTACGAGTAGGCCAACACACGTATTTGTGACAACCAACCCCTACTGTTCCCCGTCTACGTAAACCATCCCATAGAAATCAGGATACTACCATTGACGTACTTCATACCATACACACATGGTACGTCAACGGCGTTTAACAAAATGATAGCACAACATATCTCTAAGACACAAAAGATTGAAATAAGTTGCAAATAGCTCTCACTAGAGCAGAGATAGAAAATACAATCATCCAGAGGACACATGTCCCAACATGTCATCATTACAACACAGCGGAAGCATCCAAAATGTCTGAGTACAGACAAGAACCAAATAGGCCTAAGAGGCCGGGAATGAAAAGGAAACGGAGCCCATCCACGTAGTCTCGGATCCTGCCCGGGTCCGCTATCTACTCGTCAACAGCCTCGTCGTACTGCACGTAGTAGCCACCATGGGGATCCTCGGAAACGTAGTCTGCGGAAACCACAGCCCCAAAGGGGTCAGTACATAAACGTACTGGCAAGCAAGACTCACAATTCACCAAAATGTACCTGGCAACACCAAGTACAGATGCTTTGGGTACAACGGAAGAATAGGTGATATAAAAGATGCGGCAGCGGGCTGCACTAACCAACTACAGATACATGCTACAACTTTCGGCTAACAGAAAGGAGATAAGGCAGCGTATCGTAACCAACTATAACTAACTCCAAACAAACCCATCCTGGATCTCGCCCTTATCCAAAGAAGCAATCCGAGGATAACTCACACAGTTGGATTAATGATGGTTCAAGTTATTGTGTCAAATAAGACTATTTCTAGTCAAGTTATCATTAGTTAGGTGTAAGTTGTTCTGAGTACTTGTTAGCCAGTACTTTGACCAAGTCATCCATAACCGCGGACAACACGGCTTCTCGAGAAGATTTAACCCTGCAGGGGTGCACCAATTTGGCCGTACACGTAAGAATAACCCGCCAGATGGAATGCCTTCCACCAAGCGGGGCACTCAACACAACTCAACTCTTCTTCGCATCAAGCCCAAAGAACCACGTGCTGTGCGTGCGCGGCTAATCGAGCCCCCACGAAGAAAAGGGGGACCCTCATAGCACTCTAAGACCACGCCGCCCTAAATGCCGACTACAAAAGTTCCACCCTGGCCTCGGGTTCGTACCTGCATATGAGTGCATCAAATGGAAAGCCCGAACTAAGTGTGGCGATTTGGACGAGATGCGAATCGAATCAAATTGAGGGGGGCGCCCATACACGCTTCCCACATGCGGATAGTGCGCTCATCATGGATCAGTAGACAAGACCCTTTTCCTAATTAGGGTCGACACTAGCAGGCCTCAAAACCACGCCGGGCCTCCTGCCGGTGCCTTATCATCAAATTAGCATTACCTCAAACATTAACAGGTTGATTGCTTAAACATCGAGCCCCAGAACATATTAAACATGGTAATAGAAAAGTAACGGACAACAGACTCGAGCATAAACAACCCTAAGCATGCTAGTAAGACACAGGCAACAAGCAACGGGGTTATAGGTGTGGAGGTGAGGCTATATCAGGGTTACAGGATAACATGTGATAGGATCGGGAACACAAGCAACGATTCATAAGGCTAGCAGAATAGACAACGGAAAGTATCGGTATCCAATGTGGAAAGGAACACAATGGTTCATGTGAGTGAATACTTGCCTGCAAACTCAGCAGCCTGGTACTGAGCTAGATCCTCAGAAGGGGTGTCGTAAGTCTCGTCTGTCTCAACGTCGTCGTCTATTCGAGAAGAAGCAAACAAACAACGCAGAGAGACAAACAATCAATAACATGGCATAATGCACAATCATGGGATGATGCATGACCATTTAATTGTTGCATCAAATATAAGTTAGCTGACTTGGTATCATAACATAATTAAAGGGACCCACATGCAATTTGGATTGCATATGGAAAGCCCCTGAATTATGGTTGGATTAAATGATCTACAACTAAACAACATGTGAAAGTGGATTAGCATGATGCATGGATGAGGAAAACAAAAAGAAAACAACAATAGAAACAATTTGAAATGAAGTTTACCAAGTTTGGAAATTTTATTTATTAAGTTATGGAATTTTGGTTTCTTAAAGGTGTTACACAAGGACTTGTTGTTTTCACCAATTTAAATTGTCCAAAACAGATAACAAAGTTCATATTTGGAAAGTACACAAAATTTTAGGTGGAAAACATGTTTCACTTGTTGAAAAAGGATTTAGAATAAATTACTTATGAATTAAACAAGTTTAAACATGAGTTAAATGAATTTAATTCAAGTATGAAATTATTTGAATTTTTTATTTGTTCAAAACATTAAACCAAATTCATAATTGAAAAGTTTATACTTTTCTGGTTTGAAAACATATTTCATAAGTTCAAAAATAATTTAATTTGATCAAGTTATAAATTTAGCAATTTAATAATGATTTAAACAAGGTTTAAATTATTTAACCAATTTTAATTATTCAAAACAGGAAACAAAGTTTATAGTTGAAAAGGTGGTTCAATTTAGCATGAAAAACATATTTTATTGGTGTTATTTGAATTAAGTTTGAATTAGTTATGAAATTAACCAAATTTGAAATGATTTGTTTGAATTTGAAATTTGAATACATTTGAAATGTTCAAAACAGAAAACAAATGATTTAAACAAGTAGAGAATTAAATTTGGTTCAGCATACATATTTCATTTGTATTATTTGGATTTGAATTTCAAAAGTTATTTGCATTTTGAATACAGGGACTAATCTATAAAATAAAAGGACTTAAACTTAAAAAGAAAAAGGCAGAAACGTTTTCTACCTCGCACAGAGCCACCCTGGGTCACTGGCAGTGGGCCAGTGCCCAGCTGTGCTGGCGTGGCGCGTGGGTGTGGGCCTACGTGGCCTCCACTGCCACTGGCTGGTGGGACCAGCGTGCACGCGTGGCAGAGCGGCAAAAATTGGTGGTTTAATCCGCGCGGCGGGGATTCGAACCCACGCCCTCGCGCTGCGCACCGTTCGATCCCACCACTACGGTGCGGATGCGTTCGTTGACAGAGAAGCGAGCGTGGGGTTTTGAGGTGCTACCGTTCTATTCTGACAAAACTGAAGAAAAAGTTCAGTCTTTCGACTGAACCTGACGACGGCGGAGGGAACGGTGGTGCTGCCCGGCGCGGTGACCATGATCTGGCGGCGCTGGACAGGTGCGTGTGCGTACAGTAGTTAGGTGAGTGTGTGCGCGTGCTTGGACGGCTCGAGAGCGCACGGAATCGTGCGTGTCCACGGCCATGGCGGCACGGTGGCAGATGCTGCCGTGGTTCAGAACGGACGCGTGCAGAACAGGAAACGAGGGAGCCAGAGAGAGGCCTGGGGCGCTGCGGTGGCTCACCGTGGGGGTGTCGGAGGCGAGAGGGAGACGTGAGGTAGACGGAGTCGACGGCGCGGTGGGATTCTTCAGAATAACCGCGGCGGTGACGAGCTCACCGGCGATGATCATAGGCTCCTGGGTCCTGCTGCTGCTGCTGTAGAGGAAGTAGACGTCCTGGCGGTGGCGTACGCGTCCCTAGCGTGGTCGGAGGTGATCCATGGCGGCTTGTCGACGTGAGCCCCTCTGCTGTTCTTCCACCCCCGAGAACGCCGGAAGAAATTGGAGAGGAGGAAGGAAGGGAGACGATGGCTGGCGGCGGCAGGGAGGATAAGGAACCTAGGGCTAGGGTTTGGTGGCCTCGGGGGGTAGATATAGGGCGAGGAGCAGGTGGCGCTGCTCGGCTGCATGCGCGCTGGCGTCAGCTGACGCCAGCCGTACGGAGAAAGAAGAAAGGCCAAGCGGGCCGTGCTGCGCGCGTGTGCTGGGTTAGGTGGGCTGGGCTTGGCCCAGTCTGCCTCTCCCAGCCGCTTTTCTTTTATTTTTCTTTCTGTTTAGTTTTTTTTTGCTGAAAACGAAAAGGAGAAAAAGGATAGGTTTTGGGGGTTAGAAAATTTTAGGAAAATTTGTATTGATTAAATTTTGTAACAGCACTATAATGCAAACTTTTGTTTTCCAAAAATTTGAAACTATGTTGTTGTTTGCAATTTGTTTGAATTTGATTGAATTTTGGTATTAATGGATTAAATGAAAATAACAATTTAAAAGTTTCTAATTTCAAGTGTAATGGTAACAAATGATTGTTTTGTTTTGTAACTTTCATAAACTTCAAAATGGTTGCTGTTTGGAAAATTTAATTGAATTTGAATGAAATTTGAATTAAGTGAATTATTAAAAAGAACCATTTGATAGTTTGAACTTTATAATTTAATGGAAACAATTGATGTTTTGATTTGAACTTTTTATTTGGAAAATTGTAACAGAGCAAGTATGAAACAAAACATTTGAATATTGTTTGAATTTCAAATGGGAAAACAAAGGAAAACAGATGAAAACAATTGGAAAACAAATGCCAAAACAAATGCAATGATGATGTCATGATGCAAAACATAATTTAACAAGAAATAAAACATTCTAGGGGTTGTTTTCATACTTGGGATGTTACAAAACGCCCCCCCTTGAAGGAATCGCGCCCCGAGATTTCTACTGAGAAGAGAAAAGGTCCGGATACTTCTTGCGAAGATCCTCTTCGGTCTCCCACGTTGCCTCTTTATCGGAATGATGAGACCACTGCACTTTTAAGAACTTGGTGCTCTTGTTGCGAGTCTTACGCTCGGCCTCATCGAGAATACGAATAGGGTGCTCCTCATAAGAGAGATCTTCTTGCAGTTCAATGGAATCATGATCAACTGCACGATCTGGATCTTTGAAACACCTCTTGAGTTGTGACACGTGAAACACATCGTGCACCTTGGATAGTTTTTCTGGAAGTTCAAGACGATAAGCATTTTCTGCACGCCTTGAGAGAATGTTGAAAGGACCAATATATCTTGGTGCAAGTTTTCCTTTCACACCAAAACGATGTGTGCCTCTGAGGGGAGTTACACGGAGATATGCTTTGTCACCAGGTGCATAGATCATATCCCTGTGCTTGCTGTCATAGTAGCTTTTCTGACGAGACTGAGCAATCTTGAGATTGTCACGAATAATGCGAACTTTCTCTTCGGCTTCCTTAACAATGTCAGGGCCTAAGAGTGAATGTTCACCAGCTCCAGACCAATTGATTGGACTCCTGCATCTGCGGCCATAGAGAGCTTCAAATGGTGCCATGCCTAGGCTTGCCTGGAAGCTGTTGTTGTAGGAGAATTCAGCATATGGAAGACATTACTCCCATTTCATGCCAAAGGAGAGACCACATGCTCTGAGCATATCCTCGAGAATCTGATTGACTCTTTCGACTTGCCCCTGAGACTGAGGGTGATAAGCTGTGCTGAACAGAAGTTTGGTGCCCAATGCATCTTGAAAGCTTTTCCAGAAATGAGAAGTGAATATGCTTCCACGGTCTGAGCTTATTTCCAATGGAACACCATGAAGAGGAACAATCTTTGCTGTGTAGAGCTCTGCTAACTGGCTAGCTGAGATTGTTTCTTTGACAGCAAAGAAGTGAGCTAAAGTAGTGAGACGATCAATGACAACGAAGATTGCATCGTTGCCCTTCTTGGACTTTGGAAAACCAGTGACGAAGTCCATTTCGATCATGTCCCACTTCAACTCAGGGATTTTTAGAGGTTGGAGAAGACCGGCTGTTTTCTGATGAACTGCCTTAACACGTTGACAAACATCGCATTCAGAAACGTATTGAGCAATTTCACGTTTCATGCCAGGCCACCAATACAGTGTCTTAAGATCCTGGTACATCTTTGTACTTCCAGGGTGTATGGAGAGAGGAGTTTCATGAGCCTCCTTGAGAATGACATCTTTGAGACTTTGAACTTGAGGAACTGCAATGCGTCCTTCGAAGAACACAGTTCCCTTGTCATCACTTGAGAAGGACTTAAATTTCTCCTTGCCTTCTTTGATGTGTTCTACCATCTTCTTGATTTCAGCATCACGAAGTTGTTCAGAACGAATCTTGTCCTCGAGAGTTGGACTGGCTGTCAAGCTTGCAAGATAACCTTGAGGAACAAGACCAAGGTTCAGCTTCTGGAATTCTTCATGAAGAGGAGGTTGGCTTTCCATGATCATGAGACTATTGCAATACGACTTGCGACTGATAGCATCGGCCATAACATTAGCCTTGCCTGGAGTGTAAGAAATGGTAAGATCAAAGTCTTTAATCTTTTCAATCCATCTCCTTTGCCTGAGGTTTAGATCTGGTTGAGTGAAGATGTATTTCAGACTCTTATGATCGGAAAAGATTTCAGTGCGATTACCCAACAAGTATTGCCTCCATTTCTTGAGGGCAAACACAACTGCTGCAAGTTCCAGGTCATGAGTGGGACAATTTTGCTCATGTGCGTTCAACTGACGTGAAGCATAAGCCACAACTTGACGTTCTTGCATAAGAACTGCACCTAGACCTTGGAGAGATGCATCACAGAATATCTGGAAAGGTTTGGTAGGATCTGGGCCAACCAGAACTGGTGTAGAAGTGAGTTTAGTCTTGAGGAGATTGAAGCTCTCATCACACTGTGGAGACCAAACGAACTTCTTGTCCTTCTTTGTGAGGTCAGTGAGGGGTTTAGCAATCTTGGAGAAGTTTTGGACGAAACGACGGCAATAGCTACCCAAGCCAAGAAAACTTCTTACTTGCTTCACTGTCTTAGGAGGTTTCATATCAACAATTGCCTTAACCTTTTCTGGATCAATGGCTATGCCCTTGCTAGAGATGACATGACCAAGGTAAGAAACTTCTGGAATCCAGAACTCACATTTGGAGAACTTGGCATATAGACGATGCTCGCGAAGTTTCATGAGAGTGAGACGAAGTTGTTCTCCATGCTCTTCCTCAGATTTGGAGTAGAAAAGAATGTCATCAAGATATACCACAACGAACTTGTCGAGGTATTCATGGAAGACAGAATTCATGAGTCGAGAGAATGTCGCCGGTGCATTGGTGAGACCAAAGGACATGACAGTGTATTCATATAGACCGTAGCGAGTGGTGAAGGCTGTCTTTGGAATATCTTCCTTTCTGATCTTTATTTGATGGTAACCCATTCTCAAGTCCAACTTAGAGAATATTGAGGCTCCAGCAAGTTGATCAAAAAGATCATCGATACGAGGAATTGGATACTTGTTTTTGATGGTTTTCTCGTTAAGAGGACGATAGTCAACAACGAGTCTCTTTGTTTGATCCTTCTTCGCAACGAACAGAGTTGGGCAACCCCAAGCCGAGGAACTAGGTTGAATGTAACCTTTCTCCATATACATATCGATTTGCTCCTTTAACAATTTCAGTTCAGGAGGAGCTATCTTGTATGGGTGCTTAGAGATTGGCGCAGTACCTGGTTCAAGCTCGATCACGAACTCAACTGCTCTGTCCGGAGGCATCCCTGGCAACTCTTCTGGAAAGACGTCAGGGAATTCGCAAACCACCGGGACATTTTCAAGTGAAGGTAGAGGTTTTGCATCGAGGTTGCATAGCTGAATGGAACTTGATTCATTTGGAGAATAGACTATCTGGCCAGAGGGGTCGAACAGAGTTATTGACTTCTGAGCATAGTCAATTCTAGCTTTATTGGCCTTCAGCCAATCCATACCAAGAATGACATCAATGTCAGAATTGCCAAG
Source organism: Alopecurus myosuroides (assembly GCA_028641055.1). NCBI lineage: Eukaryota > Viridiplantae > Streptophyta > Magnoliopsida > Poales > Poaceae > Alopecurus > Alopecurus myosuroides. Next base: position 690,762,126 of record CM054057.1, read on the forward strand.
CAGTATGAGAGAAGCAAGGAATATGTGGCCTCCAATTAGGATTTGATTTCTGTGACTGATCTTAGACGTTTGCATAGTTGCTCCAGGGGAGTTTACTACTAGCGGGGAACCCAAACCAACAAAAGGGAGTTTAACTGATGTCGCAAAGATCTTTGACACGAAAGAATGTGATGCTCCGGTATCAAACAACACTTTAGCTGGGATAGAGTTTACGGGGAATGTACCGAGAACGACGTCAGGAGCTTCCTCAGCTTTGTCGATCTTGACATGATTCACCCTTGCGGTCCTCCCGACAGGCCTGTTGTTGGAGTTGAAGGCCTTAGGCGGGGGAGCGCGCACCATTGCCTGGTTGGTGTTGGGACGAGGTGGTGGTGGAGGTAGCTGCCTCTGCGTGCACTTGTCAGCGTAGTGTCCCGTCTGCTTGCACTTGTAGCACGTGACGACACGAGGAGGCCCTGGCCTTGGCTGCCCCATTGAAGCCCTCTGATCATGCATCTGAGCAGGGTTGGGTGGGCGGGGAGCGAAACCTGGAGAAGTTTGGGCGTATGGAGCCCGAGTGACAGCACCATTTGGCACCCAGATGCGGCGCTTCTGCGGAGGGGTGGTCATGTTGGAGGAGGAACCACCCTCACGCGAGTGCTTGCGAGACTCCTCGAACGCCTTGCGCCCATTTTCCTCATTGAGCGCGGTGTTAACGAGCTCCTCGAAGTCTTTGGTCTTGACGTTGGTGAGGGCATACTTGAGCTCCGGGTTAAAACCTCTGCGGAACCTTGCCATCTTCTTAGCCTCAGTGGACACCTCGTCTTCAGCGTATCGAGCGAGGCGATTGAACTCACTCTGATAGCCGATGACGTCCAACTTGCCTTGCTTGAGAGAGCAAAACTCTTCACGCATCCTTTCCATGAGACCATCTGGGATGTGGTGATTCAGGAAGGCTTCCTTGAAACAACCCCAGGTGATTGGATAGCCAGCTCTCATGGTCTGGTAGTTTTCCCACCAAGTGGCTGCCTGACCCTTCAGCAGATAGGAGGCATACTTGACCTTGTCTTCCTCAGCAACGTGAGCAATGTCCAGAGCCTTGGCTATCTCACGGATCCAGTCATCAGCATCCAGAGGCTCCCGTGTTGCCACGAAAGCTCTCGGACCCAGACTGAGAAACTCCTTGATACTGACTCGTGGAGCGGTCTGGTTGTTGTGCTGATTAGTCTGGAACTGGGCCATCTGCGTCATGACTTGGGTCATCTGAGTCAACAGCTCCGCGATTGGCGGTGGCTCAGGCGGGCTGTTCCTTGTTGGCGGCATCCTGAATGGAAATGCATTTTAGCACAACAACAGAAAAGGATAGACTTGGTAACCGAAAGAGAGATTATTCCGACGCATGAATAGATAACCAACAGGTACATCATCACATGTTCAAATACATCAGAATATCCAACAGACCATAAATGGTTCGAATGCCAAAGGATAACTAAACATAGCTAAGAATGGATACATCGGTACCCCCATGCTCATCACGCAGGACGGCGGTGAGTAGTACGGCGAGAGGTACGGTTAGGAGGACGCCCACGAAAGTAGGTAGATCGATGATCCACGTAGATCTGACGTGGTCTGAGCCCGACTCTAGGTGTGGTGAAGTACATAGCGTCGGCTCCCCGTGCTCCAAAGCGAGGAATCCCAGTGTAACCAGCACCAAGGTTGAGGAGTGGACCTCTGATCGGCTCGTAACCTCCAGCATCTGGCAGAGGACGACCAACTGGCTGATCGAAACGTGCAAAGCGCTCGTCTCCAACAAAGTCTGTGGTGTACGTCGCCAGACGAGTCAAAGCAAGATAGAGCTGCTCCCTGACTGAAACCAACTCCTGAGATAGTGTGCTGGCAACTGCGTCACTGTGCCTCACAAACTGAGCGGTGGTGTGCAGCCTGGTGTTATCATGCTCGTAGACATCCAAGTTGTCGTAGAGAGTGAAGTGAGCTCCCTCTGAAGTGATGTAACCACGGGGGATGTGGCGATAGATGGAATCGTCAAACCCCCAATAGTCAGCACGAAGGACGGTGAGACTCTCATAAGCTGCCTGCTGCACGGCCATATCCACTGTGGAACCTACTGCCTCGTAGCGGTGGACTACGCTCATGCCATCATCTGACAGAATGTAGACGATAGCCTGGTAGTAGGTCTGCTCAAACTCTCTCTGGTGCTCGTAGACCTGGTACTCTGGTGCCCAACGGAACCCCAGATAAGTGACCATGTCTCTCAGTATCTCCGGATAACCGGCGGTGCTCTCGCAACGAGTCATACGCACCACCTGCGGGTAGAACCTGAGATCCATCTGCAGATGATGGGGAAGTTTTGATTAGACGCCGGTAGAAGAACTGAAGTGGAAAGCAACAACAAGGTTTCAATGGACGATAAGGATGTCGAGAAGAACAGGATATCGAAGCAACATTCGGGAAACACGAGACCAAAAACTCCTGAGGTACTACGGAACCCATCCGGGCTTCTAGAGGATAAATATCTACTGCTTAAGGAATAGAGGATCTGCTTCCGGGGCTTACACGCCTCCGTTCTCAATCGTGAGTAGGCAACATGATAAATCATGTCACAACCACCTCCATTCCTATGGTCTAGTAGATATAACTATCCTAGAGAAACCAGGATACGTGAAATCCTAACTTGAAAGTTTAGATGAGAAGAGATATCAACTTTGCACTTCCTTACCAGAAAAGGGAGGGTGGGTGGGGAAAGAAGAAAAAGAACAGAATTCCTACTCTCACGTTTCATTTTTCCTATATAGCTACAAAATAGTTTCTAGACTCAACTGCGACCAGTAAAAGGGATCCTACAGGCAGACAGGCTTTGATACCATTTGTCGCACCCGGACTTCTAGAGGATACTCGCAGTTCCGTTGAACAGTAGAAGATTGGATTACGGGGCCTACCTGCACCCGCATCTCTTACGAGTAGGCCAACACACGTATGTGTGACAGCCAACCCCTACTGTTCCCCGTCTACGTAAACCATCCCATAGAAATCAGGATACTACCATTGACGTACTTCATACCATACACACATGGTACGTCAACGGCGTTTAACAAAATGATAGCACAACATATCTCTAAGACACAAAAGATTGAAATAAGTTGCAAATAGCTCTCACTAGAGCAGAGATAGCAAATACAATCATCCAGAGGACACATGTCCCAACATGTCATCATTACAACACAGCGGAAGCATCCAAAATGTCCGAGTACAGACAAGAACCAAATAGGCCTAAGAGGCCGGGAATGAAAAGGAAACGGAGCCCATCCACGTAGTCTCGGATCCTGCCCGGGTCCGCTATCTACTCGTCAACAGCCTCGTCGTACTCCACGTAGTAGCCACCATGGGGATCCTCGGAAACGTAGTCTGCGGAAACCACAGCCCCAAAGGGGTCAGTACATAAACGTACTGGCAAGCAAGACTCACAATTCACCAAAATGTACCTGGCAACACCAAGTACAGATGCTTTGGGTACAACGGAAGAATAGGTGATATAAAAGATGCGGCAGCGGGCTGCACTAACCAACTACAGATACATGCTACAACTTCCGGCTAACAGAAAGGAGATAAGGCAGCGTATCGTAACCAACTATAACTAACTCCAAACAAACCCATCCTGGATCTCGCCCCTTATCCAAAGAAGCAATCCGAGGATAACTCACACAGTTGGATTAATGATGGTTCAAGTTATTGTGTCAAATAAGACTATTTCTAGTCAAGTTATCATTAGTTAGGTGTAAGTTGTTCTGAGTACTTTTTAGCCAGTACTTTCACCAAGTCATCCATAACCACGGACAACACGGCTTCTCGAGAAGATTTAACCCTGCAGGGGTGCACCAATTTGGCCGTACATGTAAGAATAACCCGCCAGATGGAATGCCTTCCACCAAGCGGGGCACTCAACACAACTCAACTCTTCTTCGCATCAAGCCCAAAGAACCACGTGATGTGCGTGCGCGGCTAATCGAGCCCCCACGAAGAAAAGGGGGACCCTCATAGCACTCTAAGACCACGCCGCCCTAAATGCCGACTACAAAAGTTCCACCCTGGCCTCGGGTTCGTACCTGCATATGAGTGCATCAAATGAAAAGCCCGAACTAAGTGTGGCGATTTGGACGAGATGCGAATCGAATCAAATTGAGGGGGGCGCCCATACACGCTTCCCACATGCGGATAGTGCGCTCATCATGGATCAGTAGACAAGACCCTTTTCCTAATTAGGTTCGACACTAGCAGGCCTCAAAACCACGCCGGGCCTCCTGCCGGTGCCTTATCATCAAATTAGCATTACCTCAAACATTAACAGGTTGATTGCTTAAACATCGAGCCCCAGAACATATTAAACATGGTAATAGAAAAGTAACGGACAACAGACTCAAGCATAAACAACCCTAAGCATGCTAGTAAGACACAGGCAACAAGCAACGGGGTTATAGGTGTGGAGGTGAGGCTATATCAGGGTTACAGGATAACATGTGATAGGATCGTGAACACAAGCAACGATTCATAAGGCTAGCAGAATAGACAACGGAAAGTATCGGTATCCAATGTGGAAAGGAACACAATGGTTCATGTGAGTGAATACTTGCCTGCAAACTCAGCAGCCTGGTACTGAGCTAGATCCTCAGAAGGGGTGTCGTAAGTCTCGTCTGTCTCAACGTCGTCGTCTATTCGAGAAGAAGCAAACAAACAACGCAGAGAGACAAACAATCAATAACATGGCATAATGCACAATCATGGGATGATGCATGACCATTTAATTGTTGCATCAAAAATAAGCTAGCTGACTTGGTATCATAACATAATTAAAGGGACCCACATGCAATTTGGATTGCATATGGAAAGCCCCTGAATTATGGTTGGATTAAATGATCTACAACTAAACAACATGTGAAAGTGGATTAGCATGATGCATGGATGAGGAAAACAAAAATAAAACAACAATAGAAACAATTTGAAATGAAGTTTACCAAGTTTGGAAATTTTATTTATTAAGTTATGGAATTTTGGTTTCTTAAAGGTGTTACACAAGCACTTGTTGTTTTCACCAATTTAAATTGTCCAAAACAGATAACAAAGTTCATATTTGGAAAGTACACAAAATTTTAGGTGGAAACATGTTTCACTTGTTGAAAAAGGATTTAGAATAAATTACTTATGAATTAAACAAGTTTAAACAGGAGTTAAATGAATTTAATTCAAGTATGAAATTATTTGAATTTTTTATTTGTTGAAAACATTAAACCAAATTCATAATTGAAAAGTTTATACTTTTCTGGTTTGAAAACATATTTCATAAGTTCAAAAATAATTTAATTTGATCAAGTTATGAATTTAGCAATTTAAAAATGATTTAAACAAGGTTTAAATTATTTAACCAATTTTAATTATTGAAAACAGGGAACAAAGTTTATAGTTGAAAAGGTGGTTCAATTTAGCATGAAAAACATATTTTATTGGTGTTATTTGAATTAAGTTTGAATTAGTTATGAAATTAACCAAATTTGAAATGATTTGTTTGAATTTGAAATTTGAATACATTTGAAATGTTCAAAACAGAAAACAAATGATTTAAACAAGTAGAGAATTAAATTTGGTTCAGCATACATATTTCATTTGTATTATTTGGATTTGAATTTCAAAAGTTATTTGCATTTTGAATACAAGGACTAATCTGTAAAATAAAAGGACTTAAACTTAAAAAGAAAAAGGCAGAAACTTTTCTACCTCGCATAGAGCCACCCTGGGTCACTGGCAGTGGGCCAGTGCCCAGCTGTGCTGGCGTGGCGCGTGGGTGTGGGCCTACGTGGCCTCCACTGCCACTGGCTGGTGGGACCAGCGTGCACGCGTGGCAGAGAGGCAAAAATTGGTGGTTTAATCCGCGCGGCGGGGATTCGAACCCACGCCCTCGCGCTGCGCACCGTTCGATCCCACCACTACGGTGCAGATGCGTTCGTTGACAGAGAAGCGAGCGTGGGGTTTTGAGGTGCTACCGTTCTATTCTGACGAAACTGAAGAAAATGATTCAGTCTTTCGACTGAACCTGACGACGGCGGAGGGAACGGTGGTGCTGCCCGGCGCGGTGACCATGATCTGGCGGCGCTGGACAGGTGCGTGTGCGTACAGTAGTTAGGTGAGTGTGTGCGCGTGCTTGGACGGCTCGAGAGCGCACGGAATCGTGCGTGTCCACGGCCATGGCGGCACGGTGGCGGATGCTGCCATGGTTCAGAACGGACGCGTGCAGAACAGGAAACGAGGGAGCCAGAGAGAGTCCTGGGGTGCTGCGGTGGCTCACCGTGGGGGTGTCGGAGGCGAGAGGGAGACGTGAGGTAGACGGAATCGACGGCGCGGTGGGATTCTTCAGAATAACCGCGGCGGTGACGAGCTCGCCGGCGATGATCAGAGGCTCCTGGGTCCTGCTGCTGCTGCTGTAGAGGAAGTAGACGTCCTGGCGGTGGCGTATGCGTCCCTAGCGTGGTCGGAGGTGATCCATGGTGGCTTGTCGACGGTGAGCATCTCTGTTGTTCTTCCACCCCCGAGAACGCCGGAAGAAATTGGAGAGGAGGAAGGAAGGGAGACGATGGCTGGCGGCGGCAGGGAGGATAAGGAACCTAGGGCTAGGGTTTGGTGGCCTCGGGGGGTAGATATTGGGCGAGGAGCAGGTGGTGCTGCTCGGCTGCGTGCGCGCTGGCGTCAGCTGACGCCAGCCGTACGGAGAAAGAAGAAAGGCCAAGCGGGCCGTGCTGCGCGCGTGTGCTGGGTTAGGTGGGCTGGGCTTGGCCCAGTCTGCCTCTCCCAGCCGCTTTTCTTTTATTTTTTCTTTCTGTTTAGTTTTTTTTTTGCTGAAAAGGAAAAGGAGAAAAAGGATAGGTTTTGGGGGTTAGAAAATTTTAGGAAAATTTGTATTGATTAAATTTTGTAACAGCACCATAATGCAAACTTTTGTTTTCCAAAAATTTGAAATTATGTTGCTGTTTGCAATTTGTTTGAATTTGATTGAATTTTGGTATTAATGGATTAAATGAAAAGAACAATTTAAAAGTTTGTAATTTCAAGTGTAATGGTAACAAATGATTCTTTTGTTTTGTAACTTTCATAAACTTCAAAATGGTTACTGTTTGGAAAATTTAATTGAATTTGAATGAAATTTGAATTAAGTGAATTATTAAAAAGAACCATTTGATAGTTTGAACTTTATAGTTTAATGGAAACAATTGATGTTTTGATTTGAACTTTTTATTTGGAAAATTGTAACAGAGCAAGTATGAAACAAAACATTTGAATATTGTTTGAATTTCAAATGGGAAAACAGATGAAAACAATTGGAAAATAAATGCCAAAACAAATGCAATGATGATGTTATGATGCAAAACACAATTTAACAAGAAATAAAACATTCTAGGGGTTGTTTTCATACTTGGGATGTTACAAAACGCCCCCCCCCTTGAAGGAATCGCGCCCCGAGATTCCTACTGAGAAGAGAAAAGGTCCGGATACTTCTTGCGAAGATCCTCTTCGGTCTCCCACGTTGCCTCTTTATCGGAATGATGAGACCACTGCACTTTTAAGAACTTGGTGCTCTGTTGCGAGTCTTCGCTCGGTCTCATCGAGAATCGAATAGGGTGCTCCTCATAAGAGAGATCTTCTTGCAGTTCAATGGAATCATGATCAACTGCACGATCTGGATCTTTGAAACACCTCTTGAGCTGTGACACGTGAAACACATCGTGCACCTTGGATAGTTTTTCTGGAAGTTCAAGACGATAAGCATTTTTTGCACGCCTTGAGAGAATGTTGAAAGGACCAATATATCTTGGTGCAAGTTTTCCTTTCACACCAAAACGATGAGTGCCTCTGAGGGGAGTTACACGGAGATATGCTTTGTCACCAGGTGCATAGATCATATCCATGTGCTTGCTGTCATAGTAGCTTTTCTGAGGAGACTGAGCAATCTTGAGATTGTCACGAATGATGCGAACTTTCTTTTCGGCTTCCTTAACAATGTCAGGGCCTAAGAGTGAACGTTCACCAGCTCCAGACCAATTGATTGGACTCCTGCATCTGCGGCCATAGAGAGCTTCAAATGGTGCCATGCCTAGGCTTGCCTGGAAGCTGTTGTTGTAGGAGAATTCAGCATATGGAAGACATTCCTCCCATTTCATGCCAAAGGAGAGACCACATGCTCTGAGCATATCCTCGAGAATCTGATTGGATCTTTGGACTTTCCCCTGAGACTGAGGGTGATAAGCTGTGCTGAACAGAAGTTTGGTGCCCAATGCATCTTGAAAGCTTTTCCAGAAATGAGAAGTGAATATGCTTCCACGGTCTGAGCTTATTTCCAATGGAACACCATGAAGAGGAACAATCTTTGCTGTGTAGAGCTCTGCTAACTGGCTAGCTGAGATTGTTTCTTTGACAGCAAAGAAGTGAGCTACTTTAGTGAGACGATCAATGACAACGAAGATTGCATCGTTGCCCTTCTTGGACTTTGGAAAACCAGTGACGAAGTCCATTTCGATCATGTCCCACTTCCACTCAGGGATTTTTAGAGGTTGGAGAAGACCGGCTGTTTTCTGATGAACTGCCTTAAACGTTGACAAACGTCGCATTCAGAAACGTATTGAGCAATTTCACGTTTCATGCCAGGCCACCAATACAGTGTCTTAAGATCCTGGTACATCTTTGTACTTCCAGGGTGTATGGAGAGAGGAGTTTCATGAGCCTCCTTGAGAATGACATCTTTGAGACTTTGAACTTGAGGAACTGCAATGCGTCCTTCGAAGAACACAGTTCCCTTGTCATCACTTGAGAAGGACTTAAATTTCTCCTTGCCTTCTTTGATGTGTTCTACCATCTTCTTGATTTCAGCATCACGAAGTTGTTCAGAACGAATCTTGTCCTCAAGAGTTGGACTGGCTGTCAAGCTTGCAAGATAACCTTGAGGAACAAGACCAAGGTTCAGCTTCTGGAATTCTTCATGAAGAGGAGGTTGGCTTTCCATGATCAGATTATTGCAATCGACTTGCGACTGAGAGCATCGGCCATAACATTAGCCTTGCCTGGAGTGTAAGAAATGGTAAGATCAAAGTCTTTAATCTTTTCAATCCATCTCCTTTGCCTGAGGTTTAGATCTGGTTGAAATTTCAGACTCTTATGATCGAAAAAGATTTCAGTGCGATTACCCAACAAGTATTGCCTCCATTTCTTGAGGGCAAACACAACTGCTGCAAGTTCCAGGTCATGAGTGGGATAATTTTGCTCATGTGCGTTCAACTGACGTGAAGCATAAGCCACAACTTGACGTTCTTGCATAAGAACTGCACCTAGACCTTGGAGAGATGCATCACAGAATATCTGGAAAGGTTTGGTAGGATCTGGGCCAACCAGAACTAGTGTAGAAGTGAGTTTAGTCTTGAGGATATTGAAGCTCTCATCACACTGTGGAGACCAAACGAACTTCTTGTCCTTCTTTGTGAGGTCAGTGAGGGGTTTAGCAATCTTGGAGCAGTTTTGGACGAAACGACGACAATAGCTAGCCAAGCCAAGAAAACTTCTTACTTGCTTCACCGTCTTAGGAGGTTTCCAATCAACAATTTCCTTAACCTTTTCTGGATCAATGGCTATGCCCTTGGCAGAGATGACATGACCTAGGTAAGCAACTTCTGGAATCCAGAACTCACATTTGGAGAACTTGGCATATAGACGATGCTCGCGAAGTTTCATGAGAGTGAGACGAAGATGTTCTCCATGCTCTTCCTCAGATTTGGAGTAGACAAGAATGTCATCAAGATATACCACAACAAACTTGTCGAGGTATTCATGGAAGACATAATTCATGAGTCGAGAGAATATCGCCGGTGCATTGGTGAGACCAAAGGACATGACGGTGTATTCATATAGACCGTAGCGAGTGGTGAAGGATGTCTTTGGAATATCTTCCTTTCTGATCTTTATTTGATGGTAACCCATTCTCAAGTCCAACTTAGAGAATATTGAGGCTCCAGCAAGTTGATCAAAAAGATCATCGATACGAGGAATTGGATACTTGTTTTTGATGGTTTTCTCGTTAAGAGGACGATAGTCAACAACGAGTCTCTTTGTTTGATCCTTCTTCGCAACGAACAGAGTTGGGCAACCCCAAGCCGAGGAACTAGGTTGAATGTAACCTTTCTCCATATACATATCGATTTGCTCCTTTAACAATTTCAGTTCAGGAGGAGCTATCTTGTATGGGTGCTTAGAGATTGGAGCAGTACCTGGTTCAAGCTCGATCACGAACTCAACTGCTCTGTCCGGAGGCATCCCTGGCAACTCTTCTGGAAAGACGTCAGGGAATTCGCAAACCACCGGGACATTTTCAAGTGAAGGTAGAGGTTTTGCATCGAGGTTGCATAGCTGAATGGAACTTGATTCATTTGGAGAATAGACTATCTAGCCAGAGGGGTGGAACAGAGTTATTGACTTCTGAGCACAGTCAATTCTAGCTTATTGGCCTTCAGCCAATCCACCAAGAATGACATCAATGTCAGAATTGCCAAGCAGTATGAGAGAAGCAAGGAATATGTGGCCTCCAATTAGGATTTGATTTCTGTGACTGATCTTAGACGTTTGCATAGTTGCTCCAGGGGAGTTTACTACTAGCGGGGAACCCAAACCAACAAAAGGGAGTTTAACTGATGTCGCAAAGATCTTTGACACGAAAGAATTGATGCCCGGTACCAAACAACACTTTAGCTGGGATAGAGTTTACGGGGAATGTACCGAGAACGACGTCAGGAGCTTCCTCAGATTTGTTGATCTTGACATGATTCACCCTTGCGGTCCTCCCGACAGGCCTGTTGTTGGAGTTTGAAGGCTTAGGCGGGAGAGCGCGCACCATTGCCTGGTTGGTGTTGGGACGAGGTGGTGGTGGAGGTAGCTGCCTCTGCGTGCACTTGTCAGCGTAGTGTCCCGTCTGCTTGCACTTGTAGCACGTGACGACACGAGGAGGCCCTGGCCTTGGCTGCCCCATTGAAGCCCTCTGATCATGCATCTGAGCAGGGTTGGGTGGGCGGGAGCGAATCCTAGAAGTTTGGGCGTATGGAGCCTGATGACAGCACCTTTGGCACCCAGATGCGGCGCTTCTGCGGAGGGTGGTCATGTTGGAGGAGGAACCACCCTCACGCGAGTGCTTGCGAGACTCCTCGAACGCCTTGGCCCATTTTCCTCATTGAGCGCGGTGTTAACGAGCTCCTCGAAGTCTTTGGTCTTGACGTTGGTGAGGGCATACTTGAGCTCCGGGTTAAAACCTCTACGGAACCTTGCCATCTTCTTAGCCTCAGTGGACACCTCGTCTCCAGCGTATCGAGCGAGGCGATTGAACTCACTCTGATAGCCGATGACGTCCAACTTGCCTTGTTGGAGAGAGAAAAACTCTTCACGCATCCTTTCCATGAGACCATCTTGATGGAGGGATAATAACCCGGTAGGCCAACTCCAAGGTATAACCCGGCCCAAAGGACGCTGCGCAAGATCCGGCTAAGGATAAAGAAATTTCTGGAAGGCCCAAGTTTGTAGGTCTCGTAACCCGGATTGTGGGTTACGGTAAAGGAAAGTTAGGGTTTGTATGTGGTGTCCGGGTAGATCCAGGGTGCGTCTTGGAGGACAAGCCAGGGGGGTACGGGTGCTTTATAAACCGACCCCTAGGATTAGTTGAGGGAGATCTAAGAACCCTAGCAATATCGCTTGGTATCGAGTATCCAGTGTAACACGCGAGTTGAGTTAATATCTTGAGATTGGAGACTCGGCGACTTGATTGCCGGCTACCAGATCAAGTTCCATCATGTTTTCCTCTGAGCTAAACCCTCTCCCAAACGCCTGTGTCGTCTTGCCCCAAGATCAGTTACCCCCGGTAACATCTGCCGTGATTATCCCACGACAGTTGGCGCCCACCGTGGGGCCTGCGTCCAAAGGTGTTTACATCACGGGAGAAGCTCGGAAGAACATGGAGAATCTTGTCGTCGGCGAGATCTACATCGACCACAAAGGAGAGAAGACGGTGGACGATTCCGGCTGGGGGCCAGAGTCAGATCACCTTGAATCCGGATCCGCCGTGACAATCGGCCGGATCAGCGTCTTCATCGGTATGGTATGTACTTCCGGTTCGATCCCTGACAATTTTGGATATGATTCTGTGTCAGGGGAGGCCACTTATATCCAATCAGATGAAGAAGAATCAGTTGGAACGACATATCCGACAGAAGAACCCATCGCGAAGTGGGAACGCCGGAGGAACCGGCATGGACCCCGCGTGACCGGGTCGAAAGAGAGGATGATACCGAGTCCATCCTGGATCTGCTGGAGAACCGGTATAGGAGAAATAACAGCGAAGAGGAACAGCATGAATTCGCGCCAAGCATCATACGCCGAGTTGCGGTTTACACGGCTCCCGCGACCAATCTCAACCAAGAGAGCGTAACCGCGGCCGCGGCCGGGTCAGCACAAGCATTAACCCCGCAGCAAGGGCCGGCTAACAGGAACACGGTTTTGGCCCAGGTTGACGGAGAGTCGGCATCGGTTACCAGTCAAGCGCCAGAAAACGAGTTACACGCGAACACGTTTGGATTCCTAGCAAACCGGACACCAGGAGCGGGTCCTTCCAATCCACAACATCCGGCCTTGTTCGACAACAATCTGATCCTAGATCCGACAGTTCTTGCCACAGTTATCACTCCAGAGAACGCGCGGCGGAACGTGTTAGGGATTTGGACGTAGCCCGTCGTGCATTGGAGCAGCAGAGGAGGCAAGTAGAAGCAGAAAGACAAGGGATGGCACACGACAACGCGAGCTGGATGCAACTGGAAACCCGGCTCCGAGAGGAAACGATTAGAATACATCAAAGGCACCAAACCAGATTGCCGGCATTTGGAGGAGCATAAACCCGGCCCACTATTTAATCACGCCTCAGATCAGCCGATTCCAGTGGCAAATCAAGGAACCGCCCCTCAGCCGACAACCGGAGGAGTACAACCGGTAGACGCAGGCCGGGTTACCCGCACCACAGACTGGAGTTACTACCGGCAATACTGTACCACCGCCACCACCACCACCACCATCGCGTTTTCGCACACCAGCGGGTCATTACAACAATCCCATGGACAACGTGTACGCGACAATGCTTGCACTAAATCAAATCCCGTGAGAGAGTACCCATGCATAGGAGACCCGGCAGGCGATAGATATGCTGCGCACCGCGGTGGCGCAACAGGTTAATTACCCGGATCACAGAAGTGGAATGCATGGGACACCATATGTCAGCCAACAGCAAGTAACGCTGGAAACATCCAAACAAGTTCGGCACGGCGGAGGGAAGAGCAGCAGCAAATGCCGCTCCTCCACACATTCAGGCAGTACCAGCAGCACCAGAGCCAGGAGAGCCGTGGCCGGGTCTGCGGTACATGGGATACCAGCAGTACCGCGTCTAGCTGTACCCCTGCAGGATCACACGTTTCCCGAGTAAGACCAGCTTCGACCATTCTTGCAGGACTAAGTGTCTTTCGGATAGCATCAGGGCTGAGCCTTACCCGGAAAAGTTCAAAGAACCGGGTAAAGTAGTAAATTACGAGCCAACCATGGATCCGGAAACAATGGTTGAGCAGTTATGAGATGGCCATGTCGATTCGCAATGCGTCCGAGAATCTTCAAGACAAATTCATGTATCTAATGATGTCAGAGGGAGCAGCAAGTTATGGTTCACCAATCTACCGTAAGGATCTATTAAGTCATGGGAAAGAATTGAAAACTGCGTTTATCAAGCACTTTCACGGGACGTGCAGAAAGTTATTCACTATTGATGACCTAGAGCGATGTGTTCAGAAGAAGGGAGAATCGGCGCGCAGCTGGGTGCGCCAGGTTATGGAAATACTTCATTCATCTACGGATATTCAGCCCAAGGATGCGCTGCAAGCTATGGCAAAGACCTGCAAGTACACACCTTTAGTACAAAAGTTAACTCGCATGAAATCTAGTCGGAATGCTTCGGAGGTTACAATGGGAGAACTGATGGATGCATGCAACAAACATGCCGCAACGGACACTACGGAAGAGGAAACTGACGATAAAAAAGCAAAAGCAAACACAAGTAATAACGGAAGAACCGGCAACGGATCAGCGCCGGGTAACAACAGCCAGAACAAGCAGTGGCAAATCAAGGAACCGCCCCTCAGCCGACAACCGGAGGAGTACAACCGGTAGACACGCAGGCCGGGTTACCCGCACCACAGACTGGAGTTACTACCGGCAATACTGTACCACCGCCACCACCACCACCACCATCGCGTTTTCGCACACCAGCGGGTCATTACAACAATCCCATGGACAACGTGTACGCGACAACGCTTGCACTAAATCAAATCCCCGTGAGAGAGTCACCCCATGCATAGGAGACCCGGCAGGCGATAGATATGCTGCGCACCGCGGTGGCGCAACAGGTTAATTACCCGGATCACAGAAGTGGAATGCATGGGACACCATATGTCAGCCAACAGCAAGGTAACGCTGGAAACATCCAAACAAGTTCGGCACGGCGGAGGGAAGAGCAGCAGCAAATGCCGCCTCCTCCACACATTCAGGCAGTACCAGCAGCACCAGAGCCAGGAGAGCCGTGGCCGGGTCTGCGGTACATGGGATACCAGCAGTACCGCGTCCAGCTGTACCCCCTGCAGGATCACACGTTTCCCGAGTAAGACCAGCTTCGACCATTCTTGCAGGACCTAAGTGTCTTTCGGATAGCATCAGGGCTGAGCCTTACCCGGAAAAGTTCAAAGAACCGGGTAAAGTAGTAAATTACGAGCCAACCATGGATCCGGAAACATGGTTGAGCAGTTATGAGATGGCCATGTCGATTCGCAATGCGTCCGAGAATCTTCAAGACAAATTCATGTATCTAATGATGTCAGAGGGAGCAGCAAAGTTATGGTTCACCAATCTACCGGAAGGATCTATTAAGTCATGGGAAGAATTGAAAACTGCGTTTATCAAGCACTTTCACGGGACGTGCAGAAAGTTATTCACTATTGATGACCTAGAGCGATGTGTTCAGAAGAAGGGAGAATCAGCGCGCAGCTGGGTGCGCCGGGTTATGGAAATACTTCATTCATCTACGGATATTCAGCCCAAGGATGCGCTGCAAGCTATGGCAAAGACCTGCAAGTACACACCTTTAGTACAAAAGTTAACTCGCATGAAATCTAGTCGGAATGCTTCGGAGGTTACAATGGGAGAACTGATGGATGCATGCAACAAACATGCCGCAACGGACACTACGGAAGAGGAAACTGACGATAAAAAAGCAAAAGCAAACACAAGTAATAACGGAAGAACCGGCAACTGATCAGCGCCGGGTAACAACAGCCAGAACAAGCGCCCGTTTGAAGGAGGCTCCGAGTTTGTCGCCAATACTGAAGCCGGATCTTCCAGACCCAGGGCAGAAGGAAATTTCAATACTGGAAATCACAATGGAGGAAACTATCAAGGGCCACCAAGGCCGAGTAATGATTGGGACATATTCAGAATGGCATGCCCGAAGCACAGCAGGAACGGTAGGCCAGCTAACCACTCCTTGGAGCAGTGCGCCGACCTACAGAGATGGAAGAATGAGGAACTGAACAGAGCCATGCGAGGTGCAGGTCGGGGAGGAGGACCGGGTCCAGGTGGAAACCCGGGAAACGGCCCACCCCCAGCCGGTAACCCGGCAGCTGGAAATCAAGGTAATAACCAAGGGGGAGCAGGAGGTTTCCAGGCCAACCCCAAACAGTTGGGTCAATATCACGTGCATACCACAGGAGGTTCTAACAAGGACAAAAAGATACTGAAGCAAGCGGTCAACTCAGTTTCTTCGGCTGTCCCGAGATACCTGAGATGGTCAGAACAGGACGTAACATGGAGCAGAAGGGATCACCCAGAAAGAATAGAACACCCGGGAGTCTTAGCATTAGTAGTCGCACCGCAGGTCAATGGGTATGAGCTGAAAAAGGTTTTGATGGACGGTGGAAGTAGCATCAATATACTGTATTGGGAAACCTTCTTACGCATGGGCCTCAAGGAGTCTCAGCTACAAAAAAGTTCAACAATTTTTCATGGGATAGTGCCGGGTCATTCAGCGTGCCCCGAGGGAAAAATCGCATTGGAGGTAGCTTTTGGGGAATCAAAGGATAACTATCGAGTTGAGTGGCTCACTTTTGAGGTGGTCAAATTGCGCAGTCCTTATCACGCGCTATTCGGAAGGCCGGCTTATGCTAAATTCATGGCTAGGCCGTGTTACGTGTATCTACAGCTAAAAATCCCGGGTCCTAAGCAGACCATTACCATACATGGAAATCGAGATAGCAGCTGAATGCGATGAAGGAGACGCGGCAATGGCCGAGCAAGCCTGTAGAAAAGAGGAACTCAAGCATTACCGGTCTCAAGCAGACCCGGAGGATAGAACCACATCAAAAAGGCCGAGCACTGAAGGCGAAAGAGCAAAGTCCAAGGCAGCACAAGATGCTAAGATGGTGGCTTTTATCAAGGATGATTCCTCCAAACAATCTGGCATAGGAGAAGAAATTGCACGGCCGCTCACAGCCAGCCGCGTTATGGAAACACCTCACCCGGGTTGGCTAGTAAACCGGTACTCTCATGAAAAAGTCCAACAAATGGAGAATGTGTATCGGTCACGTCAGCCCGGGACCGGTTCCCAAGAAGAACTAAACAATGTAACGGGCAGCAGGTTTCAGACGCGCTCTTTCCTACCCAGGGTACCTAAGGGGACTGGAAGGTTTTAATGAGGCGGCCTGCTGATCCAAACTTCTCGTATCAATAAAGAGATGGTTATCAAGTCCTATTTTTTTACGATCTTTACTTCGGTTACAGGTAAGTAATATCCATTGCTATCAATACATCAGTATCATTAAGTATGTTGAATATATATAGGTCTCGGGGGCTGATTGCTTGAATAGCACAGCCACAAACCCAAAGACCCGGCCTTGATGCCTATGAGTTATAAGGGCCGATTACTCGCAAACGAGTACGGCTGCAATCTTATAACCGGACAAAGGAGCCAAATTTTCTTGACTTTTCTTACTTAAAGCTCGATGTGACTCGCACTAAAGTGGCATGATTTGCTCGCTTACGATTACAATCAGCCATGAAGCCCAATGGGACTTGTCTGACCCTGTTTTCGTATAGATGTAACAACATGGTATCCACACGAAAGCCGGCTTACAGTACAAGATAGTCAAAAGGGTCATCTAAACCACAAGTTATGCAGAGTACAAGGCTAATAGCTGGAAACTCAACGTTTATCAAGCATAACTTCATTGTCTATATGAAACAATTCCGGGTTTCGGCTTAGCAACAACAAGTTTGTTCTCTTCGAAAAGACCACACACCACAGACTCGGAAATTCGGGCCTTGGGGACTGTGGGTTTCGAAACAGAATCAAGTTGTTTCGTCGCTAAGCTCGAAAGACCCCAATGTCCGAGTCGTGGGGACTTGGGGACTTAAAGAAAAGTCCACCTGTCAAAACTCACGATACTCGGAAATAAAGAGGGGAATAAAAAGAAAGTTGGATATCAAGAATAAGTTCAAAAATAGACAAGTATCAAGTTCATCAAAAGGCCTAGAAAGGCACGAAGTGTATCACAGAATTAAAGTGCGTTACAAATTGCGACACCAGTATCAAGGGTGCACAGGCGCACCGTCAAAAGAATACTTGTTTTGAATAAAAGCATCAGATGATCGAAGTATTTTGATGGCATTTGCCTATTCGGCTTCCTGAGTAGGGTCCACATCTTTGCCCTTGCCCTCCGGGTCTTGCTCCTGGACTTGCTCTTTAGCTCTCCCGGCATCATCACCTGGATTCTTCGCGACAGGACGGACAGGCGGAAGAACAGCTGGTGTAGAGGTGGTTGGCTCTGATCCTAACTCGGCCTCTCTCTTCGCAGTTTCTTCCCTCTTCCTGGCCGAGTCAGCAGCCCATTTCTCCAAAATATCAAAGGGCGGGGGTGCGTCCTCCGTAACGATTTTGCCTTCAGCATCATACGCACTCATAATTGTGTTCAGATCCATACTAACGGCCAAAGTGGTGGCCGAATGACGCACTGTGGACTATATGGCCTTGAAGTCCTTGGGTACAAACTTGGAGCCATCCGCTTTGAATTCTGGAAACCCGGATATTACCTTGTCCGGATCAAGCTTCGGAAAATAAGCCTTAGCCAGGGTAAAGGCCCGGGTCATACCAATCCGGCATGCCGAGCGTTTCCAGATTTCAATCCAGGCAGGCACGGTGGAGCAGGCTTGGATAAGATTTTCTTCACCCGGATATACCTCAGTAGGCCACTTCACGGCGTCCAGTATAAACTTCGTGCCGGCAAAGAAAGTCCGGAGCACAGTCTTTAGAGTTTTAGCCTTTGCAATGGCATCCTCCTCTGGGGCCGCAAGGTTGGCACCTGCAGTTGAAACAAAGGAAGGACGTATCAGTAATCCCGAGTATCATGTAATAAAGTAAAGGCATGAAGTCAGTCGGCAGCAAAAACTTACTAAGCAAGATGCGATAGGTATCGGTAACCTGGTCCGATAATTTCTTCAGTGTGGTTTGAGCAGTATTGTACTTCTTCTTGTATTTAGAAACATCCTTCTTCAAGGTTTCCACGTCAGCCTCAAGGGCTTCTCTACGCTTTACCTCGGCAAGAAGAAGTTGTTCGGTCTTGAGCAAAACTTCATCAGACCGGGTCATCTGTGCCTGTAAAGAACAAGGAGCACAAGTATAGTCGGGTATCATGGCAAGCCGACTATTGCATAAAGTACCAAACATAACTTCAACAAAGTTATGCTCGGAACTTGGGGACTAAGTGTATACTGCGAGATATCAAGTGTTGTTACCTGGTGCTCTGCGGCCATGCGCTCTAGAATGTTGCTCTCTGAGGTCTTCATAGTGAGGAGAGTGCTCATCAGCTGGTCAAAAGTATCATTACCCGTGTTAGAAGATCCGGGGTCTCGGAAACTCGGAGAAGGAGTTTTCTTCTTAGCGGGAGACGGCATTCGGGTCATCCGAATGTTGGAATCTGGTGCTCCCCCCCGCACCCAAAGTTGCATCTTTTTCCTTCTCGCTTGCATGCGAGGCTATCGGATACCCGGCTCCTTGACTGGCCGGGTTCATCGGTGACACTTGTCCTTCGCCGCCAGCTGCGGCTGCCGTATTATCAGTCGGGGTCCCCTTACCCGGGTCATCGGTCTCCATATCCTCTTGGTCGCTAATAATGACCGTGGCCCTATAGATAGTATGAGTGAGCAGTTAGTGTACAACCAGGAAAGGGTGATGAAAATGTGATAGAACGTCAGGAAAGGAACTTTACCCGGGATTCACCGCAAAGTCCGAAGGGAATTCGCTGCTGGACCCGGGAGAAACTGAAAAGTATCAAGCGAGATTTCGTAAGGGAATGGTTCAGGAAGATTGTTTCGTCCGAGAAGGATAAGGTAAATACCAGCGCGCCGAGCCGGAGACAATGGAATACCCGGGTTAAGAGCATCATCACCCGGGTAATTTCGAGTCGCTCTGCGCTTGGTCATGGGCGACTCCTTCAAATATGGCCAGTGGAATAACGTCAAGTTAGCTCATGTATATCATCAAAGGAATACGAATTGAATACAAGGAGGCGATATGAAACCTTGAAGACGACCCCTCGGGGTTCTCTTAGATCTGACTTTGATTGTCGGCTCCACTTCCTCCTCATCACTGGCGGATTCTACCTTGCCGTCAGTTTCTTCTTCATCGTCCTTGTCCTCTTGCTCTGGAAGTTATCAAGGTCACAGTTGGAAAATGAAGAACGGGACACGACGAACTCAAAGGAACTAAGTGAAGTTCGGAACGTACATTCATCCGAGTTAGTGCCATCCTCTTGCTCCTCTGGATTTTCAGAGCTAGGAGGAGTTTCAATCTTCCAAAAGGGATCATCAGCCTGAGAAGAAGGTATAAGAATAAGGGTTATTAGTCATATCGAGTGGAAAGTGTGAAAGCAAAAGTATGAAAACCGAGTCTTTACCTTGGGGGCCGGTTCTCACGCGTGAAGGGTTCTAACCCGGCTATATTCCGGATTACCTCCAGCTTCTCTGTCAAGAAGCTCTTGATAGTCTTGTTGGTATCTCCGGCTGCAAAGCTATGGGTGGAATACCGGAGCGAGTCCGTGATGTTCCCTGAATACTCGCACATTAACTTAGTGCGGATGGAGTTGGGTTGGATCCGGAAATCGACCCAAGTTTTCACCAGGTTAAGCCCAATGAGACCTTGGGCCGACAGAACAGAGATTTTGGCTAGTAAAGGCCGGAGGCCTCCCTGTCCGAGTCAGGGGCAAAGGCGTTAAAAGTCTCGGAGATATCGAGAAGGCCCTCCGAGTAACCCGGCAGTTTCTTTTGGCCGGGTGGGGAGGTGTCTCGGCAATAGAAGTATGAGAGTTGCGAGTGTTTGACGTGGGAGTTGAGAGTGAGGGGTGGCATCAGAGAATTCTTGCGGCGCTGGATAGAAACCCCGCCGCAAGCGAGAAGTGCCCCGTCACCGCTTTCGCGGCACAGTTTGCACTGGAAAAGCTCGACGAAAAGAGCCAAACTTGGCGGAGTGCACAAGTATGACTCGGAGAGAACGATGAAGTGGGAGATATTTAACACGGAGTTAGGCCCTATGTCAAAAATGCGAAGGCCATAATGGCCCAGAATATCACGGAAGAAAGGGTGACCCGGAGGACGGAAGCCCCGGGTCACGTGTTCCACAAAGCATATTACCTCATCCTTCGGTGTAGGCCGGGTCTCGTTGCCCGGCACCCTCCAGTGGATTTCCTTTTGAGGGGGTAGAACCCCTAACTCGGCCAGTTCTTCTAACTTGGCCTTCGTAACCGTGGATCGCGCCCAATTGGCGGATATGGAGTTGGTGGTCTTGGCCTTGGCCGGTGTTTTCCCCTGCTTCTTGGGAGCCATGTGATTGACCTGCAAAGCACGAGGTAGAAGGATACAAGGAATAAGATTCGGAAGCCATGAGTTGTCTGAGTATTGGCGAGTGATATCGAGACAACATGGAAGTTGCATACTATCCGGGTATCAATCTGCAGAGTAAGGTTCAAACTATCCGGGTATCAAGCATCATAATAAAAGTTATGGAGGACTATGCATTGAAAGAGCCTTTGAGGGCGATGGATGGTTGCACAGGTACCTATTGCGAATAAAAAGAACCGGAAAAGGGAAGATTTTCCGGGTGACGGAAACAAGGGCGGAAAATTTGGGCGGCCCGAGCCCAGATTGGAGACTCCGTTTCTAGATTTGTGGTAAAATTAACGACTATGGGTGGTAGGAAAGTGAAATAAAGTCTATATCCAATTCATTGGATGAGCTAGAATGAATACGAGCAACTTAATTCGGCGTGACCAGGAAAAGGACCGGCGAGTTGACTTAGATCTAATCTGGAGAAAATCAAGAAATCGCGGAGGCTAGTTAATGGATGAGAGAGGCTTACTGGAGGGGATTGCAGTGAAGCTCGACGAAGGCAAATGGCACAAGCCTGGTGCCCCTTTGCGATTCCCGGCGGGCAGGTCGGGGGTCCGGCGGCGGATCTGGGCGGTGGTGCAGAGCGCACCGTGGCGGAGCGTAGCCGACGGCAGATAGGCTCCGGTGATGCACGCGAGGTTTCCGTGGTGGCACTCTATGCTAGAGCACTGAGGAAGAAAGGAAGAAGAATGGGGGAAATGAGCTGTTGGGGTTAGGGTTACCCCTAAGAGCCAATTTATAATAGCGTGAGTGGATAAGCCCAGTTCAACGGGTGGGAGCCGGAAGTTACGGAGTAATGGCTATCTGTTTAAGTTTTGCGAGATACGCTTTAAATATTGGGCGAGGTATCCGGACAGAAATGGGAAGGAGATATTCTTCATAATATCAAGATCAATTATCGAGTAAAGTACAGGATCTTGACATTTTTATCAGGGCTTAGACCCGAAAAGCTAAGTGTTTGGAGAGAAGCCGGGTTACTATATGGCCACCATGGAGTTGGGCCAAGCTATTTATCAAAGCGCTTTAACCCGGCCTTCATGCATTCGTGCATCTGATGTTTTTGCAGGGAATAGCAAGCGCTTCAAGGAAGGATCTGTGAAGCCCAAGCTATTCTGGGGACTACAGATGGAGGGATAATAACCCGGTAGGCCAACTCCAAGGTATAACCCGGCCCAAAGGACGCTGCGCAAGATCCGGCTAAGGATAAAGAAATTTCTGGAAGGCCCAAGTTTGTAGGTCTCGTAACCCGGATTGTGGGTTACGGTAAAGGAAAGTTAGGGTTTGTATGTGGTGTCCGGGTAGGATCCAGGGTGCGTCTTGGAGGACAAGCCAGGGGGTACGGGTGCTTTATAAACCGACCCCTAGGATTAGTTGAGGGAGATCTAAGAACCCTAGCAATATCGCTTGGTATCGAGTATCCAGTGTAACACGCGAGTTGAGTTAATATCTTGAGATTGGAGACTCGGCGACTTGATTGCCGGCTACCAGATCAAGTTCCATCACGTTTTCCGCTGAGCTAAACCCTCTCCCAAACGCCTGTGTCGTCTTGCCCCAAGATCAGTTACCCCCGGTAACATCTGCCGTGATTATCCCACGACACATCTGGGATGTGGTGCTTCAGGAAGGCTTCCTTGAAACAACCCCAGGTGATTGGATAGCCAGCTCTCATGGTCTGGTAGTTTTCCCACCAAGTGGCTGCCTGACCCTTCAGCAGATAGGAGGCATACTTGACCTTGTCTTCCTCAGCAACGTGAGCAATGTCCAGAGCCTTGGCTATCTCACGGATCCAGTCATCAGCATCCAGAGGCTCCCGTGTTGCCACGAAAGCTCTCGGACCCAGACTGAGAAACTCCTTGATACTGACTCGTGGAGCGGTCTGGTTGTTGTGCTGATTAGTCTGGAACTGGGCCATCTGCGTCATGACTTGGGTCATCTGAGTCAACAGCTCCGCGATTGGCGGTGGCTCAGGCGGGCTGTTCCTTGTTGGCGGCATCCTGAATGGAAATGCATTTTAGCACAACAACAGAAAAGGATAGACTTGGTAACCGAAAGAGAGATTATTCCGACGCATGAATAGATAACCAACAGGTACATCATCACATGTTCAAATACATCAGAATATCCAACAGACCATAAATGGTTCGAATGCCAAAGGATAACTAAACATAGCTAAGAATGGATACATCGGTACCCCCATGCTCATCACGCAGGACGGCGGTGAGTAGTACGGCGAGAGGTACGGTGAGGAGGACGCCCACGAAAGTAGGTAGATCGACGATCCACGTAGATCTGACGTGGTCTGAGCCCGACTCTAGGTGTGGTGAAGTACATAGCGTCGGCTCCCCGTGCTCCAAAGCGAGGAATCCCAGTGTAACCAGCACCAAGGTTGAGGAGTGGACCTCTGATCGGCTCGTAACCTCCAGCATTTGGCAGAGGACGACCAACTGGCTGATCGAAACGTGCAAAGCGCTCGTCTCCAACAAAGTCTGTGGTGTACGTCGCCAGACGAGTCAAAGCAAGATAGAGCTGCTCCCTGACTGAAACCAACTCCTGAGATAGTGTGCTGGCAACTGCGTCACTGTGCCTCACAAACTGAGCGGTGGTGTGCAGCCTGGTGTTATCATGCTCGTAGACATCCAAGTTGTCGTAGAGAGTGAAGTGAGCTCCCTCTGAAGTGATGTAACCACGGGGGATGTGGCGATAGATGGAATCGTCAAACCCCCAGTAGTCAGCACGAAGGACGGTGAGACTCACATAAGCTGCCTGCTGCACGGCCATATCCACTGTGGAACCTACTGCCTCGTAGCGGTGGACTACGCTCATGCCATCATCTGACAGAATGTAGACGATAGCCTGGTAGTAGGTCTGCTCAAACTCTCGCTGGTGCTCGTAGACCTGGTACTCTGGTGCCCAATGGAACCCCAGATAAGTGACCATGTCTCTCAGCATCTCCGGATAACCGGCGGTGCTCTCGCAACGAGTCATACGCACCACCTGCGGGTAGAACCTGAGATCCATCTGCAGATGATGGGGAAGTTTTGATTAGACGCCGGTAGAAGAACTGAAGTGGAAATCAACAACAAGGTTTCAACGGACGATAAGGATGTCGAGAAGAACAGGATATCGAAGCAACATTCGGGAAACACGAGACCAAAAACTCCTGAGGTACTACGGAACCCATCCGGGCTTCTAGAGGATAAATATCTACTGCTTAAGGAATAGAGGATCTGCTTCCGGGGCTTACACTCCTCCGTTCTCAATCGTGAGTAGGCAACATGATAAATCATGTCACAACCACCTCCATTCCTATGGTCTAGTAGATATAACTATCCTAGAGAAACCAGGATACGTGAAATCCTAACTTGAAAGTTTAGATGATAAGAGAAAACAACGTTGCACTTCCTTACCAGAAAAGGGAGGGTGGGTGGGGAAAGAAGAAAAAGAACAGAATTCCTACTCTCACGTTTCATTTTTCCTATATAGCTACAAAATAGTTTCTAGACTCAACTGCGACCAGTAAAAGGGATCCTACAGGCAGACAGGCTCTGATACCATTTGTCGCACCCGGACTTCTAGAGGATACTCGCAGTTCCGTTGAACAGTAGAAGATTGGATTACGGGGCCTACCTGCACCCGCATCTCTTACGAGTAGGCCAACACACGTATGTGTGACAACCAACCCCTACTGTTCCCCGTCTACGTAAACCATCCCATAGAAATCAGGATACTACCATTGACGTACTTCATACCATACACACATGGTACGTCAACGGCGTTTAACAAAATGATAGCACAACATATCTCTAAGACACAAAAGATTGAAATAAGTTGCAAATAGCTCTCACTAGAGCAGAGATAGCAAATACAATCATCCAGAGGACACATGTCCCAACATGTCATCATTACAACACAGCGGAAGCATCCAAAATGTCTGAGTACAGACAAGAACCAAATAGGCCTAAGAGCCCGGGAATGAAAAGGAAACGGAGCCCATCCACGTAGTCTCGGATCCTGCCCGGGTCCGCTATCTACTCGCCAAAGCCTCGTCGTACTCCACGTAGTAGCCACCATGGGGATCCTCGGAAACGTAGTCTGCGGAAACCACAGCCCCAAAGGGGTCAGTACATAAACGTACTGGCAAGCAAGACTCACAATTCACCAAAATGTACCTGGCAACACCAAGTACAGATGCTTTGGGTACAACGGAAGAATAGGTGATATAAAAGATGCGGCAGCGGGCTGCACTAACCAACTACAGATACATGCTACAACTTCCGGCTAACAGAAAGGAGATAAGGCAGCGTATCGTAACCAACTATAACTAACTCCAAACAAACCCATCCTGGATCTCGCCCCTTATCCAAAGAAGCAATCCGAGGATAACTCACACAGTTGGATTAATGATGGTTCAAGTTATTGTGTCAAATAAGACTATTTCTAGTCAAGTTATCATTAGTTAGGTGTAAGTTGTTCTGAGTACTTGTTAGCCAGTACTTTCACCAAGTCATTCATAACCGCGGACAACACGGCTTCTCGAGAAGATTTAACCCTGCAGGGGCACCAATTTGGCCGTACACGTAAGAATAACCCCCAGATGGAATGCCTTCCACCAAGCGGGGCACTCAACACAACTCAACTCTTCTTCGCATCAAGCCCAAAGAACCACGTGTTGTGCGTGCGCGGCTAATCGAGCCCCCACGAAGAAAAGGGGGACCCTCATAGAACTCTAAGACCACGCCGCCCTAAATGCCGACTACAAAAGTTCCACCCTGGCCTCGGGTTCGTACCTGCATATGAGTGCATCAAATGGAAAGCCCGGACTAAGTGTGGCGATTTGGACGAGATGCGAATCGAATCAAATTGAGGGGGGCGCCCATACACGCTTCCCACATGCGGATAGTGCGCTCATCATGGATCAGTAGACAAGACCCTTTTCCTAATTAGGGTCGACACTAGCAGGCCTCAAAACCACGCCGGGCCTCCTACCGGTGCCTTATCATCAAATTAGCATTACCTCAAACATTAACAGGTTGATTGCTTAAACATCGAGCCCCAGAACGTATTAAACATGGTAATAGAAAAGTAACGGACAACAGACTCGAGCATAAACAACCCTAAGCATGCTAGTAAGACACAGGCAACAAGCAACGGGGTTATAGGTGTGGAGGTGAGGCTATATCAGGGTTACAGGATAACATGTGATAGGATCGGGAACACAAGCAACGATTCATAAGGCTAGCAGAATAGACAACGGAAAGTATCTGTATCCAATGTGGAAAGGAACACAATGGTTCATGTGATTAAATACTTGCCTGCAAACTCAGCAGCCTGGTACTGAGCTAGATCCTCAGAAGGGGTGTCATAAGTCTCGTCTGTCTCAACGTCGTCGTCTATTCGAGAAGAAGCAAACAAACAACATAGAGAGACAAACAATCAATAACATGGCATAATGCACAATCATGGGATGATGCATGACCATTTAATTGTTGCATCAAAAATAAGCTAGCTGACTTGGTATCATAACATAATTAAAGGGACCCACATGCAATTTGGATTGCATATGGAAAGCCCCTGAATTATGGTTGGATTAAATGATCTACAACTAAACAACATGTGGAAGTGGATTAGCATGATGCATGGATGAGGAAAACAAAAAGAAAACAACAATAGAAACAATTTGAAATGAAGTTTACCAAGTTTGGACATTTTATTTATTAAGTTATGGAATTTTGGTTTCTTAAAGGTGTTACACAAGCACTTGTTGTTTTCACCAATTTAAATTGTCCAAAACAGATAACAAAGTTCATATTTGGAAAGTACACAAAATTTTAGGTGGAAAACATGTTTCACTTGTTGAAAAAGGATTTAGAATAAATTACTTATGAATTAAACAAGTTTAAACAGGAGTTAAATGAATTTAATTCAAGTATGAAATTATTTGAATTTTTATTTGTTCAAAACATTAAACCAAATTCATAATTGAAAAGTTTATACTTTTTTGCTTTGAAAACATATTTCATAAGTTCAAAAATAATTTAATTTGATCAAGTTATGAATTTAGCAATTTAAAAATGATTTAAACAAGGTTTAAATTATTTAACCAATTTTAATTATTCAAAACAGGAAACAAAGTTTATAGTTGAAAAGGTGGTTCAATTTAGCATGAAAAACATATTTTATTGGTGTTATTTGAATTAAGTTTGAATTAGTTATGAAATTAACCAAATTTGAAATGATTTGTTTGAATTTGAAATTTGAATACATTTGAAATGTTCAAAACAGAAAACAAATGATTTAAACAAGTAGAGAATTAAATTTGGTTCAGCATACATATTTCATTTGTATTATTTGGATTTGAATTTTAAAAGTTATTTGCATTTTGAATACAGGGACTAATCTGTAAAATAAAAGGACTTAAACTTAAAAAGAAAAAGGCAGAAACGTTTTCTACCTCGCACAGAGCCACCCTGGGTCACTGGCAGTGGGCCAGTGCCCAGCTGTGCTGGCGTGGCGCGTGGGTGTGGGCCTACGTGGCCTCCACTGCCACTGGCTGGTGGGACCAGCGTGCACGCGTGGCAGAGAGGAAAAAATTGGTGGTTTAATCCGCGCGGCGGGGATTCGCACCCACGCCCTCGCGCTGCGCACCGTTCGATCCCACCACTACGGTGCGGATACGTTCGTTGACAGAGAAGCGAGCGTGGGGTTTTGAGGTGCTACCGTTCTATTCTGACGAAACTGAAGAAAAAGATTGAGCCTTTCGACTGAAACTGACGACGGCGGAGGGAACGGTGGTGCTGCCCGGCGCGGTGACCATGATCTGGCGGCGCTGGACAGGTGCGTGTGCGTACAGTAGTTAGGTGAGTGTGTGCGCGTGCTTGGACGGCTCGAGAGCGTACGGAATCGTGCGTGTCCACGGCCATGGCGGCACGGTGGCGGATGATGTCGTGGTTTAGAACGGACGCGTGCAGAACAGGAAACGAGGGAGCCAGAGAGAGGCCTGGGGCGCTACGGTGGCTCACCGTGGGGCTGTCAGGGGCGAGAGGGAGACGTGAGGTAGACGGAGACGACGGCGCGGTGGGATTCTTCAGAATAACCGCGGCGGTGACGAGCTCGCCGACGATGATCAGAGGCTCCTGGGTCCTGCTGCTGCTGCTGCTGTAGAGGAAGTAGACGTCCTGGCGGTGGCGTACGTGTCCCTAGCGTGGTCGGAGGTGATCCATGGCGGCTTGTCGACGGTGAGCCCCTCTGCTGTTCTTCCACCCCCGAGAACGCCGGAAGAAATTGGAGAGGAGGAAGGAAGGGAGACGATGGCTGGCGGCGGCAGGGAGGAGAAGGAACCTAGGGCTAGGGTTTGGTGGCCTCGGGGGGTAGATATAGGGCGAGGAGCAGGTGGTGCTGCTCGGCTGCGTGCGCGCTGGCGTCAGCTGACGCCAGCCGTACGGAGAAAGAAGAAAGGCCAAGCGGGCCGTGCTGCGCGCGTGTGCTGGGTTAGGTGGGCTGGGCTTGGCCCAGTCTGCCTCTCCCAGCCGCTTTTCTTTTATTTTTTCTTTCTGTTTAGTTTTTTTTTTGCTGAAAAGGAAAAGGAGAAAAAGGATAGGTTTTGGGGGTTAGAAAATTTTAGGAAAATTTGTATTCATTAAATTTTGTAACAGCACCATAATGCAAACTTTTGTTTTCCAAAAATTTGAAACTATGTTGCTGTTTGCAATTTGTTTGAATTTGATTGAATTTTGGTATTAATGGATTAAATGAAAAGAACAATTTAAAAGTTTGTAATTTCAAGTGTAATGGTAACAAATGATTGTTTTGTTTTGTAACTTTCATAAACTTCCAAATGGTTGTTGTTTGGAAAATTTAATTGAATTTGAATGAAATTTGAATTAAGTGAAATATTAAAAAGAACCATTTGATAGTTTGAACTTTATAGTTTAATGGAAACAATTGATGTTTTGATTTGAACTTTTTATTTGGAAAATTGTAACAGAGCAAGTATGAAACAAAACATTTGAATATTGTTTGAATTTCAAATGGGAAAACAAAGGAAAACAGATGAAAACAATTGGAAAACAAATGCCAAAACAAATGCAATGATGATGTCATGATGCAAAACATAATTTAACAAGAAATTAAACATTCTAGGGGTTGTTTTCATACTTGGGATGTTACAGAATCACCTGCAAATGTGGCAGAGATAAGAAGCTTTTTAGGCTTAGCAGGATACTATCGGAGGTTTATTGAAGGATTTTCAAAGATCTCATCTCCTATTACCAAGTTGTTAAGGAAAGATGTCAAATTCCAATGGACGGAAGAATGTGAGAAGAGCTTCCAGCAATTAAAGAAAAGACTTACAACCGCTCCTGTCTTAGCATTACCAGAGAGCGGTAAAAGTTTTGAAGTATATTGTGATGCTTCAAAATTTGGACTTGGTTGCGTATTGATGCAAGATCGAAAGGTGGTCGCATATGGTTCTCGACAACTAAAGCCACATGAAGTCAACTATCCAACCCATGATCTGGAATTATCTGCAGTTGTATTTGCATTGAAATCATGGAGGCACCATTTATATGGCGCTAAGTGTGAGTTGTATACGGACCACAAGAGTCTTAAGTACTTCTTCATGCAGAAGGAGCTAAACATGAGACAAAGAAGGTGGCTAGAATTAATCAAGGACTATGACCTGACCATCAACTATACTCCTGGCAAAGCAAATGTAGTGGCAGATGCACTAAGCCGAAAATCTACATGTCATCGAATGAATATAGAAGAAGTACCGAAAGAAATTCTCCAAGACTTGGGTAAGTCTGGAATATTGATGGTTATGAAGGGGGAAGAAGCTACTATAGCTTCATTAGAAGTCCAATGTGGCTTGCAAGGGGAAATCAAGAGAAGACAACTAGAAGATGGATTCATTGCTGAAGAAATCCGGAGAATCACCATTGGATTACCTTCAGAATTTACGAAGGCCGAAGATGAATCCTTATGGTACAAAGGAACGATTTGTGTTCCAGATGTACCAGAAATCAAGATGTTGATTCTACGAGAAGCTCACCAGACTCCATATACTCTCCATCCCGGAAGCACCAAAATGTATAGGGATCTGAAGGGAACCTTTTGTTGGAATAACATGAAGAGGGAAATTGCCAAGTTCATATCGGAATGTGACACGTGCTCAAGAGTAAAGGCTGAACATCAAAATCCAGCCGGACTACTCCAACCACTACCGCTTCTAGGGTGGAAATGGGAGGAAATTGGAATGGAATTCATCACAGGATTACCAAGAACTAGGCAACGAAAAATACCATATGGGTAATTGTTGACCGGCTGACCAAGAGTGCACATTTCATAGCTATAACTGAACGGGATTCTTGTGATAAGCTCGCTAAGATCTATATCAATGAGATCGTGAGCAAACACGGAGTTCCAAAGAGAATAGTATCGGATCGAGGGTCAATATTTACTTCCGCCTTTTGGCAGCAATTACAACGAGCTTTAGGCAGTCAGCTTGATTTCAGCACTGCTTATCATCCTCAGACGGGAGGCCAAACTGAGAGAACCAATCAAATCCTAGAAGACATGCTGAGATCATGCATACTTGACTTTGGTGGATCATGGGATGATCATTTGGCATTAGCTGAATTTTCCTACAACAATAGCTACCAAAGTAGTATACAAATGGCACCGTTTGAAGCATTATACGAAAGGAGGTGTAGATCACCTGTATGCTGGTATGAAACCGGAGAGAACAAGATTTTAGGTCCTAATCTTATCAAAGAAAAGAAAGATGTAATACATGTCATACGAGAGCGACTAAAGACAGCCCAAAGTCGGCAAAAGAGTTATGCTGACCGAAAGAGGCAACATCGAGAACTTGATCCGGGCCAATTGGTATACTTGAAAGTAAGTCCGACGAGAGGAGTTAAAAGGTTTGGTGTAAAAGGGAAGCTAAGCCCTAGATATATTGGACCCTTTGAAATAATGAGTCGGAAAGGACAAGTATCATACCAACTGAAACTACCGGCATCTCTATCAAGGGTACATGACGTGTTCCATATATCTCAACTTCGGAGATGCCTCAAAGAACCAACCGAGGAAGTGAAACTCGATGAAATCGACCTCCAATCCGATCTCTCATATATCGAAAAGCCAACAAAAATATTGGAAGAGGATTGGAAACAATTACGGAACCGGGCCATCAAGTTTTGCAAAGTGCAATGGAAGAATCATCCAGTGCGGGAAGCAACATGGGAGAAAGAAGAAGATCTCCGTAGAAGCTATCCACATCTCTTCAGGTAGCTTACCTTTGCAATTTCGAGGTCGAAATTATTCTAAGGGGGAGAGGATGTGAGAACCCAATTTTCAACGCTAGTAGTATACAAATGTAGGTGATTGTGCATCATGCATGGCATGCATTCCATACATGTTAAGAAATTAAAACTTAAGTAAACATGAAAATAAGTAAAAGTGGAAAAACAATGGAATAACGGAAGTAAATAATTACCTCTACTTAGGGTCTCTTTTTACTTAAGTGTTGCTGTCCGGAAACATGAATGTGTGGTTCTCGTAATTCTAGAGCCTATAAAATTAATATTTCCAAGAAATATATCTTTCTTTCTAATAAAAGTGATCCGGTCGGTATAATTCGCCTAACTCGCAATACAGCCGCGAGGGCAGATTAACACCAAATGAGGAACCATAGTCATTGATTTCGAAATATTCTAAATAAGTAATTTATTTTTGATAAAAACCTCTTGGTAAAATTAATTCATTACCAATATATATATCTCAGTAATGTGCCCAATATTTACACTGTCGATTGATCGGTCTAGGATCTAATCATTAGAATCTGTGCACATAGTATTTTGTAATTAATTACTATTCTACCATGTACTGTAGCAGCTAGTAACCTTGTGTTTTACCTGAACTTATCCCCACCGAGTCAGTTGGTTGGCCATAGCAGGAGCTGGCTGCTATGGGGCCATACACGTTGGCACCTCATGACACCTCCGTTTCTGTAGAAGCTCAAGAGTGAGCTGAACGGATAAATGCTTCTCTACTGTACCTCCTCCTCTGTAGAACCTTTCTCCTCACCACAGTAGCTTTCTCCTCCCCAAATCGATTGAAGCCGGGGCCATGGCAGTGACTTAGGCGACCCTGTACTAGCGAGCAAGAAGGAGGGTTGCAGGGGAAGCTGGGCGACCATCTCGTCTCCCGGCGGAGTAGCAGTAACAAGGGATTTCTTGGGCGACCACTCCGTCCCAGGGAGTAGCAGAAGATTGAGTGCCAAGCACACCTTAATCAGATTTGGGAGTTTGGACATCTCAAACCACTAGGTACATGGCTGCTCTTAGTGTGAAATGAGTATATTTCTGTATATACTAGTTCTGTTAGATATGTGAGTTAAAGAAGTTCCTGAGTGGGGTTGGGGAATATCCAAGTTTTCTTTCCATTTGGTATGCACGAGTGCCCTAGTGTTCCCAGAGTTAGTTAGCACATGGATGCATACACACTTATATACTCTCGTTGTAGCTAGAATGGTAGTGGCAACTGAATTGCTTTATTGAAATATACACATCACTGTCATACTCTTAAACTGAAACTGCTGGGGCATTCTCTGTTTTTGTTTACCTTGCTGCTTGCTTGCAAAATTCTAAACTGAAGTTTAATCTTGTTGTATGAATTAATCTAACTGAAGTTTTCTATTAAAAACCATCGGCGAGCGAACATAGCTTTGTGATATTCAGATTCCAGTATAGTAGTTGTACCACTGTACCACAACCTAGTTTGAATTAGAAGACTAATATTCAGATATTCTCTATACCAATTCTTCAGTTTCGACAACAAGCACTGGTAGAAAATAGGGCTGTAGTCCCGGTTCGCCAGGGCCTGTAGTCCCGACCCAGCAACAGGGACTAGCAATGCGCGACTAAAACCCCACTCTATAGTCGCGACAGACTGCGAACCGGGACTAAAGGCCCGTCCACGTGGGCGGGTGGCGGAGGACATTTAGTCCCGGTTGGCCACATGAACCGGGACTAGATTTATTTCGTAATTTTTTAATTCATTTGGTTACTAATTATTTTTCACTCGCTTTTTTTTTCAGAATTTGTATTATTTGCTTAGTGTCTAACTACAATTATCTCTAGTCAAATTACTTACTCATGGTCAAACTTCCCGCTCGGTCACCCATCCTCCCACTACTCTAGCACTAGCACGCTTAACTTCCGAGTTCCATCCCGTCCCGCATCCAAGTGTTTCGCACGCATGTTTGTGATACTAGTATCATATCAATCCTATTAACATGAGACTCGATGCCACATTTTTTTTGTTTTTCTGAATTTCAAATAAATCTTTAATAAACAAAAGTAATGATGTAATTAATTATTTTGAATAAATAAAAAACTTTAACTTTAATTTGTATTATTTCTAAAAATACAAATAATATATCAAAAAATTAAGAAAATAGAACTAATT
This sequence comes from Alopecurus myosuroides, assembly GCA_028641055.1. Taxonomy (NCBI): domain Eukaryota; kingdom Viridiplantae; phylum Streptophyta; class Magnoliopsida; order Poales; family Poaceae; genus Alopecurus; species Alopecurus myosuroides. The sequence continues at coordinate 690,795,681 of CM054057.1, forward strand.
CATTTTAAAATCTTAATAATACAAATAATATATCAAAAAATTAAGAAAAATAGAACTAATTCATTTTAAAATCTTAATACAAATAATATATCAAAAAAATGAAGAACAATAACACTAATTCATTTAAAATTCTTAATAATAGAAATAATATATCAAAAAATGAAGAACAATAATACTAATTCATTTTAAAATCTTAATAATACAAATAATATATCAAAAAATGAAGAACAATAATACTAATTCATTTTAAAATCTTAATAATACAAATAATATATCAAAAAATGAAGAACAATAATACTAATTCATTTTAAAATCTTAATAATACAAATAATATATCAAAAAATGAAGAACAATGATACTAATTCATTTTAAAATCTTAATAATACAAATAATATATCAAAAATGAAGAACAATAATACTAATTCATTTTAAAATCTTAATAATACAAATAATATATCAAAAAATGAAGAACAATAATACTAATTCATTTTAAAATCTTAATAATACAAATAATATATCTTGATTTTCTGTAGTTTGATATATAGAATCTGTAGTTTTTCTGTTTTGTTTTCTTGATGTGTTCTTGTTTTTGCTTGTTTTGAAACGTGTGTTTGACAAAAGACAAGTGATAACAAAAGATATCCATTACATAAGTCTCACAATACGGAACATTTACATAACAAAAGATATCCATTACATATATATACTAAGATAACCCATTACATGCATATATACATCTATGGCTCCGTCGAGTAGATGCGGAACAACTCGTAGGAGACAAATGCATCTATGGCTGCATACTTGACGTTCGTCAAGTCCAGTGGGGTCTTCTCCCAATAACGGTGATTCTTCGAGGGGAAATCGGACTTCATCCTTTCGTAGCCCTCGTGGATCAAGGCAGTTGCCATGACAGCCATCCCGGTCTTTGGCCCCTTCAACTGGATAAGATTCTGAAGATCAATGTAGTGATCTTCAGGTATCCTAATACCCAACCGCATCAACTTCGGACGGTCTTGCGTGATGTCAACGCTGCAAAAGTCAAACCCCCTGTTGACAAGAAAATCAACAAGGGCCGGACAATACTTTGAACTACTGCAACAACAAAAAATTGATACGTGTTAGATATGTTGCAACACATGTATGATCACATGCAACAAAAAAATCGAAGATGATGCAATACGTGTGCGTTATACCTTGACCATTGGAAGATCAACACGGACTCCTTGAATGCAATCTGGATGACGGCAACATCCCTCTGATTCGCCGTATACTCCAGATCAAGCCCGAAGAACCGGTGTTCATCGGGAGAGGCGTCATAGAGATCGGTCAAATAACCAAGAGCACCGGGCAGCCGCTCACAACTGTTGGTGTAGCACACATCGAGAGTCTTGCCGCATGGTGTGGGACCATTGTATTCTTCCCAAACTTCAGCCATGGTGTGTGCTTGGTGAAGATCGATCGAGAGATGAGGAGGAAGACAGAGTACAGAGAGGAAGAGAAACAGAGACTCCGAGACGCGCGCTGTGGAATGGCGCCCTTCTGCCTCGCTCGCGAAATAAAAACCGTCTTGCGGGAGGCGAGAAGTTTCATCTTTAGTCCCGGGCGGCCACGCCAACCGGGACTAAAGGACCAATAGTCCCGGGCGGCCAGGTCAACCGGAATTAATGCCCTCCACGCGCCTCAACGCGCTTCCCAACCCGCGACGTATGACCTTCTGTCCCGGGTCTCCTCCCGACCCGGGACTAAAGACTCATTAGTCACGGGGCGCGACGTTTGGGGACTGATGGGGGCGTATGGAAGGCCTTTTTTTCTACTAGTGAAGCTGTAGCTTCAGAAAACCTTCAGGTTTAGAGCAGTTTTTATAGCATGGACCATGTTCCCAGGTTATTATCTAGTATCCTACAGTCCACAAATAAATAACGATGCAATACCAATATATTGGGTGATGTCTAACTAGTACTAGTATGTGCCTCCAAGACACCATCGTTACTAAAGTGTGAATATGGGAGCAATCAGCTAGCTAGTATCCAAGATGCATTTAGTATCTCCCAGGCCACAAGTAAGCACCGATTTACCATCAGTACCAATGGTTGATGTATAACAAGTACTAGTGTTGGTATATGTCTCAAGTTCCACTGTGGCTTGAGTGTGCAGTGTAGAAGCAGCCATGTAGTACACCACTATGACCCAAATAGCATGGACGTTTTGATTAGTCACATGAGTCAACTAGCAGGTTAATCCTTTTACCTGACAATAGCATCCAGGGGATTGTTTAAGCAACCATTTACCATGCCTTCTCACTTTTGTACATGGGAGCGTTGGAGCTGATTGGGTTTACTTGTACCACTTATTCTCCAATTATTCCACTGTCTCATAGAAACATAAGTACAACCTGGAATCCTTTTAACTAATTATTTTGCTGAACCATGTGACCTAAATAAGCTTATAGGCTGAAATCAAATTGAGCGAGGTACATAAAGAATAATCAGAATCATTAAGATCTAAGATATGTAATCCTATTAAATAAACCTCGGAACCAATTATTTTTCACTACTGTAACATAAACTGCTACAGCTGAACAAGAATATACCTACGTGAATTCACCATAAGCATAGCATTATCCTTATTAGCATCATTTTATTCATTTTGGATTTTTCTGGAGTTGGTCCTTATGGGACTCATTTGAATTTTCAGAAACCGCGATTCCGCAGGAAGCCAACCTATTGAACTTCACTTCTTATCTTACATCAGGCAAGTCCAGTTCTTTGATCATATCCAATTGGTTATTTTTATCAAACTACTTGCAATTTACTATGGTGATATCATCTGCATCAAAGGAAAATATATTTTATGAACAATATGATTTTGAATGGGTTGATCGACTGATGGAGCAGTCGGTTAACTATTATGGTGGGTAGTTCGAACCCTTGTGTGGAGGCTGTCAAGCCATTGGAAGAGGGTTCGACTACATGGGATATCACATTAAGATTAACAACAAATGTCTTCTTGGGTTCAAGCGCCGTAGCGACAGCGTTGACCACATGACCCTGTATGGCGCGGGGCTGAGCTGGGGTAATTCCACCTTATACGACATGTCACCCAGGGATGGTAGTTGGAGTGTGACCTCTACTGTAGGCGACCAACTGTCGAAGGGCTCTACTGTAGCCATGTTATGGACGGGTAGCTGGTTCTGCCAGCTACGATGCGTGATATGTCAAACAAGGTGGGTGAAACGGCTCTATGACCATGGAAGTGTGAATGAGACTTATAACCTCGGACACACGACCGTGGGCGTCTGTGGGTAAAGTAGCGCACCTCTGCAGAGTGTATCAAATTGTGGCATTGTCACTCCCTGTTCCGGGAAGGAGCTGCGAACGTGGCGAGAAAGGAATCCACAGGGGATTCTAGCAGCTCGTGTGTGACGCCCCGAGATCGGGCACTATGCAGATTTCAGCATTCCCGCCAAATCCGCATAATAACCGATTCCAGGTTGCCACTTGTGATAACATTACAACAGTTCACGAATAATCCACAACAACAGAAGAGATATATACAAGAGGACTCAAACGAGTCAGGGGTACAACTGATACAATACAAAGATCCAAATAACAGCGGTAGAAACAACATAGTGTCCGACTACGGACAAGATCCAAATTGGACTAAGAGTCCTGAAGATAACCGATGGCGTCCAATCCCTGCCCAGGCCAAGCCGGAGGGATTCCAAAGCTAACGTCGTCAGACTTCAAACCTGTTGACTGCAATATTGAATATGCAGCCACGAAAGGGATTCGTGGGTCAGTACGGTTAAGTACTGGCAAGTGGATAAACCATACTCACAAGATACCGGCATAGCCAGTCATCACAAGATACAAATACTTTGGGATCAACGGAAAAGAAGGGATTATTGCAAGTAAGCGGCAGCGGGCTGCACTAACCAACTACAGAAACACACTACAACTTCCGGCTAACAGAAAGAAGATGAGATAGCGTATCGTAACCAACTACGACTACTCACCAAACAATACCCATCCAATGTCACCCCCTACTAAGGAAGCAACCCAAGGATAACTCACACTGTTGATTAAGGTGAAGTTCAGGTTATTGTGACAATATGCCTATTACTAGTCAAATCATTATTGATTAGGTGTAAGTTGTCTGAGTACTTGTTAGCCAGTACTTTCACCAAGTCGTCACATAACCGCGGACAACACGGCTTCTCGAGAAGATTTATCCCTGCAGGGTGTGCTCCAGTACCCGTACACACTCAAGCCACCAACTAAAACTCAGGTTGGCTTGACACGACCCAAACCGTCTCTACAACCCATCCTCGGAGCCACGGAGCTATAAGGTCCCAGCCACGCAGCCGAATACTCAGCGCAGGTGTGCAAAACTCCCGCAGGACACAACACCCCGGCACTACAGGCCTCGCCCTATATGCATCATCATCATAACCATCACCAGTAACCATGGGGGGCCCTCCCATTATGCAAAGGAGCAAATGGAACACCCGAACTAAGTGTGGCTCTTCGGACAAGCTGCAGATCAGGTCTAAGTCGAGGGGGGTCCCATACTACCACCCGGATGCGGTGAGCATGCTCATCATGGATCAGTAGACAAGACTCTTTTCCTAGTTTCGACACCAGCCGGCTCCAAAACCCTAACCCGGGCCTCCTGCCGGTGCCTTAACATCAAATTATTATTACCCAAAACATTAACATGTTGTTGATTGAAAATGAAACCCAACTATCAACTAAACAGGTGATACGACAAAGGATAACAAGACTCGAGCACAAACAAACCTAAGCATGCAACTACGACACGAGGGCCAACAGGGTAAACAAACAACAGTTGATAGGAAGTGGAAGGGAAAGCTATATCATGGCTGCAAGGTAAACATATAATAGGATCGAGACACAAGCATCGAAACAACAGGCTAGAATAAGAACAACGGAAAGAATCGGTAACAAGTGATGAAAGGCAGCCATTTGGCAGCAAGTGAGTATACTTGCCTGAGATCCCGCAAGGTAGCAGAACTTGTCGTTGCTCACATCATCTCAACGTCCTATCCGCGAAGAAGCAACGAACCTCGAACAAACACCGGAATGCAACAATTACTACTACGACAAAAGATCCAGCATGATCCTATTTTACATGCATGGCATGGCAAGATGCAACAGGGAAAACAACTTAAGCAATTTAATCGGAAACGGAGTCCGGAGAAATAGGAATTGGTTCAAGTTGTTTATCTACCCACAACATTAAATGTTGATTTAACATGGCAAAAACAAGATAAAAAATGAGCTAGTCAATGTTAAATGGAATAGGGACAATTATATAGCAACATCCCCAACACATTCCATATTTAATTATTAGGTGTCATTACTATTACCCGAACCCACCAAATGCGATGCAACATGATGACATGATAATTATAAAATAGATGACATGTTATAGAAAATATGGCATAAATATGTAGGGCTGGGGTTTAGGGTGCACAAGTGTGGAAAGAAGATCTTCGGGTTCGGCGCCGGTGTCTTCGGGATGAAGAAGAAGAAGACGACGAAGAGGGAGATAGACGGCGGCGAGGAAGGATGGAAAGTAGACGTTCTCGCGTCGTCGTCGAGGTAGTCGAAGTAGGCGTAGTCGACGTCGGGGGCGTAGACGTTCCGATGTCGATGTAGTAGCGGAAGTAGTCGTTCTCGTGCCGTAGTCGAAGTAGTCGTTCACGTCGTCGTTCCCGTTCCGTAGCCGAAGTAGGCGTAGTAGTCGAAGTAGTCGACGGAGGAAAACGCAACATCGTCATCTTCGGGGTCGATTGTGCACAGGGCGGCTTCGGGGTACAAGGCACGCACGAAGCGACAACGCAAGCGGACATGGTAGATCTTGTCGAGGTAGCGGAACTTGTCGACGAAGCTCTTGTCGTCGAGGTACGGCTCGGGGTCGATCTTGGCACGGTCGTAGTCGAGGTAGTAGTTCTTGTCGTCGTCGAGGTACTCTTAGCATCCTTGTAGGAGATCATGGCGGCATCACGGTCACGAGGATACGGGCATGAAGGCCACGGTCGCCACAACAAACGTAGCACATGTACAGACGGACACCGATCTTCTTGCGGACATGGCACCAAACACCTGTTGTGCGCCAAGGATGGCGCAAGCAGTGGCCATGGAAGGCGACAGGCAGGGGTGTAGAGCGAGGTGGGGGGTCCTCGAGGACACCTTGGATGGGGAGGAGCACACCAGAGAGCGGAGGAGGGCGCTGGAGGTAGGCCACGGCGGCCATGGCGGCGACCTGCACGGAGTTTGGCGGCGGGGCTGCTCGGGGCCGGGGGGGCGCTGCGAGTTGGGGAGGAGATTGTAACACCCCTGTCTTTAAGCCCTTGTTTAATATTAAATTAGCAAGCCTCTTAAGACTTTTGTAATACAATTAATTGGACAACATGTTTGTGTAGTCATGTGTATCTATGCAATATAAGTGGTGTGTTTCTTTTCACTCATTTGAGGATTTTCCCTGATGATTGATTATGTTCTGTCTGATGTTTTTTAACTGGAAACCCTAAGAAATTTCTTCTCAAAGTTTGGGGAATACTTGATTCACTCATGATAGCATTATTTAGTCATGTCTTGACCAAGGAAACACTTTGGTTGGGATTTAAATAGCTTTGGGAATTTATTTCCTATTTAAACTTTTAGCAGAAAAACAACATGACTAGCTGTTTTCCACACTTGTTTTCAGGAAGCAAACATATTTGATTTGTTGTTTTCTTGTTGTATTATGGTTGAACATGTTAGGTAGTACAACTATATGCCACTGGTTTGAATTTAGCACTTGGAAAACAATCTAATCCATGATTGTTTTCCTAGTATAAAAATATTGAAAAACCAATTCTATTTGGAAAACAGAAACATAGCTTTTTGGGCAGATGTTTTCAGAAGGTTAACCAACTCATTTTCTTGTGTACTTGTTGTTTTCTCAAACTAGAAAGTACATATAACAATTAGCAACTTGAATTTCCAAAATCCAAGTTCAATTGCCCAATCAAACAGAAGCAAACTTTTGCTTCAAACCCCTGTTTTTCCAACACTTAGTGAAAATTTCACTAAGTCTTTTACTGAATTTTCTGAAAACTGTTTTTGAACCAAACTTTGGAGGTTTGTTTCTCTGCCAATTCTTCATGGATTTAAATAAACTTGGTGTCTAATATGATTGCCTTGAATCCCTCTGTAACCCCTTGTGCTAGTTGGCCCGAGGCATGCCTTAGCAAGGAAGAAAAGAGGAGGGAAAGTAGGCTCGGGTAGGAGGGGGGTGTGCTAGAGGCATGGCCTAAAAACCCTCAAGTCTCTCCACCCTAGCTCCACTGTGGTGACTAGTAATGTTTGGCACCGCCCCTGGCTCGGGAGACAACGAGGAAACGGCCCCCCAACCCCTCATCGTGCCAACACACACGCACCATGTGCACCCGAGAGCACCCACACGGGCCCCGTGCCTACAAAGCCTCCGAGGGCTTGCCGTCTCGCCAGGGCACTCCACCACCATCGACTCCCCCACCCACGAAAATCCAGGCCGTGCCTCGCCGTGTGCGAGTGACACGAGCAAGTTCTTCCCGCCGGCCACCGCACGATCCACCGGAGGAGAACGAGCCAACCCGTGCGTAAGAGCACGGCATTCTTGCACGAGCATGCTCTCCGTAGCCTTGGCCACCTCCCTGACACCCTCCGCGGTCCTTTCGCTTGCAGGAGAACCCGCGCCATCGCCGCCGTGTCCGCCGTGTCGCCGCGGAGAGAAGCACGCCGTCGAGGAAACTATCACCGCCACCACCGCGCCACCAGCCTCCCACGACCCCACCGCCACCACGCGCCGCTCCACGGACCCCCTAGGTGAGCACCCTGCTCGTCCCGTGCGTGCCCGTGAGGTGCTCGACGCCGTTCCTGTCGCGTTTAGAACAGAGGAGGAAGAAAGACGCGGACCGTTGATCGCAAGATCAACGGCCACGCTTGAACGGCTTTTTCCCGCGTCCCCCGCCCCCGTGCGCGTAGCCGGGCTAGTATAGGCACTAGCTGGGCCGCGCTGGGCGAATCCGGCCCATCTGGGCTCGTCCCTGTTAAAATTTTAAAATCAAATTTTTTCTGCAGAAATTTATCTGTTAGCTTTTGGCCTAGAAAAATTAGCAAACGATTTTATTTGGCTTTGCCAATTTTTGTACATGTAGCCATACAAAATCACAACCACCTCCCTTTGGCAGAATAATGTTTTGACTTTTAGTTATTTTTCTATAGCTAGTTTACCAGACAGTACCCTTAAAATGGAAATGAATAGAACTTCAAAAATACAAAACATTTTTGAACAAACTCAACTGTTTTGGAAAGCCCTTATCAATACCTACCAGTAGAATTTTAGTTTGAACCAAGGAGAATCACCATTTGGAAATGACATCCATTTTGGTAAAACATCTGTGAGCTATTCCAAGAATTTTAGGGGGAGTTTGGGACATTATTTTTGAGTGGGACCAATTGGAGAGGCTTTTTATTGTTAAGGACTATCACATCCTAGAAGGATTTAATTTTTTAAGCCATAGAAAAAATTATGGAGACAGAACAAGTTTTAGCACTTTTCTGCCTAATTTTTAATTCCTAGATCTTGTTTTGTATGCTCTTATTGTGATATGCAAATATTTTTTTCTTGTTTGTAATGTTGTTTTCTAGTGTGTTTATGATATTTACAAGATGTATGAACATGTTAGGATGAATGGTTTGAGTGGTAGGATTTTTAGAATTATTTTCCATGCATAGATCTTGCTCATAGCTTATTTTCTACCTAGGTTTTTGAGTAGATTTTTAGATATGTATTAGGCCTATTTGCTAAGATTAATTTTCATGGAACCAGTACCATTTTGGTACTGTTATTTTAGTTACAGCACCTCTGGTTACTTGGTGCTTGTGTTTGAAGTAGATTTAAGTAGCATTGCTTAAGGCCTAGATTTCCTACTAGATTATTCATGCATGCCTTTTGTTTTGTTTTCCACTAAGGAAAAATATGATTCTTTGTGGTTGAAAACAGAGGATGAAATTTCCTTGTGGCATTGTTATCCTTGTGTTTTCACCTCTGTTAATTTTCCCTCAAGTATTAGAAATTGCTTGAGTATCATTTGTGTGCCTAGATTTAATTCCCTCACATGTGTAGCAATTTTTAGTCTAGTTTTTCCTTGGATAATAGCTAGACTTATTATTTTGTTTTCGAGGATCCAGTAGCATTTTGGTACTGATTATAGGAGTATTTTACCTCTGTTAGTTTGCACACTTGTGCCTAAAATTAACAAGTGAAGTATAAACTAGTCTAGTATTTTTCCCAAGTTTCTACTAGTATGAGTAGGAGTTTGTGGGACTAGTTTGTTTGTTTTGAGCATTTTTTAGAAATGTGACCAGAGGCTTATTAACCTCTTTATGAGCATTATTCTAGTGGAACACCCACTGGTATCTTTGCATCATGGTGGAAAATAGGCTTGACTAGTGGTCATGAGCTTTTTCACCACTTGAATATTTTAGCAATTATATGTGCTAGCCATAGAGATTGTTGGGGGAGTTTTTAGACATCAAAATGTGTTTTATGTGACACCCTACTGTCTAGTAACATGTGTTTTACCCCACTGGTCCATGATGCTCTTGACTTAAAATCATTAAGTTTGACCACACCTAAACACTAGGAAAAAGCAGATTTTCCCACTGTGTTTTTCATGTCAATTTTCCTAAGGGATAATTGAATGTCTTGAGTGTTAAATTTTAAATGCTTGCTGTATGTATCACTTGTGGCATTGTTTGTCTTGGTTGGCTCTGAAAGTGTGCCTTTATTTCTTTTTACGACGTTAGAAAACGAGGAGGAAGGATTTGCTGAAGAGGGGTATTGCAACTCCTGTTACTTTCAGGACCAGGACCATCACTTGTACCAAGGCAAGCCATCCTAATGCTTGCTGTATAAATACTTATCATTATCTATCATGCATGCTTTTCATTTCTGAAGTTTTCACAAAACTATACTCTCAAAACTATTTTTGTTGTGAATACTACTACTATTAATATTATTAGAAGAAGGAATCATATTAATAGTCAACTTGGTATTACCAAGCCCTTAGCCACTAAATGGTATATAATATACCATCCACATAATTAAAACTTGGGTTCTTAAATGAACTAAATGAAATGTGTTTTTGTAAACAAATGCCTTATGAAGGAAAAACCCCGGAGGAAGGGTGAGACCATGTCTACCGGAAGAATGCCATGAAGGGAAATTTTTGAGAAATGTTTACAAAAGACACATAACCTAGTCTTCGCTGGACAACCATTATCGTACTGCCACTTTACCCCAATATGGGTAGGGGCTTGATTAAAAACTTGTTATGGTTAGTATGTGAGTTATCTCAAAGTGCTATAGAGGATTGGATCCTCCGAACCGAAGTGTCGCTAGGAGTGAGCAGACGGGACATCTAAAGTGTGGGATTAATTTTCCCTCCGGATGCAGCAGTTGGGTCTCCTGTCTTGGCGGTGTGTGACACGGCTTGCCGGGGAGGGGTAACCCCAATTGAAGAGATAGTCATGTTCTAGCTTGTACATAGTGGATAGTCAAGATCAGTTATCTGATGTTCTCATAGGTTGAGGACAGTCCATGGTTGTTTCATGGCGGATTCTGGATCTAGTGGAAGTGTGTACACCTCTGCAGAGTAAAACTATTTCGAGATAGCCGCGTCCTCGGATATGGACGGTTGAATGGCCATGTAGCTAGTATTGTGTCAACTTTTCAAAAAGAGGTTTTTGAAGGACGGCTCTGTACCTGCGAGGTACGATGGAGGAATGACTTGGTATCTGCGAGATACTGATGAGGAGGATAATATTACTACAAGTTTCTGAAAGAAAACTTTCTTTTCTAAAAGTCTTATAAAACCTCCAAGATATGTGATATCTACGAGAGAAAAACTACCTTATTTTAAAGGATTTTTCACTAAGAAAGAAACTTGAAGAATCAACCATGATAAATCTTTTATATGTCATGGGTAGCTGAACCATATGTATGGCCTACCCACTCCACCAAATAAGCATGTATGCATTTATTGTAAGCTCATAAAGGATGTCTTGTTGAGTACATTCAAACGTACTCATTTGGTTTCGCCCCTGGTATCTACTTACCAGACTATGAGGAGCCACCCCAGGAGGAGTTCTATGAGGAGGAGTTCTACGCTGATGGCCCTGCGAGTTAGGATCGTCTCCCAGTCAGCAGCCTGTAGGATGAGGCGTGACTCGGGTTCTACTACGCTATGCTTGTCGTCTTCCGCTGTGTTTATTTTGAATGTCTGTCCTGTGTGACAGTTATCAAGAACTTGGTCATGTGACCATTTATGTAAGACTCTAATATTCGTGTAATGGATGATGTATTCTGTATGCCAACTACGTATGTTGTTCACAACTGGTTATTCTGGGATTGTGAATGAATGCATATGAGGGGTTCTGAACCTTCCGGTTTGGGGCCTCTACAAAGTTGGTATCAGAGCCATCCTGACTCTAGGAGACCTTAGTTAGCATGGACGTTAGTGTATACTCCAAAAATCTAAGTTATAAATAAAAAAAGATTGGATAAATGACTATGTATAAAAATATTCCCTATATCCCACCACCTCTCTGTGTCAAACTCTACTTGCATTAAGGTTGTTCTTTGCATAAACTTAAAACTTTGCACACTGTGATCTCACTTAAACTATACTTAAAATTTTGTGTAGATGGACGTGGTCATCACCGAGGCTTTCCAGTTGGGACGTCCACGTGGCGAGACTTTCCTTTTCGAGGAGAGGCTAGTAGCTATGGCTACTGTGTTGGGACGCCCACTTCCGGAGCTGCGAGGAGGTCTAGTTGACGGTGCACCTCTGGAGGGAGACTGGTACGCGGAGGTCACTATCCGTGCACCTCTGGCTAGCCCGACAGTGGAGGCCTACGTTTTCGTGTTGTTGATCGTTCTTGGACCGAGGCAGCCGTGCGGGTGATTCAGGAGTCAGTGGCACGACTGGCACACATTGGGGAGTACATGTTCATCGGTTCCCGGTTCGAGTTGATTGGGAGGCGCGATGAGGAGGGCATACCACTTCCTGTCGAGCCAGACACTACCACTGTTGGTCCTCACTTGGACGAGATGGAGATTCTGTTGTACCGCACTCATCACAGGTTGGACGATCAGCGACTCGCTCACCACCTTGGCACATTGGTGCACCACACACTGATAGCCGAGACTGACGAGCTGAGGGCTGAGCTTCAGGACAGCCAGGAGGAGAGTGGAGCACTAGCACAGCAGTTGTCTCAGTTGAGGGAGGAGTTGGAGGCCGCCACCGCGAGGAGCCGTGCCTTGGAGAGACAGCTGCGGGCCACCCGTCTGAGCCGTGCTCGTCTCACCAGCAGGGTGACGGCTCTGGAGGGGGCTAACTCAGTTCTGCACACTAGGCTTCACATAGCTCGTGACGACATAGCCGCGAGAGACTCTGCCATAGAGGAGCTTGAGGAGGAGGGCGCAGAGCTCAGCAGGGAGATTGAGGAGCTCCTGCCAGTAGAGGATGTTCCGTCTGACTTGGAGGGGATGGATATGAGTGAGGCTAGCGAGCAGGATGATGATGACCTGCTTGGCGAGGAGGAGGAGGAGGACCCTGAGGAGCGTATCTTCGAGGTTGGGGACAGTGACGACTCTGTGTAGTCACAGCCTCCTCACCCTTAGCACTCGATGCTGGTCTAGATACTAGATAAGTATGCTAGATCGTTTTGCTAGTAGTAGCCTTGCGATGACCCACCAATCGCACCCCATGTAGCTCGATGAAGCCTTCCTTGTAAGATATGGCTTGTAATGTGTGTGTGTAATGTCAAAAACTCTGTTTAGTTATTGTGATGAATGGAATGTTCTGCTTGGTTCCTTGATGGTTGTCACTACTTTGCGTTCATTTCATCCGTGTTTGCGACTGCCCCGCTCTTGTTTTTGAAACATATCACTCGTATTCCTTTTTCTTATGTTAAAGGTACTGGGTTTTCAAAAACAAGAATATACTTCTAAAACTTACTCATGTTTTCACTTCAGAATGGCACCTCGTCGCGAACCCCCACCGCCACCACCACCCACAGTGGAGGCGCTGTTGGCCCTGCTGATGGAGGATCGCCAGGCCAGCCGAGATGAGAGTGCAGCTACCATTACCGCTCTGCAACAACTAGCTGCTGCCGCCAACAATAATGGAAATGGCAATGGAAATGGCAATGGTGCTCGCTCGAGACTGAGAGACTTTCAGCACACCAACCCCCCAGTCTTCACTAGGATTGTGGAGCCTCTCGATGCTGACGACTGGCTCCGCACCATTGCAAACAAACTGGAGGTTGCTTCAGTTGAGGAGAATGATAAGGTCATGTTTGCCTCCCATTTTCTTGCTGGTCCTGCCAGGACTTGGTGGGAGACTACACGTGAGACTGTTGCTGCTGGTCACGTGTTCAACTGGGAGGATTTCTCTGCGAGATTCCGCAAGTATCACATTCCCCAAGGAATGATGGCACTTATGCGTGAGAAATTTCTGAAGCTGAGGCAGGGAAGTATGCCTGTGTCTGAGTACTGGGAGAATTTCACTACTCTGTCCAGGTATGCACAGGATGATATCAATACTGATGCTAAGAAGAGGGAGAGGTTCTTAAATGGGCTGGATGATGAGCTCCAGTGCGCTCTAGTGGTGGTTCCATTCCAGGACTTGGAGACCCTTGCAAATGCCGCTATGGTACTGGAGCACAAGCGGAAATCTGCTGATGATAACCGCAAGAGGAAGATGACTGTGCATGGAGGGCCTAGTGCTCAAAGGACTCGCAACACTCCGTATGCGAGGCCACCATCCCACAAGGCGCCTGCTTATGCACCCCGCCCCAACCACAACTATGCACCAAGGCCCAACAACTACAACCACAACTATGCACCAAAGTACGGAGGAAATAGCTATGGTGGTAACCATGGTAACCATTCTGGGAATAATCATGGAAACCGCTATGGAGGCAACAACAGTGGAAATGGGAACAACTCCAACAATGCTCCCAAACCTAACCCAAGCCCAAGGCCTTCTGGAGGTTGTTTTGCATGTGGAAAGGAAGGTCACTTTGCTCGTGAGTGCCCCACCAAAGCTACTGCCACAGCCCAGCCTACTGCAACCAAGATGAACCATGGTCCTTCCACTGGACGGCAGAATAGGATGAAGGGACACCTGAACCACGTCACTGCTGCAGAAGCTCAGGAGGCACCAGACATGGTGATGGGTACGTTTCCTGTCAACTCAGTGCCAGCCGCAGTACTGTTTGATTCTGGTGCATCGCATTCCTTTGTCACAAAACCGTTTGCTGAGAAAAGTGGTATGAAGCATTCCCGTATGCACAACCCTATGTTAGTACAAATACCTGGGGATAGTACTAAAGCCAACCTAATTTGCAATGAGGTACCAGTAGAAATACAAGGAAAAACTTTTCATGCTGATCTTATAGTGCTGGGATCCAAAGGGATAGAAGTGGTACTCGGTATGAACTGGATGGCCAAGTATAAGGGGGTTATTGATTGCACTAAGAAATCTATTGAAATGATCTCTGAGGATGGGGAGAAAGTTGCGTACACTGCAACTAGACCCTCGTCGCAAGTTCACTGCCACACTGGTATAGCCCACCCTAACCTTGAGGAAGTCCCGGTCGTTTGCGAATACCCGGATGTTTTTCCTGAAGAGTTACCCGGTATGCCCCCTGATCGGGATATCGAGTTTGTGATCAAGTTAGTGCCCGGAACCGGACCCATAGCACAGAAGCCTTATCGGATGAACCCAAAAGAATTAGATGAGTTGAAGACCCAGTTGGATGACATGTTAAGGAAGGGTTTGATTCGCCCTAGTGCATCGCCATGGGGATCTCCGATCATTTTTGTGGAAAAACGGGACGGTACCACTCGTTTATGTGTGGACTACCGCAAGTTGAATGATGTTACCATCAAGAACAAATACCGTTGCCCAAAATTGAAGACCTGTTTGACCAGCTGAATGGGGCCGTAATCTTCTCGAAGATCGACCTTCGGACTGGTTATCACCAATTGAAAGTCCGTGATACTGATATTCCCAAGACTGCTTTCACCACTCGTTACGGGCTGTATGAATACACCGTGATGTCCTTTGGTCTAACCAATGCCTGCCTATTTCATGAATCTCATGAATAAGGTATTCATGGATTTTCTAGACAAGTTTGTCGTGGTGTTTATTGACGACATTCTCATTCTCGGAGTGAGGAAGAACACGAAGAACATCTGAGAATTGTGCTCGGAACACTTCGTGAGCATCAATTGTATGCTAAGTTTAGTAAATGTCAATTCTGGTTGACGGAAGTCGGGTTTCTTGGACATGTAGTATCTGCGGGAGGAATATCTGTTGACCCACTCTAGTTCAGTCTGTGGAGAAGCGTGCTGCTCCGACCAACCTGACTGAAGTCAGATCCTTTCTGGGTTTGGCAGGATATTACCGCAAGTTTGTTCAGGGATTATCGAGTATAGCCAGACCCCTCACCCAGTTGCTCAAGAAGGATAGCAAGTTCCTATGGACGGACAAGTGTGAAGAGAGTTTCAATGAGTTGAAGCATCGACTTGTGACCGCTCCAATCCTTTTAATGCCGGATATCACCAAGAATTTCGACGTATATTGTGACGCTTCTAAGCTTGGTCTTGGAAGCGTACTTATGCAAGAAGGGAAAGTGATATCTTTTATATCCCGCCAGTTGAGACCCCACGAGTTGAATTACCCCACTCATGACTTAGAGCTTGCTGCTGTTGTTCATGCCCTCAAAACATGGCGACACTTTTATGGGAAGAAGAGTGGAAATTTACACGGATCATAAGAGTTTAAAGTATATCTTTACTCAACGTGAGCTCAACATGAGGCAGCGCCGCTGGATTGAGCTCATTAAAGATTATGATCTGAGTATTCATTTATCACCCTGGGAAGGCAAATGTAGTTGCAGATGCTCTTAGTCGAGAGCCGGCCTCTCTAAATGCTATGATTCTAGTAAGGCAGCCCGAGTGGAAAGAGCTTGACCAACTTGGCATTGAAGTGGTCAGCTATGGTATGTTGGACGCCATAGAACTTAAACCAACGCTGGTTGACCAAATCAAAGAGGCGCAGAAAGGCCAGAAAAGTATTGATGGTATTAAGGCCCGCATGGAGAAGGAGAAGGTTGCTGGGTTTACTATCGATGCTGATGGGGGATTATGGTATGAAGGCCGTATTTGTGTTCCCTCTGAGTCTGATCTCAAGCAGACCATCATGGTCGAAGCTCATGAGACCATGTATTCTATCCATCCTAGAGGAACAAAGATGTATCAAGACCTGAAGGAGAGATTCTGGTGGCATGGAATGAAGCGAGAGATTGCTTCATTTGTAGCCAAGTGTCATGTCTGCCAGCAAGTGAAAGCTGGGCACCAGCGTCCCGCTGGCATGCTCCAGCCATTGCAAGTACCTGTTTGGAAATGGGATGAAGTAGGGATGGACTTCATCACAGGACTTCCTAGGTCCAGCCGAGGAAATGATTCTATATGGGTTGTCGTGGACAGGCTCACGAAAGTTGCTCACTTTATTCCTGTCCGGACCACCTATCGTGGAGATCAGCTTGCTGATCTTTACATTACTCGGATCGTCAGCCTGCACGGAGTCCCGAGCAGGATTGTGTCTGATCGAGGTACACAGTTCACATCCAGATTTTGGAAGAAGTTGCACGAGAGTTTGGGAACCAAATTAGCTTTTAGCATAGCCTATCACCCACAGACTGATGGACAGACAGAGCGTGTGAACCAAATTCTGGAAGACATGATCCGTGCTTGTGTGTTGTCCTATGGAGTTAAATGGGAAGACTGTCTGCCTTTCGCAGAGTTTTCTTACAACAACAGTTATCAGTCTAGCTTGCAAATGGCCCCTTTTGAAGCACTGTATGGACGTAAATGCCGCACACCTCTAAATTGGACTGAGACTGGAGACAGTCAGGTTTTTGGTGTGGACACTTTGAAAGCTGCAGAAGAGCAGGTTCAGCTTATTCGAGAACGTTTAAAGACAGCTCAATCTCGTCAGAAGAGTTATGCTGACATGAAGCGTCGTGATGTCTCTTTCAGCATTGGAGATTTCGTGTACCTTCGTGTTACGCCACTCAAAGGGATGCAGCGTTTCCATGTCAAGGGAAAGCTGGCACCCAGGTATATTGGCCCTTTTAAGATCTTGGCACGTCGTGGCGAAGTTTCTTATCAGTTAGAATTACCTGAGGAGCTATCTGCGTTTCACAATGTTTTCCATGTGTCATTGCTCCGGAAATGTCTGCAAGTACCTGAGAAGGATCTCTCGTATCAAGACATAGATTTCAGGACCATTGATATCAATGATGATTTGACTTATCGTGATAGACCCCTGCGGGTTCTCGAGGAGATTGTGCGCGCTACCAGGAGGCGTGCTATAAAATTCCTTAAGATTCAGTGGACGAATCATTCTGAGGAAGAAGCTACCTGGGAGCGTGAGGATGATATCAGGAAGGAGTTCCCTGATTTTCTTAAAGCCTAGACCCGCTAATCTCGGGACGAGATTCTTTTAAGGGGGGGAGATTTGTAACACCCCTGTCTTTAAGCCCTTGTTTAATATTAAATTAGCAAGCCTCTTAAGACTTTTGTAAGACAATTAAGTGGACAACATGTTTGTGTAGTCATGTGTATCTATGCAATATAAGTGGTGTGTTTCTTTTCACTCATTTGAGGATTTTCCCTGATGATTGATTATGTTCTGCCTGATGTTTTTTAACTGGAAACCCTAAGAAATTTCTTCTCAAAGTTTGGGGAATACTTGATTCACTCATGATAGCATTATTTAGTCATGTCTTGACCAAGGAAACACTTTGGTTGGGATTTAAATAGCTTTGGGAATTTATTTCCTATTTAAACTTTTAGCAGAAAAACAACATGACTAGCTGTTTTCCACACACTTGTTTTCAGGAAGCAAAACATATTTGATTTGTTGTTTTCTTGTTGTATTATGGTTGAACATGTTAGGTAGTACAACTATATGCCACTGGTTTGAATTTAGCACTTGGAAAACAATCTAATCCATGATTGTTTTCCTAGTATAAAAATATTGAAAACCAATTCTATTTGGAAAACAGAAACATAGCTTTTTGGCAGATGTTTTCAGAAGGTTAACCAACTCATTTTCTTGTGTACTTGTTGTTTTCTCAAACTAGAAAGTACATATAACAATTTAGCAACTTGAATTTCCAAAATCCAAGTTCAATTGCCCAATCAAACAGAAGCAAACTTTTGCTTCAAACCCTGTTTTTCCAACACTTAGTGAAAATTTCACTAAGTCTTTTACTGAATTTTCTGAAAACTGTTTTTGAACCAAACTTTGGAGGTTTGTTTCTCTGCCAATTCTTCATGGATTTAAATAAACTTGGTGTCTAATATGATTGCCTTGATACCTCTGTAACCCTTGTGCTAGTTGGCCCGAGGCATGCCTTAGCAAGGAAGAAAAGAGGGGGAAAGTAGGCTCGGGTAGGAGGGGGGTGTGCTAGAGGCATGGCCTAAAAACCCTCAAGTCTCTCCACCCTAGCTCCACTGTGGTGACTAGTAATGTTTGGCACCGCCCCTGGCTCGGGAGACAACGAGGAACGGCCCCCCAACCCCTCATCGTGCCAACACACGCACCATGTGCACCCGAGAGCACCCACACGGGCCCCGTGCCTACAAAGCCTCCGAGGGCTTGCCGTCTCGCCAGGGCACTCCACCACCATCGACTCCCCCACCCACGAAAATCCAGGCCGTGCCTCGCCGTGTGCGAGTGACACGAGCAAGTTCTTCCCGCCGGCCACCGCACGATCCACCGGAGGAGAACGAGCCAACCCGTGCGTAAGAGCACGGCATTCTTGCACGAGCATGCTCTCCGTAGCCTTGGCCACCTCCCTGACACCCTCCGCGGTCCTTTCGCTTGCAGGAGAACCCGCGCCATCGCCGCCGTGTCCGCCGTGTCACCGCGGAGAGAAGCACGCCGTCGAGGAAACTATCACCGCCACCACCGCGCCACCAGCCTCCCACGACCCCACCGCCACCACGCGCCGCCACGGACCCCCTAGGTGAGCACCCTGCTCGTCCCGTGTGCCCGTGAGGTGCTCGACGCCGGTCCTGTCGCGTTTAGAACAGAGGAGGAAGAAAGACGCGGACCGTTGATCGCAAGATCAACGGCCACGCTTGAACGGCTTTTTCCCGCGTCCCCCGCCCCTGCGCGCGTAGCCGGGCTAGTATAGGCACTAGCTGGGCCGCGCTGGGCGAATCCGGCCCATCTGGGCTCGTCCCTGTTAAAATTTTAAAATCAAATTTTTTCTGCAGAAAGTTATCTGTTAGCTTTTGGCCTAGGAAAATTAGCAAACGATTTTATTTGGCTTTGCCAATTTTTGTACATGTAGCCATACAAAATCACAACCACCTCCCTTTGGCAGAATAATGTTTTGACTTTTAGTTATTTTTCTATAGCTAGTTTACCAGACAGTACCCTTAAAATGGAAATGAATAGAACTTCAAAAATACAAAACATTTTTGAACAAACTCAACTGTTTTGGAAAGCCCTTATCAATACCTACCAATAGAATTTTAGTTTGAACCAAGGAGAATCACCATTTGGAAATGCCATCCATTTTGGTAAAACATCTGTGAGCTATTCCAAGAATTTTAGGGGGCGTTTGGGACATTATTTTTGAGTGGGACCAATTGGAGAGGCTTTGTATTGTTAAGGACTATCACATCCTAGAAGGATTTAATTTTTGAAGCCATAGAAAAAATTAGGGAGACAGAACAAGTTTTAGCACTTTTCTGCCTAATTTTTAATTCCTAGATCTTGTTTTGTATGCTCTTATTGTGATATGCAAATATTGTTTTCTTGTTTGTAATGTTGTTTTCTAGTGTGTTTATGATATTTACAAGATGTATGAACATGTTAGGATGAATGGTTTGAGTGGTAGGATTTTTAGAATTATTTTCCATGCATAGATCTTGCTCATAGCTTATTTTCTACCTAGGTTTTTGAGTAGATTTTTAGATATGTATTAGGCCTATTTGCTAAGATTAATTTTCATGGAACTAGTACCATTTTGGTATTGTTATTTTAGTTACAGAACCTCTGGTTACTTGGTGCTTGTGTTTGAAGTAGATTTAAGTAGCATTGCTTAAGGCCTAGATTTCCTACTAGATTATTCATGCATGCCTTTTGTTTTGTTTTCCACTAAGGAAATATGATTCTTTGTGGTTGAAACAGAGGATGAAATGTCCTTGTGGCATTGTTATCCTTGTGTTTTCACCTCTGTTAATTTTCCCTCAAGTATTAGAAATTGCTTGAGTATCATTTGTGTGCCTAGATTTAATTCCCTCACATGTGTAGCAATTTTTAGTCTAGTTTTTCCTTGGATAATAGCTAGACTTATTATTTTGTTTTGGAGGATCCAGTAGCATTTTGGTACTGATTATAGTAGTATTTTACCTCTGTTAGTTTGCACACTTGTGCCTAAAATTAACAAGAAGTATAAAAGTCTAGTATTTTTCCCAAGTTTCTACTAGTATGAGTAGGAGTTTGTGGGACTAGTTTGTTTGTTTTGAGCATTTTTTAGAAATGTGACCAGAGGCTTATTAACCTCTTTATGAGCATTATTCTAGTGGAACACCCACTGGTATCTTTGCATCATGGTGGAAAATAGGCTTGACTAGTGGTCATGAGCTTTTTCACCACTTGAATATTTAGCAATTTATATGTGCTAGCCATAGAGATTGTTGGGGGAGTTTTAGACATCAAAATGTGTTTTATGTGACACCCTACTGTCTAGTAACATGTGTTTTACCCCACTGGTCCATGATGCTCTTGACTTAAAATCATTAAGTTTGACCACACCTAAACACTAGGAAAAAGCAGATTTTCCCACTGTGTTTTTCATGTCAATTTTCCTAAGGGATAATTGAATGTCTTGAGTGTTAAATTTTAAATGCTTGCTGTATGTATCACTTGTTGCATTGTTTGTCTTGGTTGGCTCTGGAAGTGCCTTTATTTCTTTTTACGACGTTAGAAAACGAGGAGGAAGGATTTGCTGAAGAGGGGTATTGCAACTCCTGTTTACTTTCAGGACCAGGACCATCACTTATACCAAGGCAAGCCATCCTAATGCTTGCTGTATAATACTTATCATTATCTATCATGCATGCTTTTCATTTCTGAAGTTTTCACAAAACTATACTCTCAAAACTATTTTTGTTGTGAATACTACTACTATTAATATTATTAGAAGAAGGAATCATATTAATAGTCAACTTGGTATTACCAAGCCCTTAGCCACTAAATGGTATATAATATACCATCCACCAAATTAAAACTTGGGTTCTTAAATGAACTAAATGAAATGTGTTTTTGTAAACAAATGCCTTATGAAGGAAAAACCCCGGAGGAAGGGTGAGACCCTGTCTACCGGAAGAATGCCATGAAGGGAAATTTTTGAGAAATGTTTACAAAAGACACATAACCTAGTCTTCGCTGGACAACCATTATCGTACTGCCACTTTACCCCAATATGGGTAGGGGCTTGATTAAAAACTTGTTATGGTTAGTATGTGAGTTATCTCAAAGTGCTATAGAGGATTGGATCCTCCGAACCAAAGTGTCGCTAGGAGTGAGCAGACGGGACATCTAAAGTGTGGGATTAATTTTCCCTCCGGATGCAGCAGTTGGGTCTCCTATCTGGGCGGTGTGTGACACGGCTTGCCGGGGAGGGGTAACCCCAATTGAAGAGATAGTCATGTTCTAGCTTGTACATAGTGGATAGTCAAGATCAGTTATCTGATGTTCTCATAGGTTGAGGACAGTCCATGGTTGTTTCATGGCGGATTCTGGATCTAGTGGAAGTGTGTACACCTCTGCAGAGTAAAACTATTTCGAGATAGCCGCGTCCTCGGATATGGACGGTTGAATGGCCATGTAGCTAGTATTGTGTCCACTTTTCAAAAAGAGGTTTTTGAAGGACGGCTCTGTACCTGCGAGGTACGATGGAGGAATGACTTGGTATCTGCGAGATACTGATGAGGAGGATAAATTACTACAAGTTTCTGAAGAAAACTTTCTTTCTAAAAGTCTTATAAAACCTCCAAGATATGTGATATCTACGAGAGAAAAACTACCTTATTTTAAAGGATTTTCACTAAGAAGAAACTTGAAGAATCAACCATGATAAATCTTTTATATGTCATGGGTAGCTGAACCATATGTATGGCCTACCCACTCCACCAAATAAGCATGTATGCATTTATTGTAAGCTCATAAAGGATGTCTTGTTGAGTACATTCAAACGTACTCATTTGATTTCGCCCCTGGTATCTACTTACCAGACTATGAGGAGCCACCCCAGGAGGAGTTCTATGAGGAGGAGTTCTACGCTGATGGCCCTGCGAGTTAGGATCGTCTCCCAGTCAGCAGCCTGTAGGATGAGGCGTGACTCGGGTTCTACTACGCTATGCTTGTCGTCTTCCGCTGTGTTTATTTTGAATGTCTGTCCTGTGTGACAGTTATCAAGAACTTGGTCATGTGACCATTTATGTAAGACTCTAAAAATTCGTGTAATGGATGATGTATTCTGTATGCCAACTACGTATGTTGTTCACAACTGGTTATTCTGGGATTGTGAATGAATGCATATGAGGGGTTCTGAACCTTCTGGTTTGGGGCCTCTACAGAGATCCTGGGCGGCCTCCTGCCGGCGGTAGAGGAGGCGAGGGACGGCCAGCCGGAGAGGTTGACGGGAAGGAGAGGATGCCGGCGACGGGGGCGCAGCTTTCGGCCATGGAGAGGAGGCAGTGGCGATGCACGCGAGGGAGAGGGTCTCGGGCGCGGGAGGGGGTGGCCGGAGCTCGGGGAAGGAGGACGGCGACGGGATCGAGCTGGCTCTCCCCCTGGAGGCGCTCGACGGGAAGGGGTTGGGGGAGGCGCTCGACGGGAAGGGGTTCGATGGAGGAGGAGACGCAGGCATCGCTGCTGTTTTCGATCGATCCCTTTTTTTTTCCTTGTGCGTGTGGTGTGCGTTGCGTGCGTGTGTTTCCTGGGGGTTGTGTGCGTGCTGTGTGTTGTGTGCGTGAGGGGTGGGTGAGTGCGTGTGTTGTGTTGGGTGTGGGTTAGGTTTAGGTGGAGGTGGGGTGGCCGGCTGGGCCTTAGATGGCCCAGTTCGGTTGCCTCCCTCAACAATTTTTTTTTTCCAATTAAAAAATAAAAACAAATAGAAAAGAGAGATAGAGGTGATTTTATTATTTACAAAACAAAAGAAAAGAATTGCCAAAATAATAGTTTGAGTTCTTGAGAAAACAAGCAAGGTGATTTAATTGAAGGATGCCATGAGATGCACAAAAGGAAACAAACAAACAAGTTCTACTTGGGGGAAATCCCCGGGCGTTACATCGTGAGACAAGAAGATCATAGATTTCTAAAGTAAAACTTGACTCTTTCCTAAAAATGGCTTTCGAAAATCATAAACTTTTGGGACATTGGTCCTAGTAGATGATAGTGCATCCAAACACTTTCTCCTATCCTGGACTTGTTGAGTACCTCCGTGTACTCATACATATAAATTCCCTCCCCTGCTTAGGTTGTGAGCCGGTAGACACAGGCGTGGAGTATCCGGAGGTTGAGGAGGAGGAGTTCGAGGAGCCGACAATCACTGATGGTGAAGAAGGAGTCGACTACTACTTGGACTTCAATGAGCAACCCAGTGCTGATCCGTAGAGTTAGCGAGTAGTTGCATCAAGAAAGTACTTGTGAGGCTGTCTTGCCATTGTATTATAAACTTGGTTACATTTCCTCGTGTTCTTGGAGTTCTTGTTGTGTTTTGGTATCAGAACCTTTGTAATATGTATAAGTCTAAAGCTTGTTCTAATCTTGTAATATAAGTTGTATTATGGACCGCTGCAGTACTTTTATTGTGCTACTCTGATCGATATGTTGTTCGAGATACTTCACTTCTCTTGCAATATGTTGAAGACTTGCATGTTACTTCGTTAGTAATATGTCGGGTCGCTTCAGGTGGTATCAGAGCAATTGTTCGGATCCTTTAGGCAAGAGTCTAATTTAGGAGACCTATGGCCCATAGGAAGGATCATATGTATATACCTTGATAATTCATTCAATAAGTAATATTTTCTTCTTATGTTGTGTTGAAATAAAACTATCATGCATATATTCCTCTCTTGTGATGTCATTTACTTACTGGTAATATCTTTTCCCAACATTGTTAAAATAAATGATCTACTAACTAAAGTTTCTCCTTTACAGTGAGGAGATGGCGTGGGTTGAATTACCTCGCACTTCTCGCGTACGGGAGGCTGATTTGAAAGAATTTAAAAATGAGTGGGGTGACACACTTGGAACGCTTTTGGGATCCTTGGGAGTTCAGGAGCAGCCAAGTCTGACTATCAAGAGCTATTATGAGGGAAAGTTCCTCATGTATTACAAGGCCACTGTGACACTACTAGCTGCAGCACATGTGCAGCACTTGACTTATAGCTGTAAAAGCGGTGCGGACTTCGTTGCCGTTAAGTTGGCAATGATGGATGCCGTGCTAGCTCTCCGTGAAGAGTGTGGGCCTAACTTTAGTGACACATCCTATATGGCACTGCCAACCCGTGTTGATACAACGGAAGAGCAAGCTTACTTTGCATCTCTCCGTGACCACAAGGGTGAGGCACTTCGCTTCATCCAGCGCAGCACTCAGGTTACAGATGCCTTGCTGGCCACAATTGATAAGCTCAAGGAGAATGCTAGAATGGAGTGCCATAAGCGCTATGACCCTGTTATGTCTCGTCGGATTCATGAAGATCGCCAACAAGCCATCACTGTGGGCGATATGTAGCCACCGCCATCACCTAGGAGGTTCCGAGCTCCAGTTGCAGCACCACCTACTTCTCTTCATGATGACGAAGAAGAGCCAATGGAGTATACTGGTGGATCTGATGACCCAATTCCTATACTCTCCGACTCTGATAATTCTATGTGGTCGGATGGAAGCAGTACTGTTGACCTCCAGGCAGCCTGCTATAGAGGCGAATCTGATGCATCTTCATGTGATTCTGATGATGATTACATGCCAGCACGCATAGAGCTTCACTCGACCACATCTTCTGGTGCACCACGCAGGAGCAAGCGGCTCCGTGGCGAGGCTGCTGTATGCAGCGAGTGAACTGGGAGAGAGTTGAGAGAAGGCTGATCCTTTTGAGCAATGTAAAATAGGTTTCAAATGGGGTTGTGGCTATGCATGGTCTGGTCTGTAGTATGTATATAGTGGTTGTGTGCTAGGCTGTAGTACAAATTAGTAAGACCTGATGTATATCATGTATGTACTTTTGGTATGTTCTGCACCCACTAGTTATCCCAACCCTTATGTAGCAGCACCAGTATGTGATATGCATATGATTGATGTCGTTGTATTTCTTCTTGGTGTTTCTTCTGATTTTTCACTGATTTTGATTGCGCATGCGGGTATATGTGATTATGAAGAAGAAGGCTCGATGTACAATAATTCCCATGTATAATTGAGTTTTCCTTCATGACACAGATTTGGGAAATGCCGGAAACAAGTGAGGAAAGCCTTAGGAAGGAAGCTGGAATAGAATCACAACACGAGACCGGGGAAAAAGAAAGGCAGGAAGTAGGGAGTGAAAGTGGAGGCGCAATTAGAACAGTACTTCCATCACCACCAAGTTTCAGGCCCGAGGAAGCTTTCATGCATTTCATGGAGAGGATGGAAGCAGAAAGGCGGGAAGAAAAGGAAAACCAAAACAAGTTCTTTAGTGAGGTTAAACCGAATGAATGGAAGGCCTCGTGAAGGATCAACCCAAGGAAGAGGCAGAGTTACATTGGGACATTTCCAGGAAGCAAGACCCTTAACGTTTTCTAGTGTAGTTGAACCTATGCAGGCTGAGGATTGGTTGTTAGATACTGAAAATAAATTGGAGACTGTTGGCTGTAGTGATGAAGAAAAAGTTCGCTATGCAGTTCATCAACTGACAGGTCCAGGCAATCCAACCCGTTGGAGGAGATACTTCACTTCTCTTGCAATATGTTGAAGACTTGCATGTTACTTCGTTAGTAATATGTCGGGTCGCTTCAGGCAGTTGCACAATAGGAGCAGTAGTTAAAGCCTTCTTTAAAGTTTCAAAAGCTTCCTTACAATCATCATAAAAAACAAATGGTACATCTTTTTGAAGAAGATTAGTAAGAGGTTTTGATATTTTAGAGAAATATTTAATAAACCTTCTATAAAAACCAGCATGACCAAGAACACTACGAATACCTTTAACATCCCTAGGACAGGGCATTTTCTCTATGGCTTCCACTTTAGCTCTATCAACTTCAATACCTCTTTCAGAAATTTTATGTCCAATAACAATTCCTTCATTAACCATAAAGTGACATTTCTCCCAAATAAGAACAAGATTAGTTTCCTCACATCTCTGCAAAACTTTATCAAGGTTGTGCAAATAATTATCAAAAGAAGTTCCCTAGAAGGAGAAATCGTCCATGAATACTTCCACAATTTCTTCACAAAAACCATGAAAAATAGCAGACATGAATCTTTGAAAAGTAGCAGGAGCATTACACAAACCAAAAGGCATACGTCTATAAGCATAAGTACCACAAGGACAAGTATAGGTTGTTTTATCTTGATCTTGTTTCCTAACAGCAATTGGAGAAAACGCAGAATAACCATCAAGAAAGCAAAAATGAGTTTTCTTAGACAACCTCTCTAGCATTTGATTAATAAAGGGTAAACGATAATGATATTTCTTAGTAACTTTATTAACCTTTCTAAAATCAATGCACATTCTATAACCAACTACTACTCTTTGTGGAATGAGCTCATTGTTTTCATTAGGTACAACGGTCATTCCTCCTTTCTTAGGTACACAGTGCACATGACTCACCCATCTACTATCAGCAATAGGAAAAATAATACCAGCATCAAGAAGTTTTAATACCTTATTTCTTACCACTTCCTTCATTTTAGGAATTAAACGGAGTTGATGTTCAGCTACTGGCTTTGCATCAGGCTCAATATTAATAGCATGCTGACATATAGTAGGAGACATTCCCTTCAAATCATCAAGAGTATAACCAATAGCTCTGTGGTGTTTCTTCAGAACTCCAAATAATCCTTCCTCTTATTTATCCGAAAGTTTACCACTAATAATAACAACATATGTTTTCTTATCATCAATATAAGAATATTTAAGATCATCAGGTAAAGGTTTTAAATCAAAGACAGGATCCTCATTGGGTGGTAATGTTGTACCCAAGTCTTCCACAAGTAAATTATGTTTCAGTATCACAGGTTGATGAAGGAGAATATCGTTAATCTCATTTCTCTCTTCCATAAATACCTCACTCTCATGGTCCTCCATATATTGCTGCAAAGCATTGTTAGGAGCAAGAGCAATAGAAGCAAGTTGTTCAACTTTAAAATTCTGATCAGGCAATTTCGGATTCATAAGGTGCTGTAGCAAATTTGGAGAAATTAAACTCATAAGATTTTCCATAAAATTTAGTCAAAATATTATCTCTTTTACAATATAATAGCACCAAAAGTGTTCAAGAAAGGTCTACCAAAAATAATAGGACAAGTCTTACTAGCAGCCCTACCAAGTACTAGAAAATCCGTGGGATATTTAGTTTTACCACATAAAACTTCCGCGTCTATAACAATACCAATAGAAAAACAATTTATCTATTAGCAAGTTGAATTACCACATCAATATCTTCAAGCTCACAAGAACCAATTTCATGCATAATTTCTCTATAAAGCTCATAAGGTATGGCACTAGAACTAGCACCAATATCACATAAACCATAATAGCAATGATCACCAATCTTAACAGAAAGCACATGAACACTAGTTTTCTTAGGTCTATGAGGATGGGAAACAATCATAGAAGCATCCTCACAGAAGACAATGTGTTCATCCTCCACATTTCCACAAAAAAGATCTTCTACAACAGGTTCAACAGTTATTTGTTCATCAGGTTCAATAGCTTTCTTGTTACTCTTATTAAGCACACTAGCAACCATAGAATGCTCTTTCACTTTAGCAGGGAAAGGAATTTTTTCAACATAAGGCTCGGGAACAGCAGGATTTATAGCATGCACTTCTATATTACTAGTAGGAACAATATCTTTATAAGGTGCTTGGTACTTATGATAATTCTTTTTAGGAATATCTAGATAGGAGGCAAAAGCTTTAAAATAGTTTGCAAAAACTTGAGAATCAAGAGCACAAACAGCACTAACATCTTAGAAATCATTGGTATCCATAAAAGATTTAATGCATTCATAATCATAATTTATACCTGACTTTATACCTATGTCGTTCTCCCATCCTTTAGTGTTTTCTTGAATTCGATCAATAAGATCCCATTTAGCTTCTTCCTTCATACGCGTGAATGATCCAGAACAAGAAGCATTCAATAAATCCTTATCATGAAGAGAAAGCCTTGCATAAAAATTATTGACAACAATATTACGCGGGATTTCATGAACACGACATTTGAGCATTAATAACTTCATTCTCCCCCACGCTTGGGCAATACTCTCTCCATCATGAGGCCAGAAATTATAGATTTGATTCTGGACTTTATGAATCTCACTAGGAGGATAAAATTTATAATAAAAGAGAGGAACAATTTCCTCCCATCCAATAGAATCACCATTCTTCAGTAATTTGAACCATTCAACGGCTCTTCCTTTCAGCGTTAAGGATAATAATTTCCTTTTAACTCGATCCATTGTAACACCTGCACACCTGAATAACTCGGATAATTAATGTATAATGAGAAAATGATCACCGAGATGGAAAATTCCATTGGGACATAGACATGGGTAGCTCCATTCTTCCTCCTCTTGATCATCACTCTCCTCCCCGTTTTCACCCAATGAGCTTCCAGATTCAGCAATTTCTTCCATAGGCTCCTCCAAGGCATTTGGTTGAGAGAATTTATAAAGATATTTAAGGATATAGCCATTTCCTTCCTTGTAATTATCAAAGAAAAATTCAAGTATATCATAAGTCTCATATTTATAAGGTTCATCATCATTATTTTTAAACAAATAAGCAATTTCGAATGCACCCTTCCAAGAAATAAATTCTTCAACTTGTTCCACATCATATAGTTCATAAGTTCCCTTAACATAAGAAGATATGGTAACATTATCATTACACTCACATTGAAAAGGGATGTGTTTATACTTCCTAAAGCAACAAGATTTATCAAAGAAATAAGTAACATTATAAGTAGAGCACAAGTTTCTAGCAATGATATGCAATTTATTCATTTGTTCTTGTAAGTGTTTCCCTTTTTGTAACAAGCGGTGTTCCTTATAATATTTTTGTTGTTCTTCTGTGAACCCACCTTGCCAATAAGATATATTTTCAAACATTGATAAAAAGCATGATAGAGAAAATAAAAAGAAAAAAATAACAAAGTAAAGAGATTGGAAGTGAGAGACTCCCGTTGTAGAAATTATCTTCCTCCCTGGAAACGGCGCCAGAACACTTACTGATGGATGACGTTGGTAAACCCCAAGAGAAAGGTTGTGAAGAGTGCAGCTGCAAGTTTTCCCTCAGAAAAGAAACCAAGGTTGAATCGACCAGTAGGAGGACAAGCAATCTCTGAAGGTTGATGGAGCTGAGTTGGCAGGGCACACTAGTGGTTCAGCATGGAACCTACACAACACAATCAAATCACTTTGCCCCAACGAAGCAGTGAGGTTGTCAATATCACCGGTTTTGCTGAACACAAAGAGGTTAAACATATTGTGTGGAAAACAATATTAGAACAGTATGAAAGTAGTAGTACCAGTGTGAAAATAGTGGAAACAGTGTGTGTATTATCAGTATGAGAAAATGGACCGGGATCCACAGTTCACTAGTGGTGTCTCTCCGTAAAAGATAAATAACATGTGTGGTGAACAAATTACAGCTGGGCAATTGACAGAAATGAAGGCTGCACCGTAGTGCATATGCAAGACATAAAGATTACTATGTGATTCATGAGGGCATTACAACAAGATACATTGACCGTCATCCAGCTGCATCTATGACTAATAATCCACCCTCTGAATATCATCCGAACAAACGTTGGGTATTAAGTTGCAAGCAACAGATAATCGCAGTAAGCAAAGTGTGTAATGTAAAGAATGTAAACGAAGTAAACATCGTTGTTTTCTCCCAAATGGCAACATCACATCCTCCATCCGTCATGTTTCTATCACTCGAGTACATATGTAAAGGAGGCACGAACCCACTATTGAGCATGAATACTCCCTCTTGGAGTTACTAGCATCTACTTGGCCAGAGCATCTACTAACAACGGAGAGCATGCAAGATCATAAATAACATATGCATGAAGATAACATGATAGATTGATAATCAGAAGACATAGCATTCAACAATCATCGGATCCTAGCAAACACAACATGTGTCATTACATAAAGATGATCTCGATCATGTAGGGTAGCTCACGAAATCTAAACATGAGGCATAAAGTGGAGAAGATAACCATCTAGCTACTGCTATAGACCCGTAGTCCAGGGATGAACTACTCACGCAGCGCTTCCAAGGAGGGCATTGTGGTGTAGACCCCTCCGGTGATGAATTTCCCTCCCGACAGGGTGCCGGGGACAGCTCCAGAACCCTCTCGTTCTCGGAATGACGATGACGGCGGCCTCGGGTGTTTCTCGGAAAAAAGTGGTCTCCCTTTAGGGTTGATATATCAGGGGGAATAAATAGGAGAAAGGGCGATGGCGGTGGGCGCCCGAGGGGCCCACACCACCCTAGGCACAGCCAGGGGGCGCGCCGCCCTATGATGTGGCCCCCTTGTGGCCCTCTCCGGGCCTCTTCGGGACTCCGTGGAACCTTCGGGAATTCTAACTCTTCCGGGCTTCAAATTTTCCAATTCAAAGAATATTTCCAGAACAACTTTTTCGAAACTAAAAACCACAAAAAATATGGAACTGGGTATGTGGCATCTTGTCAATAGGTTAGTCCCGGAAATCAAAAAAATGACATAAAGTGTATAGAAAACATGTAGGAAATAACGTGAAAACAACATGGAACATCATAAATTAAGGATACGTTTATGATGTATAAGTATCTTGACGTTGCTTTTTCCAGCAGAATTCTGGTTCCGACAGTCAATTCTCCAATAATCATTAAACATGCAAAATAGATGAAATAACATAAGTATCATATTTAAATATGAAATATATTAATAAATAGAAGTAAATTATGATATAAAATAGTGATGCAAAATGGACGTATCAACTTTCTCCAAGCTTAGACCTCGCTTGTCCCCAAGCGAAACTGAACTCAGTAAATAAGACCACAGGTTTATGGAGTGAGGTGTCGATAAAAAAAAATACGGACAAGAAGCATCACATTTATCAATACACAAGTCATTCTAGACAACACCTTCGTCTCATATAATTTAACTTGAAACAAGTAGAGGGAGTCACAATAAACGTGGAAAGAGAAAATCATAATTGGTCATGCCAAACTTTGCTCTTGGTCAAAGAACAATTAACAGATTGTACTTAGCTTTCAATCATAGTATTTATACTAGAGCTTATATTGCAGAGTTTTACACGCTCAATCTTAGCAGTCTCCTTACAGTCATCGATAACTTTCAAAGGTATATTCATTCAGATAAAAGCATTGTGCGAAACAAGGAAGGATAAAAGTCATGATTGAATAAATCAACATATAGATGGTTGGATCACAACAACTCAAATGCTTGCTTGATAGACAAGGGAGTAGGTTTACTGACTCAACATAAAAGTAAAGATAGGCCCTTCATAGAGGAAAGAAGGGATTACTCATGTGCTAGAGATTTTTATTTGATAAACAGAGGTATTGAAAACAATTTTTGAGAGAGGTGTATGTCTATGTCAACGAATCAGCAAGCAGACAATACATTAAGTCACAAGCTAACTAGACTTTACAAGAGTGGCTCCCATTGAAGGGCGTCCTTTCTACTCGGGTCAGTAGACATCCCTATTCTCTTTTGTTCACACACTTATGAACTTTGCTTAACTGATAAACAGGGGCCAAAAGAGTGAAGATAATTTGTAGTAACCAAGTTTGGGGCTGGGCACCCCATTGCCAGCTCTTCTAGAAATTGGCCAAGCGGATGTGCCACTAGTCCAGGTGTGTAAATTATAATCAACAAGTGAAATAAAGACCATCTACCCGCGTCCTCATGAGCTAAAACGTAGCACAAAAGAGGTATAATTTTGAAGGTTTTAAAGGTAGCACACGAGCAATTTACTTGGATTGGCGGTTAAATACCACATATAGGTAGATATGGTGGACACAAATGGCATGGTTTTGGTTCAAGGTTTGGATGCATGATAAGCACTCCCTCTCAGTACAGGTTTTTGGCTAGCAAGGTTGGGTAGAAAGGATAAGAGTTGAGGTAAACAAACAAATATACATGTGATAGAAAACAATCATGCAATCTTCCTTGGAAGTACAAACAGTATTAACTTGAGAATACTAAGCTTACGAGCAAACAAGAAAGAAAGATACTGGAGTAATGTATCTACATGCATGTCCCTCTTTTATACTTAATCCTCAAAGTATTGTTGCTACTGACCAATGCTAAATTTGCCAAAACCAAATAGATTAACTTGATGCTCCTAAAGTGATACCAATACTAACAACAAGATCAATCATATAACAGAAATTTTAAAATAAAATAAGGTGTGAAGAAAGTAAATGATAAAACTTCTCATTATATTTCATAACGGCAACTCCCACCAAGGGATACATAGACAACCAACTAAAGGAAAGATACTTCCACACTGCAAACCATCCTATATGATAACTTCTCTACTCATGATATGACTCTACTAAA
The DNA here is from genome assembly GCA_028641055.1 of Alopecurus myosuroides. Lineage (NCBI taxonomy): Eukaryota > Viridiplantae > Streptophyta > Magnoliopsida > Poales > Poaceae > Alopecurus > Alopecurus myosuroides. The sequence continues at coordinate 690,828,687 of CM054057.1, forward strand.
ACGTGAAAAGGTGAAAGATAAAGGTGTGATATCACGACACTCCCCCAAGCTTGGAACAAGCCAAGGGGATGACAATACCAATGACGAATTACTCCTTCGGTGGTGGTGGTGAATCCTTAATAAGCTTACCAACCAACTCCTTCAATTCATCAATCTTGTAGGTGACACTAGGAATCAACTCTGTATTGTTCTCAATACGGTTCATGAACTTGTCAGACTATGATTCCCAGCTCTTGGAATTACGCCCCCACACTTCTTAAAATTGATGGCTTCCTTTCCCTTCATTGTTAGAACGATCCATATCCCAACTAGAGAGAAACTCTACCTCAGGAACCTTTTAAAATTGATGCATATGGATTATGGAAAGGTTTTTTGATGCCTGGATGTGGTGTGACATGGGGCCTTCCCTCCAGTGCTCATTCGCTCCCCTCTCTTGAGTTTGAAGGGGTTTTCTAACACTACAATGCTTGCAATGGGTGCACGATGGTACACACGCGGGTCTTCTTCTACTTCTCCTTTAGCTTCACTCTCGGTCTTCTCCTCCATTTTAGGGTCTTGGATATAATCTTCCATAGGCTCCTTCCCCTTGTTGTTATTGTAGGAGACCATGGTGCCTCTAAAACTAAGAACAATTCCTGACAGAAACAGATCGAAGCAAAAACACGACGAGAAACGATATACGGACCTCGGGGGATTATATAGCGAAAAGTTTCATAACAAAAGTAAGGTGCATGGTGAAAACGGGTCAGGGACGAGCTCCGAGGAGCCCACAACATGTGGTGGCACGGATAGGAGCTCGCGTCGTGTCATGGTGTGGTGCCCTCAGGCAGCGTGTCCTACCCATTTTCGTCTCATAATTTTCCATATTTAATAAAAACTACAAAAATATAAGTTGAAAAGTTAAACGCAAACTTTTTCTTACCAAAATTTTTACCTATTCGAAAACAGACTCTGTCGTTTCTGGAATTTACTCTTTGATAAACACTTCCGGAGTCACCACTTGAATAATATCAACCTATTCATTACAAGAATCTCCAGAAATATAATGTTTGGGTCTTTGCCCACCACTTGTGTAGTGTTATCTTTAAGTGAAACAATTTTAATTGCACCTGAACAATTGACATATTTAATAACAAAAGGTCCCTCCCATCTCAAGAGTAATTTTCCTACACAAAATCTCAGATGAGACCTATGCAATAGAACTTCCTCACCAACTTGGATCTCTCTCTTAAGAATTCTCCTATCATACCATTTTTTGAACTTTATCTTTAAAGAGTCTAGCATTTTCATAAGCTTCACTTCTCCATTCATCAAATAACTTAAGTCAAGCAACCTTTTCTTACCAGCAAGTTTAAAATTTCTACTAAGTTCCTTCACTACCAAATAAGCCTTCTGTTCAAATTCTAAAGGAAAGTGACAAGCTTTTCCATAAACCATTTTGTAAGGAGACATGCCCATAGGATTTTTATACGCAGTTCTATAAGCCCATAAAGCATCATTTATCTTAGTAGGCCAAATTTTCCTAGATTTATTAAAACTCTTTTGCAAGATAGATTTAATTTCTCTATTTGATCATTCTACTTTCCCACTTGTTTGGGGATGATGAGTGATACTTCATAAACATATCCCTAATTTCTAATGTTCCATGTTGTTTTCATGTTATTTTCCACATTTTTTCTATACACTTTATGTCCTTTTTATCGATTTTCCGGACTAACCTATTGAGAAGATGCCACAGAGCCAGTTCCCTGTTTTCTTCTGTTTTTAGTTTCAGAAAAGTTGTCTGTAAATATTCTCGGAATTGGAAAATTCAAAGCCCGAAAGTCTTAGAATTTCTGAAGGTTCCACGGAGTCCCGGAGAGACCCGGAGAGGGGCCACAGGGGGCCCACACCATAGGGCGGCGCCCCCCTGGCCGCACCGTGGAGTGGTGTGGGGTCCCCAGGCCTGCACCGCCTCTGCCCTTTCGCCTATTTATCCCCCCCCCCGAGACGTAAACCCTAGATATATTACACTTCATCCAGAAAAACACCCGAGGCCGCCGTCATCGTCATCCCGAGATCGAGAGGGTTCTGGAGCTCTCCTCGGCACCCTGCCGGGAGGGAAATTCATCACCGGGGGGGTCTACACCACCATGCCATCCTCCAAAGTGATCCGTGAGTAGTTCATCCCTGGACTACGGGTCCATAGCAGTAGTTGGATGGTTGTTCTCTCCACTTTGTACCTCATGTTTAGATCTTCTGAGTTGCCTAACATGATCAAGATCATCTTTATGTAATGCTACATGTTGTGTTTGCTGGGATCTGATGAATGTCAAATGCTATGTCTTCTGATTATCAATCTATCATGTTATCTTCATGCAAATGTTATTTATGATCTTGCATCCTCTCCATTATTAGTAGATACTATGGTCAAGTAGATACTAGTAACTCCAAAAGGGAGTATTTATGTTCGATAGTGGGTTCATTCCTCCTTTGCATCTGTGCTCGAGTGACATAAACGTGACGGATGGAGGATGTGATGTTCCATTAGGGAGAAAACAACAATGCTTTTCTAAGGATGATGTTATTTTTTACATTACACACTTTGCTTACTGAAATTATCTGTTGTTTGCAACTTAATACCCAATGTTTGTTCGGATGATATTCGTAGGGTGGATTATTAGTCATTGACGCAGTTCAATAACGGTCTATGTATTTTGTTGTAATGCCCGCATGAATCACATAGTAATCTTTATGTATTGCATATGCACTACGGTGCAGCCTTCTTTTCTGTCAATTGCCCAGATTTAATTTGTGCACCACACATGTTATTTATCTTTCACGGAGAGACACCACTAGTGAACTATGGACCCCGGTCCTTTTTCCTCAAACTGATAAAACACCAACTGCTTTCATACTGCTCTCATATTGTTCCTACTGTTTTCCTACTGTTTTCTACACCATACGTTTAACCTCTTTGTGTTCAGCAAAACCGGTGAGATTGACAACCTCACTGCTTCGTTGGGACAAAGTGATTTGATTGTGTTGTGTAGGTTCCATGTTGCTACTGAATCGGTGGTGCGCCCTGCCACCTCAGCTGCTTCAACCTTCAGAGATTTCTTGTCCTTCTACTGGTCGATTCAACCTTGGTTGCTTTTCTGAGGGAAAACTTGCTGCTGATGCACTCTTCACAACCTTTGTCTTGGGGTTTACCAACGAGGGCGTCTACATGCCATCAATGAGATGAAGCAATTCTATGATTAACATCATATTTAGCAAGAGTTTTTCTAAAACAACCATGAATAAAGTGAGAACCTCCATCAGTCATAAGATATCTAGGCCCACCAAACCTAGGAAAAATAACATATTTAAGCATTTTTATGAGGTTTCACCATCAGCACTCTTTGTAGGTATAGTCTCTACCCACTTAGTAACATAATCAACAACAACAAGTATATGCATATAACCATTCGAAGGAGGAAACAAACCCATAAAGTCAAATCCCCAACGATCAAATGGTTCAATAACAACAGAATAATTCATAGGCATTTTATCGCGTCTAGAAATATTACCAACTCTTTGACATTCATCACAAGATAAAATAAATTTTCGTGCATCTTTAAAAAGAGTAGGCCGATAGAAACCCGATTGTAGAATCTTTTATGCAGTTCTATCTCCAGCGTGATGTCCTCCATAAGCACTATCATGAAATTTTCTTAGTATCTCTCGTTGCTCATGTTCTGGAACACATCTTTGCATAATTCCATCTACTCCTTCTTTATATAAGAGTCGGTCATCCCAAAAATAATGCCTCAAGTCATAAAAGAATTATCTTCTTTGCTGAGTTGTAAAGGTTGGAGGCAAGTACTTGGAAACAATAAAGTTAGCATAATCTACATACCAAGAACTATATCGCGAGCTTACTTTTGTTGCTGCCAACTGTTCATTTGGAAAACTATCATTACAGGAATAGGGTCATAAGCAATATTTTCCAATCTAGACAAATCATCAGCAACATGATTTTCAGCACCCTTCATATCTACAATATGCAAATAAAACTCTTGTAAAAGAAGCACCCATCTAATAAGCCCAGGCTTAGCATATTTATTCTCCATACGGTACTTAATATCAGCATGATTAGTATGAATAGTAACTTTCGAATCAACTATATAAGGTCTAAACTTATCACAGGCAAAAACTACAGCTTGGAATTCTTTTTCAGTGGTAGCATAATTATTTTTTAGCAGAATCAAGATTCTTACTACCATAATGAATAACATTCAACTTCTTATCTATTCGCTTTCCAGCAACAGCACCTCCAGCAAAATCACTAGCATCACACATAATTTCAAAGGGTAATTTCCAATAAAGTGGTTGAACAATAGGAGCAGAAATTAAAGCCTTCTTTACAATTTTGAAAGCTTCTTTACAATCATCATCAAAAACAAAAGGTACAACTTTTTGGAGAAGATCAGTAAGAGGATTTGATATTTTAGAGAAATCTTTAATAAACCTCCTATAGAAACCAGCATGACCAAGAATAATACGAATACCTTTTACATCCCTGAGCCAGGGAATTTTCTCAATTGCTTCAACTTTAGCTCTGTCAACTTCATTACCTCTTTCAGAAATTTTATGTCCGAGAACAATCCCTTCATTAACCATAAAGTGGCATTTCTCCCAGTTAATAACAAGATTAGTTTCCTTACATCTATGTAAAACTTTATCAAGATTGTGTAAGTTGTTATCAAAAGAATTCCATACACGGGGAAATCAACCATGAATACTTCCACAATTTCTTCACAAAAACCATGAAAGATGGCAGACATGTATCTTTCAAACGTTGCAGGAGCATTACACAAACCAAAAGGCATACATCTATAAGCATAAGTTCCATAAGGACAAGTAAAAGTTGTTTTCTCTTGATCTTTCTTCTTGAGAGAAATTTGAGAAAACCCAGAATAACCATCAAGAAAGAAAAAATGAGTTTTCTTAGACAACCTTATTAACTTTCTTAGTAACTTTATTAACTTTTCTTAGTAAAAGGCAAAGGATAATGATCTTTCTTAGTAAATTTATTAACTTTTCTCAAATCAATGCACATTCTATAATCAAATACTATTATTTGAGGAATAAGCTCATCATTTTCAGTTGGCACAACAACAATTCCTCCTTTCTTAGGAACACAATGCGCAATACTTAGCCATCTACTATCAGCAATAGGATAAATAATACCAGCATCAAGGAGTTTCAATAACTCCTTTCTTAGCACTTCCTTCATCTTAGGAATTAAACGGCGTTGATGTTCAACAACTAGCTTTGCATAAGGTTCCATATTAATAGCATGCTGACATATAGTAGGGAAAATCCCTTTCATCATCAAGAGTATATCCAATAGCTCCTCGGTGTTTCTTTAATACTTCCAATAACCTTTCCTCTTCCTTACTTGGAATTTTAGAGTTAATAATAACATGATATGTTTTCTTATCATCAATATGAGCATATTTAAGATTATCAGGTAAAGGTTTTTAATCAAAAACGGGATCCTCCTTGGGTGGTAGCGTGCTACCCAAGTATTCCACCGGTAAATTGTGTTTCGGCATCTCCGGTTGACGAAGAAGAATCTCGTCAATATCATTTCTTTCTTCCATAAAGACCTCACTTTCATGTTCCTCCATGTATTGCTGCAAAGCATTGTTAGGAGAAGGAGAAATAGAGGCAAGCTTCTCAACTTTAAAATCTTTATTAGGAAATTCAGTTTCATGCAGAGCTTTAGCAAATTTAGAAAAAATTAAACTCATAAGATTCTCCATCAAATTTAGTTGATATTTTCTCCTTCTTACAATCTATAATAGCACCATAAGTGTTAAAGAAAGGTCTACCAAAAATGATATGACAAGTTTTACTAGCAGATGCACTAAGTACTAGAAAATCAGCAGGATATTTAGTTTTACCACATAAAACTTCCACATTTCTAACAATACAAATTGGAGAGATAGTTTCTCTATTAGCAAACTGAATAACCACATCAATTTCTTCAAGTTCACAAGAACCAATTTCATGCATGATCTCTCTACAAAGCTCACAAGGAATAGTACTTGAACTTGCACCAATATCACATAAACCATAATAGCAATGATCACCTATCCTGACATAAAGCACAGGAACACTATTTTACCTAGATCTACTAGGATGTGAAACAATATTAGAAGCATCTTCACAGAAGATAATGTGTCTCTCTCCTACACTTTAGTGACAAGGTCTTTTACTATTGCTACTGTAGGTTCAACATTTATTTTTTTCATCAGGTTCTATATATTTCTTTGCACTTTTGTTAACCACACTAGTTATAATAGAATTTTTCTTTACCTTAACAGGGAAAGGAATTTTCTCAATATAAGGTTCAGGCACACCAAGATTAACAGTATGAACTTCTATATTTCTAGCAAGAACACAATTAACAGTATCTTTATAAGGTGCATGGTACTTGTTCCACTCCTTTTTGGGAATATCAAGATAAGAGGCAAAATTCTTAAAATAGTTTGCAAAGATTTGAGAGTCAAGACCACAAACAACACTAAAATTATGAAATCATCGGTTCCCATAAAATATTTAATGCATTCATAATCATAATATAAACCAGACTTTCTATCTTTGTCATTCTCCCATGCTTCAGTATTTTCCTGTATAAGGTCAAGAAGATCCCATTTAGCTTATCCTTTCATACGTGTAAATGATCCATAATAAGAAGAATCCGATAAATCCTTATCATGAAGAGAAATCCTTGCATAGAAATTATTAATAACAATATTACTGGGGAGCTCATGAATGGGACATTTGAGAATTAGTAACTCGAACTCTCCCACAACCCCCCCCCCCCCCCCCCGCGCGCACTTGGGCAATACTCCCTCCATCATGAGGCCAGAAATTATATATTTGATTCTGATCCTTATGAGTCTCACTGGGAGGATAGAATTTAGAATAAAAGAGCGGTACAATTTCCTCCCGTCCAATAGATCGTACAAGCAAAGTATATCGGGAATCCTTCAGCGTTGCATCGCACCTGAAGACGGAAAAGAACTGCTCCGAGACATACATCAAGGAGACTGCGGGCATCATGCTAGTTGGAGAGCTATCGTGTAAGGACCCCAGACCGGCAGTCTGAAACCCTACGTATGCATACATTCACGATCCCAGAAAGATCAGTCGTGAACAACATACACAGTTGGCACACAGAAATACATCATCCATTACACGAATACATAAAGGTATTACAAAAAGATCACATGATCAAGTTTAACGCAACTGCCACAAAGGGCAGGCAACTTAATAAACACAGCGGAAGACAAATAAAACACAACGTAGTTGAGCCCAAGTCACGCCTTAACCTACAGGCTGCTGACCCGGAGACGATCCTAGTTCGCAAAGCCGTCAACTCCATACTTCTCTTCATAGATATCCTTCGGGGGCTCCTTCTCAAAGTCTGATAAGTAGATACCAGGGGCGAAACCATAATGAGTACATTTGAATGTACTCAGCAAGACATCCATCATGTCACTTACTAAACATGCAAATATGCTTATATGGTGGAATAGGTAGGCTATAAATAGGGTTCACTATCAATGGTGTTCATATATGATGACTCCACAGTTGCATTCAGGTTAATCTGTATCTTCGTTGAAGAAGATACTTCAGAAGAAAATAAAAATAATATAGTTTTATTTCTCTTGTAGATATCACATGTACAAGAGGTTTTGTAAAACTTTGTTAAAGAATATTTTCTCTTTGCAAAACTTCTTGGAATCAGTTTCCAGAATTCTTGCTTAGAGTAGAAAAGGTTTTCTTTGCAAAACATTTTGTTTTGTATAACATCATCTGGCTTTTCATCATCGACGATACCTCCACGGTATAAGTTTCCATTCCTTTCCGAACTTCACAAGTTCAACACTTCCTTTCCAAAATTTCCCTTTCAAAACTCCTTTTTGAAAACATTGACACAATGCTAGCTACATGGCCATTCAACTGTCCATATCCGAGGACGCGGCTTCTTCGAAAAAGTTATACTCTGCAGAGGTGTACACATCCACCAGATCCAGTACACCTCCCGTGAACAATCACGGACTGTAACAACAGTATGTAAACATCAGGTATCTGATCATAACCATCCACTATGTTCAAGCTAGAATATGCCTATCTCTTAGTTGAGTTTTACCACATCCCCGGCACCGAGCTAATCCCCGCCAAGCCAGGATGCCTCAACTGATGCATCCGGAGGGAAAATTAATCCCACACTTTATATGTCTCCACGACATTCGGTTCAGAGGATCGCATCCCCTAGCACATTGAGATAGCAACACTAATAAGAACAAACTTCAAGTTAAGCCCCTTGCCCATGTTGGGGTAGGGTGGCAGTACGGTAAAGGTTGTCCGGCGAAAACTAGGTTATGTGTCATTTTTGAAAACACCACTTTCTCAAAATGACCACTTCCACATTCCTCCGGAGAACAAGGATCCGCTTTTCTCCGGGTTTTTCCGTAAAGCCTTTGTTTTGTAGAATCACAATTTTAGGGTGCCCACTTAGGGACTAGTATATTTGATGGTAATGAATACCATAGGGTGGCTTATGGCTTGGTATTACCAATTTTAACTACTGGCAAGATAGTAACCTATAATATAGTATAGTAAATTCCACATCAAAAATAGTTTTGATAATCAAGTTTTTGTAAAACTTCAGAGGTAAAACATGCATGATAGATAATGATAATATTGTATCAGCAAGCATCAGGGATGGCTTGCCTGGTATCTCCTTGTGTCCCTGGTTTTGGAGTGACTGGAACTTGAAACACAGCTTCCCGACACTTCCTTCCTCTTCGTTTTCTAACGTCATAAAAGGAATAAAGGACACACATTCAGAACCAATCAAGGAAAGCAACCATACATAACAATACATACAGCAAGGAAATCTAATAATAGCCAATCACACAATTATTAATGGAGCAAACAATCAAACAAACACACTTGGCAGAAATGCCATTTAATAAGACAACTCAAGGTTGGAGGAACATATCTCACAACCTTAATATCATGGATTCAGTGGGTGTGCCACTCTCATACCAAGATATTAATAAACCCAAAATACACTTAGTTTCACAAGGGTGAGACTACTAAAAGTATATAAAACATGCACAAAAATAATTATGGCAATGGGTCTATCAACCACACCACAAAAAGAACAAGATAGCCAATCTATTAAGTCTAAATTGACATCAAGAATAAATCAAATACATGATTTGTAAAAGTTACTTTTACAAATCAGTGAGACTACACAAATGTAACAAAGTAATAGACTCATCACAAAACACACAATTTCTCATAGTGAGAACAATAGAAACAATGACTAAAAAGGAGGAATCCTATAGACATGTTTCTACTAAAAGTTTGCTATGCAAGCAAGCATAATACGTAAAGTACTAAAATGCAAACAAGGAACCATGTTATCACAATGAGAATGAAAACATGTCCTCATGCAAGGGTACACAATTATCCACCAAACACATGTTGGCAGGAAAAATAATTCACTACAAAAACTGCTAAGGAAACTAGTACTACTTAAACATGAAGAATCAATGGATGAATTCCAATCAAGTAATTGAAATACAACCAGAGGGTCCATGTCATAAAAACAGGAGTGAAAAACATCTATACTTGCTTTAACAAAAATATCCCATTTGATAAAACAAGGTATCAATTTGCAGGGCAACTCCTATATACTAGTGGTAATAAAAAGGGCATTACTAGAGGAATCAAACAACACTCCAAAGATGGATTTTTCCTAGCAAGCCACACATGATTAAAACCACTTACAAACAGAAGCATACACATTTCATTTAGCACTAAAATTCCCAAAGCAAAAATACTAGGCACATTAGTTATAGAACTATATAAAAGAAATACATCTAGTTTGGGGAAATAATGTTTCCACCAAAAATGCAATGAAACCAGTGGGTGTTCCACTAGCATAACAAAGCATTTAGAGGTCACAAGGCCTCTGGTCCACTTGCTAAAAATTAACAAAAGACTAAACTAGCATCTAGTGCAATAACTATGCTAGTAGAAAATAATAGGATGCAAAAATAAGCAAGGTAATGCTACTCATGCTATTGTTTTCACACAAGTGAAAACTCTAGGGTTCAAGTACTCATAAGAACAACATTAAAATGCTACTGGTCCTATGAATACCACACAAAAATAAGTGGCTACACAACCACAAAAGATTATGTCAAAAATTCCACACATGAGGGAATTTTCCATAACATTCTCATAGTTATGACAAAGCTACTCATGCTTTTCTACCAACTTAAATGCAAGCTAGCAGAGGTGATACTAAAAAAATATAAGTACCAACATGGTACTGAATCTAATATCTCAACACAACAATTCAATCACTTGCACACAAATTAATCATTCAAAAATTATATGCAAGTAATAAACTAGAGATGAACATATGATATTAATATAAATCCTATTTCTTCTCAACTCAAGTCCACACATTCTAACATGATAAAATAGCTAAGTAATACTTAGAAAGAAAGTTCACACAACTTATACATGCTAGAAAACAATATTGCAACACAAAAATATCATCACACAAATTAATTAACTAAAATGCCAAAATGGCAGAAATATGCAAAACAAAGATCTGTCCACCAAATTTTCTAGGATGCTCTAAAAATTAAACCCATCTAGTTTTGGATAGTCCTAAACATATACAAGACCATACAGTTGAGTTTTCATCAAAATTCATTTTTAATAATTTTATAAAAATCACCAAAGTGCTCTCTGGTGTTTTACCAAATTGCATGCCATTTCAAAAATACAATGAATTTGGAAGCAAGATTAATTGCTTCAGTTAGGACACTTCAAGGGCCTTCCAATGCAATTTGCCTCACTTCATTCTGAGTTGTGGATTTAAAATGGTGCTCATTTTGGTGTTTCCGGTACCTGTTGCCAAATCATTTTTCATTGCAAAAATATCCATCCAAATGTAGATCTACAAGTTGGAGGTGGTTTAGAATTAGTTGAGGTACCACTGTGAATTTTAGTTTGGTAAAAATCATCTTTTAGGTTGCCTTTTAGAGCCTAAAGTAAACACACAAGTTTCTGTGAAAAATAAATTGGAAAAAGAACATTGTTGGGCCAGATCCGGATCTGGGCCGGCCAGATCTTCCTTTACCGCGGGGAAATCCACCCACAGACGCTGACCCGCGGGCCAGGGCGCCACGGGGGCAGCCACGCGGCACAGCGAGGCCCACGCGCCAGTTTGACCCCTACTGCGCGGGGTCAGCGCGCGCTGGCGTCAGCGTGACGCCACCGCTGCGTCACCCGCCGGCGGGGAGATCTCCGGCGAGGCAATTCGAGCGCATCCGTCACCAATCTGCAAAATAAAACATCAACAAGATGCTTACGGCGAGGGGAATCATCTAGGGATGGTTCGTTTCCTGGGAGTAAACGGAGGGCGGCCGCGACAATGGTGCGGCGGCGGCCGGACTAGAGCACGGCTCGGCGTGGAATCCGTGGGCGAGGGAGGGGAAAAAGGGTCGGGAGATGCGGCTGCTCACCCTGAACGCACGGGAGGGCTCGGCTAGGAGGTGAAGGGCCGAGGCGACGGCGATTTGCCGCCGGAGCTCGTCGGGCTCGGCGAAGGGAACGGATGGCGCGGCGTCTACGGGTCGTTTCGGCTCGATTCCTTCGGCACCGAGGGCCACCACGGCAAGGCGAAGACGATGGTGCTAACGTCTACCGGCGGCGAGCCTTCTACTGGCCGAATCGACGACGACCTCATTTCGGCTAGGGTTTGGTTGAAGATATTTCGAGGAGAGAGAGAGAGTGGGTTCAAGTGGAGAGAGAGAGGGGGTAGATAGGCACCCATGCACATGGGGGGCCTCTTTATCCTCCTCAATTCCTTCTCATCGAAGCAATGGAGTAGGGTGCGGTTTGCTACAGAGAGCTAGAGGTGAAGAAGGGGTGACTCGGATTTCATTTAGGTCCCTGTCAATTTTTACAACTAGGTCCTTCTCTTCTCTGAAAAAGGATGTTTTCACTAAGCAAACAAGGTTTAAAATTTTAAAATCCTTTTGCCCAAAATTATTATTAGTATAGATACACAACATATGTGAAAATTGGCTCAATTGCAGAAACTTGATAATTCAAAGTTGTTCAAATTTGAATTCTTACATAAATGGACATTGAATTTATTAACCTACTTAGGGAGCTTCCAAAAATGATAATTTTTTGCCCACATTCCTTATTTGATGTGTTCCTTATGTGGTAGAAAATTAAAGTCATTTAGAGTTACTTCATAGAACAAACTTGTTCACATTTAAAAAAGGTGCTGTCAAGAAAACAGGGTTTTTTGGCAACTTAAATTATTCCAAAACTTGTGCCCTTTTGGTTTTCATCCTTATTTATGATATAGATCATGTGGTATTTATTTCATGGCATTTGGAAAAAGTTTGTAGAACAAACTTGTTCAAAATCCCAATTGTTGCTGTGGAGAAAAACCATGTTTTCAGGACTTTAATGGATTCAATTTTTGGTCTCCTCTTGTGTGTGTTCCTTATTTGATATAAGGAATCAATGGTATGAATTTCAAATCATTTTAAGAAAGTTTCCAATAGTAACTTGTTTGAGTTTTCTGTTTTGGAAATATTGGAATTCTATTTAATAAGGCACTTGGCTTTTCTTTAACAATGCTTTGCCAAAATATTTATGTGACTAGAGATAGCAAGTAAATGCTCTCCAATACCTTTGTTTTTAATCTTGCAAGGTTGGAAAAAACATTGATAATATTTTGGTGAAGCATTTAAGAATGCCTCTTTTTCTGATAATCTTTTAGGGAAATTTTATTAAGTGTTTCCTCTTTCTTAATTTAGGTCTTGGAATAATATTCAACAAGTATTGGATTCATAAGATGTTTTTGGAAAACTCTTTGATCAATATTTACTTTAGAAAATATTGCCAAAGTCATTGGAACAATATGTTGAATATTTTTAGTTTACAGCTTTGCTATCTTATTAAGTTTGTTTTCAATTTCTTAGCATGTAAGATTATATAATTAGTTTGTTTAGTTGCACTCAAAACAAACATAACCAAAGTTTAATTTTCAAGCAATTAGCAAAACAATAGTGTTATCAGGTATTCCAAAATTGGGATGTGACAGGTCTTACCCCCCTTAAAAAGAATCTCGTCCCGAGATTCGCAAGCGAGGGACTAAGGGAGGGCCAACAAACACAATGTTAGTGTTGGAGTGCAGGTGCTTCCCCCCTTTGACTTTTCTTGGGAGGCGGGGTATTCCCCTAAATTAGCAAATTCACTTTAAAAAAAACACCAGTACTGTTTTAGGTCCAAAACTTTTGTTTCCTAGTTTGAACAAAAATTAAGGTTAGTGCAGAACTACCTGGAAATGTACCGTCAATTATTTACATGAGTTCCTAGCTATATCCCACATATTACATACCACATATGGAGTGGTGTACCACTCTCATAACAAGGTATATAATAAGCTAAAAATATAGCTTGTGGGTGCAAAGGTTAGGTTGCTAAGGTAAAATAAACAGACAGAATAATACCCATGGCAGTGGATATTACTCGCCACAAGCGACTATCACTTAATGTGTTCATGATTTTAGTTGGATGTTTTAGTTTCATAAGATACTCATAAGCACAATCATAACACAAGTATAAACTCATGCTAAGGTAAAACATTTAAACAAAATCCAATAAGCAAGCAAACAACACCACAGATGAATAGACTATTTATTCACTAGGTTATTGTTTATTAGAGGTTTTGGAATCCATCAATCATGAACAATTAGCAAACAACCAGTAGCTAAAAAAAACCAATGAATTCAATCATACAGATACTCTAAAACACCATCTTCACACAAGATAAAACTCCTATTACACAGGCATAGAAAAATAGGACTGCACAAATAACACACACTAGTATGACAAATCTACACCAGCATGCTATAGGAGATAATCATATCCTATAACCATAGAACATGCAACTAAATAATTCATGGCAGGATAACAGAAGTAATAACTTCCTAAACATGCTATAACCACACATATAACCATAAAATAAAAAGAGGGTAATACTAGAGCAAAAATCACCATTTTTCTAGTGGTGAAACTAGCTTCACTCTAGAGAAGCAAACAATACTATCATGATGTTTAAACTTAAACAAGCAATTCATGAATATAAATGTACCTAATAACAGTACACAAAACTTACTCATGTTAGTAAGCACAAACATAAAAACAATCCCATGATACAACTATTAAACATGCATAAATTAATTCTCGCAATTTATGTTTTTCTTAAACAAATTACTAGCAGACAAGCAAGGTATAAGTCACACAACCAGTAGCTATGCAATTAATGAAAATTTATCTACACCTTTTCAAAAATCCATACACTCAATTTAAAATTATTCACAAACAATCTACCAATCAAGAGGGATTTATTTTATTTGCGAACAATTTATTTTTAGCACACGATAGTGAAACATTTCTTAACATGATACCCCTAAGGAATATTATGCTAACAAAAGGATCACACCTAAACATATTAGTATTTACTAATAATAAATAAACTTCTCACTTGCATAAGTGAAAACAAACAATTATATTTTCCATGGTGGAAAATAGAAATCAATCACATAGTGAAACATGCTATTTTCACACCTGTGTATGGTTGGGGATTTTCATCCTCAAGCCAAAATGCAATGGGACCAGTGGGCTATGGCCTACTAATACCAAGGCAAAATAGGTACTAAGCCTCTGGTTACTCATGAAAAACTTTGCATACAAGATAAAAATATAAGGCTATTTAATCTAGTGAAGCAATACTAGTGCATATTGATAGCAATTCTTACACATGCTGTTTTATTAAAAGACATGCAAGCTAACATAGGTACAAGCATAAAAATAACAGTACCTAAATGGTACTGGACTCAAAGGAAGCATAGCACAAAAATCTACGAAGAAAGTATACACAGATCTAGCTCTCACAAAATTTCCAAATAATTAAACTAGAAGGTAACAAATGCTATTTCATTTTTTTTTTTTCGAGTTTCCAATCATGCACACACTTTCTAGGGTAGATTTGTTGTAAGAAAACAACATAATAACAAGTCCTAACAACTCCATATAAGTTAGGAAGCAAGATTGAATAAAACACAAATTCATTTCAATCAAGAGCACACAAAGAAACAAAAACAGGAAAACTGCTGTATCCTAGATTTTATTATAGCCATTCCATTGTTCACTTAATTTCTAAACCCCGAATCTCATAGTACCTACAATGTCTACTAAGATTTGGTTTCCAAAGTAGAATACACCTGATATCCTATTGACTATTAAACGAATAGGTCATCATCTTATTTTCTCGTGACTTCTCCTTTTTACCAGCTAGATTAAAAGGTGTCCTAAGTCACTTAATATCTTGGTTTAGAAAGAGTTGTCAGTAGTTCGCATGCTTTGGTTAGGTGTAAAACTAAGATTATAACAAAGCATGTTAGTCTTGTTAGCTTTCTATTTAATCATGTTTGTCCGATAAGATACGACTAGCGTCATCGTACGTCGAATATTGAATTATGCTCTTTTGATTGGCTTTTGAGGGGGTTGCGCATCATGGCATGTGAAGATTTCTTTTGCACCTTTCTCCAGAGGAGGGAGGTATATAACTTTTAAAAGGGGATTTCTCTTTAGTTTGATCTTTTAAAAAGGGACATATATAAGGTGCGACACTTCGCCAACAGGGTAAAAAGAGTCTTTTAGCAAACAGACAAACATAGAGGCTTTGGGTCAGTATTGGTTGGTTTTCTTCACGCCTTTTCTTCTTTGAGGATTGTCGTCGTTGGAGCTTTATTTGTTGGAGTGCATCACTGGTAGCAACGCTATCAGCTCGTGTGGCTTGATGGTCCTCTATTATTAGGCCCAATGGTGCTTTCGTTGATTGTGAGGGAGATGGTGGTGGTTCACGACGGGTCGCATTATGAAGCGAAAACAAGTATAAGTCTAAGCAACAAATTCTTGTTTTTGAATACTCTACAAACATTTTTGCTTGCAAAAATCTAACACGAGGCGATTCAAAAACAAGAACGGGGCAATCACAAATTTGCAAAATTTGAGCACCCCACAAACATATAGAAGCCTAGATGAACCAAATTCTACACCAAACAACAGCACAAAGTCCTACGGACACACATAAGCAAGCCAAAACACACCAGCAAGGCTCCATTGGAGCTACGTCGGGGGAAACGACTCATGGGGTAATCGCTAAATTACTCCAAACTAGACTAATCCAAAAATCCTAAGAAGTGGCTGAAGAACTATATCTACTTCTGACCATCATCACTGTAGAGCTAGGAAATTATTTGGTCTTCTCGGGACATCGGCAAGTATACAAGTTTCTGGATAGAAACAAGATAATAGAAGTAAAGTTTTTGATAAAACCTTTAACTGAGAGAGGTAAAACTATGCAACAATCTGTTTTTGAAACCCCAACTATTTTCTGGACAGAAAACTTCAAAGACGAGAGATGTTCAAAAACAGAGCGGAGCAGTTGCAAACAAGTAAGAAATAAACTCTTAACCGAGAGAGATACCAATTCTGTAAGGCCCGCCCTTCGAACCACTGTTCAAGAACGCCCTTGATATGCATTTATAATCTTTTGAAAAGATAATAAGGAGGGAAATATACTAAAATTCCCTTAGATAAAAATATGTAGATAGTAAATAGGTTTTTACTCAAAAATACTTTTCTTTCCTATCTGACGTCCATGCTAACTAAGGTCTCCTAAGGTCAGGATGGCTCTGATACCAACTCTGTAAGGACCCCAGACCGGCAGTCTGAAACCCTACGTATGCATACATTCACGATCCCAGAAAGATCAGTCGTGAACAACATACAGTTGGCACACAGAAATACATCATCCATTACACGAATACATAAAGGTATTACAAAAAGATCACATGATTCAAGTTTAACGCAACTGCCACAAAGGGCAGGCAACTTAATAAACACAGCGGAAGACAAATAAAAACACAACGTAGTTGAGCCAAGTCACGCCTTAACCTACAGCTGCTGACCGGAGACGATCCTAGTTCGCAAAGCCGTCAACTCCATACTTCTCTTCATAGATATCCTTCGGGGCTCTTCTCAAAGTCTGATAAGTAGATACCAGGGGCGAAACCATAATGAGTACATTTGAATGTACTCAGCAAGACATCCATCATGTCACTTACTAAACATGCAAATATGCTTATATGGTGGAATAGGTAGGCTATAAATAGGGTTCACTATCAATGGTGTTCATATATGATGACTCCACAGTTGCATTCAGGTTAATCTGTATCTTCGTTGAAGAAGATACTTCAGAGAAAATAAAAATAATATAGTTTTATTTCTCTTGTAGATATCACATGTACAAGAGGTTTTGTAAACTTTGTTAAAGAATATTTTTCTCTTTGCAAAACTTCTTGGAATCAGTTTTCCAGAATTCTTGCTTAGAGTAGAAAGGTTTTCCTTTGCAAAACATTTTGTTTTGTATAAACATCATCTGCTTTTCATCATCGACGATACCTCCACGGTATAAGTTTCCATTCCTTTCCGAACTTCAACAAGTTCAACACTTCCTTTCCAAAATTTCCCTTTCAAAACTCCTTTTTGAAAACATTGACACAATGCTAGCTACATGGCCATTCAACTGTCCATATCCGAGGACGCGGCTTCTTCGAAAAAGTTATACTCTGCAGAGGTGTACACATCCACCAGATCCAGTACACCTCCCGTGAACAATCACGGACTGTAACAATGTATGTAAACATCAGGTATCTGATCATAACCATCCACTATGTTCAAGCTAGAATATGCCTATCTCTCAGTTGAGTTTTACACATCCCCGGCCGAGCTAATCCCCGCCAAGCCAGGATGCCTCAACTGATGCATCCGGAGGGAAAATTAATCCCACACTTTTATATGTCTCCACGACATTCGGTTCAGAGGATCGCATCCCCTATAGCACATTGAGATAGCACACACTAATAAGAACAAACTTCAAGTTAATCCCCTTGCCCATGTTGGGGTAGGGTGGCAGTACGGTAAAGGTTGTCCGGCGAAGACTAGGTTATGTGTCATTTGAAAACACCACTTTCTCAAAAATGACGACTTCCACATTCCTCCGGAGAACAAGGATCCGCCTTTTCTCCGGGTTTTTCCGTAAAGCCTTTGTTTTGTAGAATCACAATTTTAGGGTGCCCACTTAGGGACTAGTATATTTGATGGTAATGAATACCATAGGGTGGCTTATGGGCTTGGTATTACCAATTTTAACTACTGGCAAGATAGTAACCTATAATATAGTATAGTAGTAAATTCCACATCAAAAATAGTTTTGATAATCAAGTTTTTGTAAAACTTCAGAGGTAAAACATGCATGATAGATAATGATAAGTATTGTATCAGCAAGCATCAGGATGGCTTGTCTGGTATCTCCTTGTGTCCCTGGTTTTGGAGTGACTGGAACTTGAAACACAGCTTCCCGACACTTCCTTCCTCTTCGTTTTCTAACGTCATAAAAGGAATAAAGGACACACATTCAGAACCAATCAAGGCAAGCAACCATACATAACAATACATACAGCAAGGAAATCTAATAATAGCCAATCACACAATTATTAATGGAGCAAACAATCAAACAAACACACTTGGCAGAAATGCCATTTAATAAGACAACTCAAGGTTGGAGGAACATATCTCACAACCTTAATATCATGGATTCAGTGGGTGTGCCACTCTCATACCAAGATATTAATAAACCCAAAAACACTTAGTTTCACAAGGTGAGACTACTAAAAGTATATAAAACATGCACAAAAATAATTATGGCAATGGGTCTATCAACCACACCACAAAAAGAACAAGATAGCAATCTATTAAGTCTAAATTGACATCAAGAATAAATCAATACATGATTTGTAAAAGTTACTTTTACAAATCAGTGAGACTACACAAATGTAACAAAGTAATAGACTCATCACAAAACACACAATTTCTCATAGTGAGAACAATAGAAACAATGACTAAAAAGGAGGAATCCTAGACATGTTTCTACTAAAAGTTTGCTATGCAAGCAAGCATAATACGTAAAGTACTAAAATGCAAACAAGGAACCATGTTATCACAATGAGAATGAAAACATGTCCTCATGCAAGGGTACACAATTATCCACCAAACACATGTTGGCAGGAAAAATAATTCACTACAAAAACTGCTAAGGAAACTAGTACTACTAAAACATGAAGAATCAATGGATGAATTCCAATCAAGTAATTGAAATACAACCAGAGGTTCCATGTCATAAAAACAGGAGTGAAAAACATCTATACTTTCTTTAACAAAAATATCCCATTTGATAAAACAAGGTATCAATTTGCAGGGCAACTCCTATATACTAGTGGTAATAAAAAGGGCATTACTAGAGGAATCAAACAACACTCCAAAGATGGATTTTTCCTAGCAAGCCACACATGATTAAAACCACTTACAAACAGAAGCATACACATTTTCATTTAGCACTAAAATTCCCAAAGCAAAAATACTAGGCACTCATTAGTTATAGAACTATATAAAAGAAATACATCTAGTTTGGGGAAATAATGTTTCCACCAAAAATGCAATGAAACCAGTGGGTGTTCCACTAGCATAACAAAGCATTTAGAGGTCACAAGGCCTCTGGTCCACTTGCTAAAAATTAACAAAAGACTAAACTAGCATCTAGTGCAATAACTATGCTAGTAGAAAATAATAGGATGCAAAAATAAGCAAGGTAATGCTACTCATGCTATTGTTTTCACACAAGTGAAAACTCTAGGGTTCAAGTACTCATAAGAACAACATCAAAATGCTACTGGTCCTATGAATACCACACAAAAATAAGTGGCTACACAACCACAAAAGATTATGTCAAAAATTCCACACATGAGGGAATTTTTCCATAACATTCTCATAGTTATGACAAAGCTACTCATGCTTTTCTACCAACTTAAATGCAAGCTAGCAGAGGTGATACTAAAAAAATATAAGTACCAACATGGTACTGAATCTAATATCTCAACACAACAATTCAATCACTTGCACACATATTAATCATTCAAAAATTATATGCAAGTAATAAACTAGAGATGAACATATGATATTAATATAAATCCTATTTCTTCTCAACTCAAGTCCACACATTCTAACATGATAAAATAGCTAAGTAATACTTAGAAAGCAAGTTCACACAACTTATACATGCTAGAAAACAATATTGCAACACAAAAATATCATCACACAAATTAATTAACTAAAATGCCAAAATGGCAGAAATATGCAAAACAAAGATCTGTCCACCAAATTTTCTAGGATGCTCTAAAAATTAAACCCATCTAGTTTTGGATAGTCCTAAACATATACAAGACCATACAGTTGAGTTTTCATCAAAATTCATTTTTAATAATTTTATAAAAATCACCAAAGTGCTCTCTGGTGTTTTACCAAATTGCACGCCATTTCAAAAATACAATTAATTTGGAATCAAGGTTAATTGCTTCAGTTAGGAAATTTCAAGGGCCTTCCAATTCAATTTGCCTCACTTCATTCTGAGTTGTGGATTTAAAATGGTGCTCATTTTGGTGTTTCTGGTACCTGTTGCCAAATCATTTTTCATTGCAAAAATATCCATCCAAATGTAGATCTACAAGTTGGAGGTGGTTTAGAATTAGTTGAGGTACCACTGTGAATTTTAGTTTGGTAAAAATCATCTTTTAGGTTGCCTTTTAGAGCCTAAAGTAAACACACAAGTTTCTGTGAAAAATAAATTGGAAAAAGAACATTGTTGGGCCAGATCCGGATCTGGGCCGGCCAGATCTTCCTTTACCGCGGGGAAATCCACCCACAGACGCTGACCCGCGGGCCAGGGCGCCACGGGGGCAGCCACGCGGCACAGCGAGGCCCACGCGCCAGTTTGACCCCTACTGCGCGGGGTCAGCGCGCGCTGGCGTCAGCGTGACGCCACCGCTGCGTCACCCGCCGGCGGGGAGATCTCCGGCGAGGCAATTCGAGCGCATCCGGTCACCAATCTGCAAAATAAAAACATCAACAAGATGCTTACGGCGAGGGGAATCATCTAGGGGATGGTTCGTTTCCTGGGAGTAAACGGAGGGCGGCCGGCGACAATGGTGCGGCGGCGGCCGGACTAGAGCACGGCTCGGCGTGGAATCCGTGGGCGAGGGAGGGGGAAAAAAGGGTCGGGAGATGCGGCTGCTCACCCTGAACGCACGGGAGGGCTCGGCTAGGGCGGTGAAGGGCCGAGGCGACGGCGATTTGCCGCCGGAGCTCGTCGGGCTCGGCGAAGGGAACGGGATGGCGCGGCGTCTACGGGTCGTTTCGGCTCGATTCCTTCGGCACCGAGGGACACCACGGCAAGGCGAAGACGATGGTGCTAACGTCTACCGGCGGCGAGCCTTCTACTGGCCGAATCGACGACGACCTCATTTCGGCTAGGGTTTGGTTGAAGATATTTCGAGGAGAGAGAGAGAGTGGGTTCAAGTGGGAGAGAGAGGGGGTAGATAGGCACCACATGCACATGGGGGGCCTCTTTATCCTCCTCAATTCCTTCTCATCGAAGCAATGGAGTAGGGGTGCTGTTTGCTACAGAGAGCTAGAGGTAGAAGAAGGTGGTGACTCGGATTTCATTTAGGTCCCTGTCAATTTTACAACTAGGTCCTTCTCTTCTCTGAAAAAGGATGTTTTCACTAAGCAAACAAGGTTTAAATTTTAAATCCTTTTGCCCAAAATTCTTATTAGTATAGATACACAACATATGTGAAAATTGGCTCAATTGCAGAAACTTGATAATTCAAAGTTGTTCAAATTTGAATTCTTACATAAATGGACATTGAATTTATTAACCTACTTAGGAGCTTCCAAAAATGATAATTTTTGGCCCACATTCCTTATTTGATGTGTTCCTTATGTGGCAGAAAATTAAAGTCATTTAGAGTTACTTCATAGAACAAACTTGTTCACATTTAAAAAAGGTGCTGTCAAGAAAACAGGGTTTTTTGGCAACTTAAATTATTCAAAAACTTGTGCCCTTTTGGTTTTCATCCTTATTTATGATATAGATCATGTGGTATTTATTTCATGGCATTTGGAAAAAGTTTGTAGAACAAACTTGTTCAAAATCCCAATTGTTACTGTGGAGAAAAACCATGTTTTCAGGACTTTAATGGATTCAATTTTTGGTCTCCTCTTGTGTGTGTTCCTTATTTGATATAAGGAATCAATGGTATGAATTTCAAATCATTTTAAGAAAGTTTCCAATAGTAACTTGTTTGAGTTTTCTGTTTCTGGAAATATTGGAATTTCTATTTAATAAGGCACTTGGCTTTTCTTTAACAATGCTTTGCCAAAATATTTATGTGACTAGAGATAGCAAGTAAATGCTCTCCAATACCTTTGTTTTTAATCTTGCAGGTTGGAAAACATTTGATAATATTTTGGTGAAGCATTTAAGAATGCCTCTTTTTCTGATAATCTTTTAGGGAAATTTTATTAAGTGTTTCCTCTTTCTTAATTTAGGTCTTGGAATAATATTCAACAAGTATTGGATTCATAAGATGTTTTTGGAAAACTCTTTGATCAATATTTACTTTAGAAAATATTGCCAAAGTCATTGGAACAATATGTTGAATATTTTTAGTTTACAGCTTTGCTATCTTATTAAGTTTGTTTTCAATTTCTTAGCCATGTAAGATTATATAATTAGTTTGTTTAGTTGCACTCAAACAAACATAACCAAAGTTTAATTTTCAAGCAATTAGCAAAACAATAGTGTTATCAGGTATTCCAAAATTGGGATGTGACATATCGTGGGCAAAGCATTTCGAGAAGGGTTCTACTGTCTTACAGCAGACAGGGATGCAAAGGACTTAGTCGAAAGATGCGACGTGTGCCAGGAATTCGCACGCAAGCCGCACATGCCAGCCACGGAGCTCCACATGATCCTCTGTCCTGGACCTTCGCTCAGTGGGGACTCGACATGGTAGGGCCGCTGCGCAAATTAATAACCGGAGGATACATGCTTCTATTAGTGGCAGTCGACAAATTCACGAAATGGATAGAAGATGTTCCAGTAAAATCTCAACACGTGAAGTGCGCTATCAAGTTCCTAGATTCCATTGTCTGCAGATTTGGCGTCCTCCCCAACATCATCGCAGACAACGGAACCAACTTCACAGCCAAAGAAACGCAAGCCTTCTGCAAAGAAAAGGGGATAACTCTCAGGTTCGCATCTGTGACACACCCCCGGACCAACATTCAAGTCGAAAGATCCAACGGCTTAATTTCGAGTGGCCTGAAGAAGCGACTACTTGCTCGACTAGATGAATCAGCCGGACACTTGGCAGAGGAGCTACCAACCGTCTTGTGGAGCCCGATAACAACTCCAAATAGATCAATGCAGTACTTCATGGTCTACGAGGCCGAGGCTGTTCTACCCGAAGACGTTCGATTCAGCGCACCAAGACTTGTCAACTACATGGAAGAAGCTTCAAATGCAACACTCGCCGAAGACATGGACGCACTCGACGAAGCTCGGGACATCGCAACCATCACAGTCGCCGCATCCGCAACAGATGTTTCTTGGAAGGAGACATGGTGCTGCGACTCAAACAGGAAAGCCACCACAAGGTCTCTCTTTCTTAGGAAGGGCCTTTCATAATACACGAAGTCATCCCGGAAGATGTGTACCGCTTAAGGAATCCAAAAACAGGCGGAATCTACTCCAACCCCTAGAACGTCGCGTATTGCCAGCCACGATGTAACTCGAACAAGTACATGGCTTCTCAGCCATAGCAATAAAGAATATTCGAGTGCAAATTTTTATTATTTCGTTGACTGATCAAGTACATGTTAAACATGGTCGAACAGTGATGGTGGGAGCCCTTTCGATGGCCGGTCCTTTGTTGGCTGAGTCGATTACTTATAGATTTGACAATCACCATATTTAGTTGCCGAATATGTAGGCAGCTAATTCCTTTTTCTTGTAGCAACTCTGAAGTTGATCGGCATGTCGTTTGGGGGTCGCCGCTGAAACACATACCCGCCAAATTATGGACACATGTCCGACGCTCCAAAGAAATAAGGGTGTCGTACATAAATTAAATGAGTGCCGGTGAAAATGCTCTTATGTAATGGACAAGAGGTTAAGAGATCGACCATGTCCGAACCAATGAGGATCTCCACGGAGCCTGCAGAATTTTCGTTCGAACCTGACCGAACAAAATGGTGCCTTTGTGGGTCTCAGCTTGAGATACTCTTAACGCAATCGACACGTATGAAAGCGAGCCTGAGCAGTACAGTCTAAACGAATATCAGAGCGTCGAAGTGAGAGTAAACGGCCTTTGATTTTGTATGCAAGGAGGATAAGCTGCCGCCGGCTGACGTCGGCCACAGCAGGTCAGCAGCAGACGACCATGTTAGGCCAACTCCTTCACTTGCCACGCACCAAATGAAGCTCGCTCAAAGTTTCCCTTGGCGGGTTGGTAGGTCAGGTGCATCCAACCCCCAACCCCCTCGAAACAGAGCAATCCGCCATCTATATATGCAAATCATGTCCATTCACAGATTAACCACCCCAAGCAGGAATCCAAAGATCGCATTCTCGAGACAGAGCACCTCCGAACATCAAGTCCGGGTTGACTGGCAGAGATGGGTCGCGGGAAGACTACCAAGTCGCTAGCCGTTGCGCTGGCGGCACTGGCCCTGCTCCTCGGCCTTGCCCACGCCGACGTGGTGCAGTTCATCTTCGGCGACTCGCTGTCCGACGTCGGCAACAACAACTACCTGACCAAGAGCCTCGCCCGCGCGGCGCTGCCATGGTACGGCATCGACTTCGGCAGCGGCATGCCCAACGGCAGGTTCTGCAACGGCCGCACCGTCGCCGACATCATCGGCGACAAGATGGGCCTCCCGCGCCCCCCGGCGTTCCTGGACCCCTCCGTCGACGAGACCGTCATCTTCCAGAGCGGCCTCAACTACGCGTCCGGCGGCGGCGGCATCCTCAACGAGACATCCTCCCTCTTCGTAAGACATCCATCAACCAGTTCCCGTATGCAGCATGGTATACCGTCATGAAAACGCTAGCTTCGATTTAATACGAGAGCTGTGGCGCTTGCATTTTTTTTGCAGATACAGAGGTTCTCGCTATACAAGCAAATTGAGCTGTTCCAGGGGACGCAGGCGTTCATGCGGGAGAAGGTCGGGCAGGCGGCGGCGGACAAGCTCTTCGGCGAGGCCCACTACGTGGTGGCCATGGGCGCCAACGACTTCATCAACAACTACCTCCTCCCGGTCTACTCCGACTCCTGGTCCTACAACGGCGACAGCTTCGTCAGCTACATGGTCACCACCCTGGAAGCCCAGCTCACGCTCCTGCACGGGCTGGGGGCTCGGAAGCTCACCTTCTTCGGGCTTGGCCCCATGGGCTGCATCCCGCTGCAGCGGCTCCTGCAGACCTCCTCCACGGCGTGCCAGGAGTCTACCAACAAGCTGGCGCTCAACTTCAACAAGCAGGCCGGCGCGGTGATCAAGCAGCTGTCGGCGTCGCTGCCCAACGCGACCTTCCATTTCGGCGACGTCTACGACTACTTCCAGGACATCATCGACCGCCCCTACATGCACGGCTTCAACAACTCCCACGCGCCATGCTGCTCGCTTGGCAAGATCAGGCCTACGCTCACCTGCACCCCACTCTCCACCCTCTGCAAGGACCGCAGCAAGTACGTCTTCTGGGATGAGTACCACCCCACCGACAGAGCCAACGAGCTCATCGCCCTCGAGACCCTCAAGAGACTCAACATCACCGTCGTCGATACCAACACCACCAACACCTAGGCTAGGTAGCTCTTCGACATGGGCCGTGCATGTCTTGTTCTCGTGCATCGTCTTACTTCGTCTGCTTCAGTTGTGTAACGGAAGCACTGGCCTCCATTTTTGAAATTATAAGGTCGTACCCCAGCCTTTGCACACCACGTTTTTTTTTTCTTTATTACAAACAAGAAACCACACAACTTTTTTAAAGATACGTCACTGAAGCGGAAGCCAGCTTCCCGACGATAAAAATTGGTACACCTACAAGCCGGCTGATGATGATGGAGTGTACTGGTCGGAGCCGTCTATTCTGACCTCACACGGCTACGCAAATCATCGGAAACAGGTGGCCTCACCAAGCTGCCTCATATATCATAAACGTTTCAATAATTTATGATGTTTCATGGTGTTTTCATGTTATTTCCTACATGTGTGCTATACACTTTATGTTATTTTTATCGATTTTCGGGACTAATCTATTGACAAAATGTCATAGAGTCAGTTCCCTGTTTTCTGCTATTTTTAGTTTTAGAAAAGTTGTTTTGAAATATTCTCGGAATTGGAAAATTCGGAACCCCCCGGAAGTCTTATAATTCACGAAGGTTCCACGGAGTCCCAAAGAGGCCCGTAGGGGGGGGCCATAGGGGGGGCCACACCATAGGGCGGCGCGCCTCCCCTTGGGCTATTTAATCCCTCTGATACGTGAACGCTAGAAATATACCACTTTTTCCCGAGAAACACCCGAGGCCACCGTCATCGTCAACCCAAGATTGGGAGGGTTCTGGAGCTTTCCCCGGCACCCTGCCGGGAGGGAAATTCATCACCAGAAGGGTCTACACCAGCATGCCCGCCTCCGGAGTGATGCGTGGGTAGTTCATCCCTAGACTACGGGTCCATAGCAGTAGCTCGATGGTTGTCTTCTCCACTTTATGCCTCATGTTTAGAACTCGTGAGCTGCCTTACATTATCGAGATCATCTTATTGTAATGCTAAATGTTGTGTTTGCTGGGATTCGATGAATGTTGAATGCTATGCCTTCTGATTATCAATCTATCATGTTATCTTCATGCATATGTTATTTATGATCTTGAATGCTCTCTGTTATTAGTAGATGCTTTGGCCAAGTAGATGCTAGTGACTCCAAGAGGGGGTATTTATACTCGATAGTGGGTTCATGCCTCCTTTGCATCTATGCTCGAGTGACAGAAACGTGACAGATGGAGGATGTTTTGTTGTCATTAGGGAGAAAACAACGATGTTTACTTCGTTTACATTGTTTACATTACACACTTTGCTTACTGCGATTATCTGTTGCTTGCAAATTAATACCCAACGTTTGTTTGGATGATATTCAGAAGGTGGATTATTAGTCATAGATGCAGTTGGATGACGGTCTATCTATTTTGTTGTAATGCCCGCATGAATCACATAGTAATCTTTATGTTTTGTATATGCACTATTATGCAGCCTTCATTTCTATCAATTGCCCAGCTGTAATTCGTTCACCACACATGTTATTTATTTTCTATGGAGAGACACCACTAGTGAAATGTGGACCCCGATCCATTTTCTCATACTGATAATACAACCACTGCAATTACTATTTCCACTGTTTTCACACTGTTACTACTGTTTTCATATTGTTTTACTACTGTTTTCCACACCATACATTTAACCTTTTTGTTATCAGCAAAACCGGTGGGATTGACAACCTCACTGCTTCGTTGAGGCAAAGTGATTTGATTGTGTTGTGTAGGTTCCACATTGCTGCTGAACCGGTAGTGCGCCCTACCATCTCAACTGCATGAACCTTCTGAAGTTACTCCTTCCTCCTAGTCGATTAAACCTTGGTTTCTTTCTAAGGGAAAACTGCTGTTGTGCTCATCATACCTTCCTCTTGGGGTCTCCCAACGAGTGGAAGATCTGCACCATCAAGCTACTTTTCTGGCGCCGTTACCAGGGAGGAAGAGAATTTTTGCAAGGGGAGTCTCTCACTTCCAATCTCTTTACTTTGTTATTGTTTTTTTAGTTTATTTATTTTGGCTTGTTTGTTTCTCTTTATAAAAAATACAAAAAAAATTCTTATTTTGTTTGTTATTTTTATTAACTTGTTGTTTTTCTTCATCATGTTGCTCCCTAAGGTTACCCTGAAAGACTATCCACTTGGTAGTGGTTCTATACTTGGAAAGGATACCATTAAAGAATTATTTAATCATGTTAGTAAGCATGATAATTTTGAGGAACCTGCTCCAAATTATGAAATTGCTGCAACTTCTTTAATCCACATGTTAGAAGCTAGGTTTGTTAACCTTTTTCCCATACTGCAGCATATGTTCCTCAACTTTAATATTGAAGACATCGAAAAAAGAAATTTTATCTTAAAACCCATGCTTAAAGAATTTGGACATGTTGCTATAGAAGCTAGTGTCGGATATATACGAATTAGGGGTATATCAGATGGTTCTCTAAAGTGCCGGATTACCAGGGTGGCCTAAATGGTAATGGATCACGGTCCATTGGGCGGCCCAGTAAGCTGACGCGCAGAAGTCGGATTCTAGAAGAACCCGGACCACGGCCCACGTGGTACGGCTTGGAGTAGAAAGAGGATTCCTTGCCTTGCAAGTTAGCACATACCGTAGTCTTCTAGGTTTCCTATTCTGTAAGCCCTATCCCGGTTGTTATATAAAGCCGGGTGGGAGATAAAAAAGAGAGACAAGAAGCTAGAAGCTAACTCGCTGAGAGGTTGATCCTTGTCGAGTAGCTAAACCTAAACTCACATTGTACTCTGTATACCTCAGGCTTTAGCCCTGATTAGTGAGATTGCAGGAGTCGGTACGCCGCCTAGTTGCGACGTACCGAACCTGGGTAAAACCCTGGTGTCATTGTTCGTCATACAATCACGTCCCCCCACCTCTCTATCGGTAGTCTCATGGCACCCCCGTCTATGAATTCTACTACGATGTCTCGACAGTTGGCGCCCACCGTGGGGCCGGCGACGTCAGGCGTTATGTTTCGATCGGGGATACTCGGCGGAATCGGCAGTACCATAACTGTCGGAAGCTTGGAATTCGACAACGACGTCGGGCGCTTCCTCGACAACGGATCGTACATGCCAGCACGGAATCATCTGGTAAGTGTCTGCGTTTTACCGATTGGATCTGCAAACATCTTTATCGGATTAACTGCAGAAGCAATGGGATTTTGTGGTGGAAGAAAATTTATCCCACCCGCCCTATACCCAGTCGAAGAAGACTATGACGCCGGATTTTGGTCAGGTCACCGATATCATGCTCAATCGCACTTTATCGGTATGGTGCAATCCGAGATCGCCGAAAACATGGATGAAAGCAATCCCGTGCAAAAGGCAGAAAATAACAATCCCAGAGAAGAGGTGGAAGATCCGACATCTGTCAATATGACGATGAACTCGGAAGCTGACTCCGTATAAGCCGCCATTGAGGCGAGATTGGAATCAGAACCCGGATCAGATGATTTCGATTCCGAAGATGAAGATTATGACGCTTTCAAAAGAAAAGTCAAATCTCTTCCAGAGGGATTCCATGAAGTACTAATGGCAAAACCAGCTGAAAACACGGATGCCGATAGTCAGGAAAGCCCTAGAACACCTCCGCGAGAGGAAGAGAGAGAAGAGGGGGAAACCACTCCAACATACCCCGACGTCAAAGAATTGACAGAGGACGAACCTGGTAAAAAACCTCCCTCTTCCAAGAAAAAGCACAAGGTTCCAAGAAACTCCAGTACAAGCTCCGGAAGAAAAAACTGGCTGATCCAGCCAACGAAAACCTGGAAGCAAGAGGAGGAAGTGGAGTTAAGCCTGCGGAGAAGAAAACGAAGGAAATCTCTGTTCCGCCAATGTCAGAGTAAGACGAACAAGATCTACTTCAAACACCAGTGGGACCACACGAACCCCCTGAAGTGCTGGAAGCCAGGAGACAAGCTCTCCAAAGGCAACAGCAACATCTATTCCGCACTCGGGAACACCTCCAAAAAACCCTGGCTGACATTAAGTTAAAGCAGGAAGAAATTGAGGAGTACGAGAGGAGGAATAGATCTGGCATTAAACCTACACGGTTACCCGGAATCTCAAGATCGAAAGTAGTGTTGCCAAAGGAACGGTTTCAAAACCCAGCCTGGCAAAAGCAAGTAAACGGCAAAGATGCCAGGGGCGAACCTATATACAAAACCGCAGCAGAAAACGCGGAAGCCGCATTCGCCATCCTCAACAACGATATGTACTCCAATGGAGAAAAACTTCAAGGGGTGTATACTTTCCTAGGAAAGGCATTGCAACAGCAACATCGAGGGCAAGCACGATCAGGGAAGTTGCACGACGACTCGGCCCTATGCAAAACAGGGACATGCGCCGCTGGAGCACCTGGACCTCAAGAACCTGGAGATTCAAGTAATTCGAAAGGGAAGAAATCAGATCTGAGAAAGGACAAGAAAAAGCCCGACAACAAAGATGCGGCGTCCAGAACCGGATCACATCTGCCGAAAGATGGAATTAACCCCCGAGATCGGGAAGAACAAAACCGGAAGGACGGAAAAGCAATGCCGCCTCCGAGACGCCCTGCTGAAAAAGCTGGAAGACACGATATTCCTCACAGGCGTAAGAGATCCCGTACGCCCCCCAGGAATAAGGAAAGACACGGGAGTAGAACTCCACCTTATCCCAAAGGGCACGATAACGGAGGAAATAGAGACAATCCCGGAAAAGCGTGTTCTCGCAACAATGGAATAGAAAGGAGCAGATCCCCTTCTGTCCATTCAGCCGGTAGATAATCCGCACACATTGACAGAGCTGAAAGAGATGACTTATACTTCGGGCCTAAGTGTTTCACTGACAGGATCCGAAGGATAACTCTACATTCTGGCTTCGCCAAAGTTGGTCCAACATATCAAAAATATACCGGCAGTACAAACCCGGATACCTGGCTCTCAGACTATTACACAGTCATCCAGATTAACAATGGGACAGACTATTACACAGCATCAACCAGCTAAACCGTTGCACCCAGTTTGAAGATGAACCATACGTGGACTTTATCTCAAGATGGACTGCAATGAAAAATAGTTGCTCTGGGGTAACTGACGTACAAGCAATGCAGGCTTTCGTCAATGGCTTAAAACCCGGACTCGTGTTGTTCATGATCGGTTCCAAAAGGCACAAAGATCTCGGATCTATACTTACAACCGCCAATGAGCATGCAGCAGCCGAAGATGATATCAGAGCGAGAGGTGGCAATATTGACACTTTGATTCAAGCCAAAAATACCCCTCGCCCTGAGAAAAAAGCAACTCCAGAAGGACAGCAAAAACCCAAAGAAGTTAACATATCCTTTGGAAGAGAAAATGGGAGCAAATGGAAAGGACGAAGTACACAACCGATCAACTACACCAAAGAAGAGTGGGAAAGAATCAAGTCCGAAAACTGTGTCCACCATTCGCAATTTGGGAAACCCACCCATGCCAATGCACAATGCCGGCTCAACAAGCATATGAAAGCAAGTGCAGTATCCGGAAGCAAAGGGAAGAGTTCCAAGAGGAAATTTTCCAAACAAAAGCCAGAAGCTGAAAAAGAAGACAGTGAATCGGACACTGACGAAAAATCCAGGAACAACAGCGAAAAGGTGAGCCTAAGTTTCCGAGAGTTGACGGAGAATGCAACTTAACTTTCCTGGCAACTCCCTCGGCAAAGGTGGCAAAGACAACACTTCGAGAAATAAACGCGGTTGTTCCCGCAACCCCGAAATTCTTGAAGTACTCAAACACACCAATTACCTGGGATCAGTCTGATCATCCCGGAAACATCTCAGAACCCGGCACGCAAGCTCTAGTTGTAAGCCGTATTGTTCAAAACACTAGGATAAAAAGAGTGTTGATGGATAGAAGGTCCAGCATTAACATAATGTACCTGGATACACTAAAGCATCTGCGAATCTCCGAGACCCAGCTCAATCATAGCAAAATACGTTTTCACGGCATCGTCCCTGGCAGGCAAGCACGATCCCTAGGAGAAATTTCCCTAGATGTAACCTTCGGAGAGAAAGATCATTTCCGTCAAGAAAAAGTATCCTTCGAGGTTGTGCCATTCGAAAGTGTGTATTACGCAATACTCGGACGTCCAGCTTTCGCCAAATTCATGGCAAGATCATGTTATATCTATAACAAGCGGAAGATCCAGAGCCAAAAGGAGGAGTAATCACCATAAAGGGAGACTACAAATTGGCGAACGAGCTGGAAAAAGAAAAAACGCCCTTTGCGCAGAAAAAGTGATAGCAAAGGAAGAACTGAAGGAGCTGGCAAAAGAAGTATCACCGACAGGAATGCTGGCAGGAAAAGAAAGCCGGAAGCCGGCAGACGGCTTCAAAGCTTCCGAGAATACAAGACAGGTTATCCTAGATCCTAAAGATCCGACAAAGTTTGTCGTAGTAGGAACTGGGATGACCGACAAATAGGAAAGCGAGCTCATCAAGTTCCTCCGTGAGAACTGAGACATTTTCGCATGGTGTCCAGCGGACATGCCAGGCGTACCCAGGGAACTTGTTGAGCACCAACTTAAGGTGATCCCAGGATCCAAACCCGTCAAACAAGGTCTCCATCGATTTGACTGAAGTCTATTGGCAAGGAAATTATCTGGCTATTGGCAGCTGATTTTATCCGAGAAGTTACATATACTGAATGGTCTGCAAATCCAATATTAGTCCCGAAGAAAGATAGTACTGTTCTTAGGATGTGTATAGATTACACCGGCCTGAACAAATTGTGTCCAAAAGATAGATTTGCGTTACCGCGAATCGATCAAATAATAGATGCCATTGCTGGCTCTGAGCTCTTATGCTTTTTTGACGCTTATTCCGGGTATCATCAAATACGTATGAAGGAAGAAGATCAAATCAAAACCTCCTTCATAACCCCGTATGGAACGTACTACTACATAACCATGCCTTTTGGCCTACAGAACGCAGGTGCAACTTACCAGCGTTGCATGCAACGATGTTTGCATAGTCAGATTGGCAAAAATGTTCACGTTTACGTGGACGACATCACCGTCGTTTCCAAGGAAAGGACACACTCTATGAAGATTTGCGAGAAACCTTCGAAAACTTACGCACTTACAAGATGAAGTTGAATCCATTAAAGTGCGTATTCGGGGTTCCCTCAGGTAAACTTCTTGGTTTCATCGTTTCTCACAGAGGAATAGAAGTAAACCCGGAAAAGATCAAGGCAATCCTAAACATCTCAAGGCCTATGTGCGTAAAAGATGTACAAACACTACTAGGGAATAGCCTATAGCAGCATGAGGTAGCACCAGCTCACCAACCAAGGAATCCGCCAGCGGTAAGTACCCCCGGCACGCTGGGAAGCTAGTGCACCGCCGGTGATACACTCTTACCCCCGGCACTCGATGTATCCAGCACGCCGGCGCTAAAGGCAGGACAGGCCCACCCCTCGGGGCAAACTTAGCCCCGGCGCGACGCACCACACGTGCGCCGGTGGTAGATACTTACCCCCGGTGCGTTGGATGCGCAGCGCGCCGGCGCTAAAGGACCGCCCAGGCCCCCATTTACCCCCGGCGCGTGCTTTCACGTGTGCGCCGGCGCTACTATTTACCCCCGGCGCAAGTGTTTGATGGCACGCCGACAGTATGGTACACCTTATCCAGCCACCACCCACACCACCCACACCACTCACTCCACTCACTCCTCATCTCCAACTCGAAACTCCTCTCTTTCCAGCCCATTTTCTCACTCCTTTCTTCCAATTTTAGCATATTTAGCCAACCAAATATGATATGTTTTGTCAAAACTTTCTCTCCCAAACATGCCCCTCCCTTCTACCTAGTTAGGTCTAGATCTACTATGAAGAATCTCTCTCCCCCACATGCACCATATTCATATATCTAGATCTAGCTAGATCTAGATAGCTAGAGTCTACACACACCGCTCTCTCCGGACGACACGTGTCGTGTGTATGTTACGATCTTCCATATCTCGTGCCGGCGGAATATACTTATATCGATATATATAATTATTGTGTTTGCAACCAAAATATGTGATGATGACCCATATTCATGGGAATTGTATTATGTTTGTTGCGACCGTGTAAGATGTGATGACATGTAAATGAGTTGGCAATGTTTTGCCGAAATGTCGATTCATTTCCGTTTCGGCAAATTCTTGCCACTCCGTTTTGACCTTTTTTTAGCAAAGGTCATGCTGAAATTTTCCGTGAAACCGGCCGGGTGTGGATCTAATCAAAATCTACTCTTGTCGACCGTGCAGGAGACAATGGTCATCTCGATGAGGGAAAGCGTCGTGGATAGATATGTGGAACGTGCAACGGCCGACATGCATCAAAGGGACCGCATAGACATACTTTCTTCGTGTCGAAGATGCAAACTTGGGTCCCTGTTCAACCCATCTTCGGGCGTAGTGAAGGACCACCTGCTTAGACGTGGTTTCATGGACGGTTACACTCAGTGGACCATGAGTGATGAGGAAGATGATCATGGGGATGATCATGAGGAGGGGGGCGCAACGACAGACGCTGAAAATGGGGAAGAAGGGCAGGAGGAGAGCAACGATGACGAACAGGCTACCGCACACGGCGGTATTGGAGAGGAAAAAACAGCGGACAACAATACTCCGCTAACGTCAGTCGTGCGGGACACTGATGTTCAAGAGTTACTTCTCAGCGATAGGTCGACGACTGACGCGAGAGCCGCCGGTAGACGGAAATCTAAGCTGGCGCAAATGGAAATAGACTCGAATACTCTGTTGTACGATGCAGCAGACCGCGATCCGGAGGAGTCCCGCTTAAGAGTAGCACTCGATATTGTGCAGATGAAGGCAAAACACGGATGGACCGACGCAAGCGTTGACGACCTACTGCAATACATGAAAAAGCGTCTTCCTAAAGACAACACGTGTCCTACTAGTCTAGAAGAGGCGAAGAAAGTCGCGTGCCCTCTCGATTTACCGCACACAAAGTATCATGCATGCATCCATGACTGTGTCATTTATCGGAACGAACACGCGGACAAGACCCAATGCCCAGTGTGTGGCGCTGACCGGTACAAGAGAGGGAAGAAAGCCGCTCCTCAGAAAGTGGTGTGGTACTTTCCGCTCACGCCTCGTCTGCAGCGGTACTTCGTGGACCCTAAGGAAGCAAAGATGATGCGCTGGCACGCGAACAGAAAGGAGGTAGTGATGAATGATCCAGAGTGGGCTGAAAACCCAGTGCTGACACACCCTTCGGATGCAAGCCAGTGTAAGGCACTAGACAACGAGTACGAAGATTTTGGGAAAGAGGCAAGGAACATAAGGTTGGGTGCGAGCACGGACGTACTCAATCCGTTTGGCAACCAGAGCAGCAAATGTAGCACGTGGCCCGTGTTTGTTTGGATATACAACCTCCCCCTGGCTCTGCATGAAGAGGAAGTACATACACATGAGTATGCAAATTCAAGGGCCGACACAACCAGGGAGCGACATCAACCTGTATCTCGAGCTGCTGAAAGAGGAGCTAGAAATGTTGTAGGAGGATGAAGGGGTACAAACATGGGATGCCTACGCGGAAGAATATTTCCCAATGAGAGCCGCGTTGATCACGACGGTGCAGGACTTTCTCGGATACGGATATATTTCATGCCAGGTGTGCCATGGACACAAGGCGTGCGTGAGGTGCATGGAACATACGCCATCTTTACAGCTTAAGGAACCGGGGTCTTGTAAGACTGTCTACATGAGGCATCGAAGGTGGCTAGACAAAAATGACCCGTGGAGGAAGCGTGGAGATCTATTCAACGGTAAAGATGAGCCCGAAGGACGTCCACCTCAGAGGAGCGGTGAAGAGATCAAGCAGTTATTGGACAATTGGAAAGAGTGCCCTGCGCCGGGAAAGGGAAAGGGAAAGGAAAAGAAGCGAAAGCGAGAAGAGAAGAAGAAAGAGAAGGCAGCAGGACCGCTCATGAGGGTATGGAAAAGGAGGTCCGTGTTTTGGGACTTGACGTACTGGCCAATCCTCGGTACGCCTCATTGCCTTGATGTCATGCATATCACGAAGAACGTGTGCGAGAGCTTGCTAGGCACCCTGTTCAACATGCCGGATAGGACCAAAGACGGGCCGAAAGCAAGATACGACCCGGCGGCCCTAAACATCAGGAAATACCTTCAAATACCACCACCGGCTGCTAGGACCAAAGATGACCAGCTGGACGAGGAGGAGGCGGACGGTTGCAAGCGCAAAAGGGGTAAGCCGCAACACTGGGTATGCCCCCCCTCCTGCTTCATTCCAAGTCCCAACGAGCTCGATCAAATGTTTCGTTGCCTTCTAGGAGTCAAAGTGCCCTTTGGTTACTCGGGGCTGATAAGTAGATACCTGGACCCGAACAAGAAAATCTTTAGCGGGATGAAGTCTCATGACTGTCACGTGATGACGACACAGATACTTCCAGTTGCAATCCGAGGGATAATGGAACCTCACGTACGTGAAACGCCGACTGGTCTATGTAACTTTTTCGACGTCATCACTCGGAAGTCGATCACCGTGAAGAAACTAGGAAGGCTGCAGGAAGAGATCGTTACGATCCTATGCGAGCTTGAGATGTACTTCCCGCCCGCATTCTTCGACATAATGGTCCATCTCTTGGTCCATATCGTAGATGATATCATCGATCTCGGGCCGGCATTCCTGCACAACATGATGTCGTTCGAAAGAATGAACGGGGTCATCAAAGGTTTCGTTCGTAACAGGTCACATCCGGATGGAAGCATCGTCCAGGGTTTTCTCACCGAAGAGCGAATCTCTTTCTGCGAGAATTATCTGGACGTTGAAAAGCGGGTTGGTTTGCCGGAAAACAAGCACATTGGCAGGTTCGAGGGAGCAGGCCACAAAACGGGCAGGCGGGAAATGCACGTGGCCTTTGAGGGGCGGACATCCGACTTTGACAGGGCCAACTTAGTAGTACTTCAGCACATTAACGATGTGGATCCTTGGTTAGAAGAGCACAAAAAATGATAGCAAACAATGCTCGCAAGCCGATGACCGAAGCAGATATACTAAGAGCGCACAACTCCTCTTTCGTTCGCTGGTTCAAAGACCAGATTGATGGTGATCCCCCGACAATGACCAGCGGGAACGGTAAACTAATTTTTGCTTTGTCATATGGCCCCGCGCCCAACCTCATGACTTACCAAGCATACGATATCAACGGGTTCACATTCTACACGGAGGAAAAAGACAAAAGTAGTGACTACTAGAACTCTAGGGTAACGATGGAATCCTACACAGGCGATGTCAAGAAAAGATACTATGGAAGGATCGATGACATCTGGGATCTTGACTACGCTGGGGAGAAGGTGCCGATGTTTCGTGTCAGATGGGCTAAGAACGTCGAAACCGAAGGCAAATATTTTGACACCATGTGTATACCTGAAGCCAACAAATGCAAGACCACAAACGCCACCGCTCAAAATGAGCCATGGGTACTAGCTAAGCACGTGGAGCAATGCTTCTTCATAACCGACCCGTCCAGGCCTAGCCGTGTTGTCGTAAGGAGAGGAAAAAGGAACGTTGTCGGGATGGATGGAGTTGCTAACGAGAATGACTTTGACGGCCTCGTCGGAGACCCAGTGATAGAAGAACCCGATGAAGACAATGCAACATACACCAAAAGAAGAAGCAGGACCACACTACCTAGGTCAGGTGATCCCAGCACAAGAAGAAATCATCAGATAGGGGTAAAGTATATAACATCATCCAAGAAGGGAAAGAAGAAGATTGTGATGAAACGATGAGACAGAAACACTCGCAATGTGTGTTGTGACGATGGAACTATCATTAACATTGTATTATTATATTGTAACACGTGGGGTGTTACCCTAGATAGAAAGTTGTTTGTTTTCTTTTTGCTTTGCATCACATGCATCACATGAGCATTGCATCATGTTTTCAAAACAACTCAAAAATTCAAACCACTTTAAACTTTCAAAAACATGTCTAAAATTTCCAATTGAAAGTTGCAAGCAAACCACTCAATTGTTTTTCAAAAAGTTTGAAGTTGAATGGATTTAAATTGCCAACTAAAACAACTCATTTGCTTCCAATAGTTGAAGTTGAATTTATTTAATTTACCTGTTAATGAAATTCCCTTTTGTTAACACCCAAATGATAATTTCAAATACATTTCAACATCAATCATAATGGGCATGATCAATTGTGGGTTTAACAAAAATCAAATTCTTGCAAACAAATTTAATTCAGTAGGCTTTCATAGATGTTTGAGTTAATGGAATAAAAATTTGTTTTAAAAAGAAAAACCAAATCATTATGAACCCTATTTGAAATTTCAACTAGCAAACCAAAAATTAAATTAACTTTTCAACTTATTGGGGAATAATGTTAACAATTGCTGTTTTGCAAATTAACAATTTATCTATAAAAATTTAAAACCCCAAACCTTTCTATTCACCTCTCTCTCTCTTTCATTCATTACAAAAAAAAAGGAAAAAAAAATCCAGAAAAGAAAGGAGTGGGGAGGCAGGCCAGCCCACAAGGGGCAGCCCACCTACAACCCGAAGGAGGCCCAACCTGTATCATCCCCCACCTCCGTACTGCTGACGCAGCCATGGAGGAAAGCGACAGCACACGCACCCCTACCTGCTCCCCCTTCCCTTTATCTCCCCTCCTTCCCCCTCCAAACCCTAGGCCGCCCCCCTTCTCCCTCTTCCTCCCTAGCGCCGCCGCCATCCTCCCTCTCTCTCGCTGCCCCGTTCCTCCCCCTCTCGCTGTACTCTGAATCCCACCGGAAAAACCTCCACCGCCGCCGTCAGAACCCGAGCCACCGTCGCCTCCACAGTCCGTGCCAAGTAGTGCCGAGGCCGGGAATGGAATCCCCGTGCCTCGGCCCTCCACTTCGCTGAAGACCCCCGGGCCGGAGAGTGGCCGTGTCGACGGCACCATCCATGTCTTTCCGGCAGGAACCTGCTGCGTACAGTCGCCCTGCTTCATCGACGGGAGCAACGACTCCCTCGCCTTCCCCTTCTTCGCCTGCACACCGAGGTGAGGCGCACCCCCCCCTACGGCCTAGGCCCTCTCCTCCTTGCTCTGGTCGCTGGCCTTCGAGCCAAGCTGCAGGTCGCCGGCGATCGACCCTGGTCGCTTCCCTCTGTCGCACGTCCTTACAGATGTGTTTCAGTTATTTTTCCGCAGGGAACTACCTCAAAACCCCACGTCCCTTGAATCCATCACCAGCTGCAGCAGTACCACAGTGGCTCGGCTCCCTTGCGCGCGCCCACATGTGCTGGGTTCGATCCCCCCCCCCCAAGGCAGAAAAAGCCACCCTTTTATTTCTGTATTTTTTTCTTTCTCTGCCCGAATCTCAGAAACCCATATCTGATCCATTAATTCTAAAATCCATTAAAAATTGAATCTTGCTCCAAATTGAGTGATTCAAGTTTCTGTGGATTCAAATTTTTGTGCTCTTTCTACTAGTAACAAAATTGCAACATGTTTCTGTAACAATTTTTGCACTAAATAATTAATTACTGAAAATGCAATAAAAATTGGAAACTTTGGAATTTCATAACTTTAGTTCTGCTCATCCAATTTAAGCAAACTTGGGCTCTAAAAATTTGTCTTAACAAACTCTACACATTGGTATTTTATTTGGGCACAATTGAATTAATTTTGAGCATGTTTCCTTCTGTTTACTAAAATGGGCAGAATAAGAATGGTTATAAAAAACTTGCATAATAAATTCATTAATAACCCAAAAATTATGTTTGATAGCTCAAAATGTTCAGTGAAACATTTGCTACATGTTTTCAATCTTTTCAATGCAATTTGTTTAATGTTTTTCCTAATTAAAAGTGGTGCAATAATTCAATGCTTTAATTAAACCTTTTAAATTGCAAAATTCATAACTTGGGCAATTCAAATCCAATTCCAACATGTAAAATATGTTTTCCATCCCATTTTTCATGAACTTTGCAAATATCAACTTTGTTTGCTGTTTTGAATAATTTAAACTGCTGAAAACAACTGTTTCTTATTTAATGCATTTAAAATTGTCAAATTAATAATTAATTCATCTTAATTCCTTTTTCAATAATTGAAAATGTAATCACCTAAAATTTTGTGTTCTAATCAAATATGAACTTTGTTATCTGTTTTGAACAATTAAACTTGATGAAAACAACAAATGCTTGTGTGACACCTTTAAGTAACCAAAATTCCAAAACTTAATAAGTGAATTTCAAAATGGGTAAACCTTATTTCTAATTGTTTCTATTGTTGTTATTTTTAACTTTTCATCATCCATGCATCATGCTAATCCACTTTCACCTGTTGATTAGTTGTAAAACAATTATTTCAACCTTAATTCATGGCTTTCCATATGCAACCAAATTGCATATGGGTCCATTTAAATATGTTATCATGTCAACTAGTTTATCTTGATGCATCTTTAAACTTGTCATGCATCCATATATTGATCATGCTGGATCTTTTGCCGTAGTAGTAATTGTTGCATCCGGTGTTTGTTCGAGGTTCTTTGCTTCTTCGCGGATAGGACGTTGAGATGATGTGAGCAACGACAAGTTCTGCTACCTTGCGGGATCTCAGGCAAGTATACTCACTTGCTGTCAAATGGCTGCCTTTCATCACTTGTTACCGATTCTTTCCATTGTTCTTATTCTAGCCTGTTGATTCGATGCTTGTGTCTCGATCCTATTATGTGTTTACCTTGCAGCCATGATATAGCCTTTCCTTCCACTTCCTATTAAATGTTTCTTGTTTACCATGTTGGCCCCGTGTCGTAGTTGCATGCTTAGTGTTGTTTGCGCTCAAGTCTTGCTGTCCTTTTACTTATCACCTGTTTAGTTGATAGCTGGGTTTCAATTCAATCAACTACATGTTAATGTTTGGGGTAACAATAATAACTTGATGATAAGGCACCGGCAGGAGGCCCGGGTTAGGGTTTTGGAGCCGGCTGGTGTCGAAACTAGGAAAAGAGTCTTGTCTACTGATCCATGATGAGCGTGCTCACCGCATCCGGGAGGTAGTATGGGACCCCCCTCGACTTAGACC
The DNA here is from genome assembly GCA_028641055.1 of Alopecurus myosuroides. Classification (NCBI taxonomy): domain Eukaryota; kingdom Viridiplantae; phylum Streptophyta; class Magnoliopsida; order Poales; family Poaceae; genus Alopecurus; species Alopecurus myosuroides. The sequence continues at coordinate 690,869,763 of CM054057.1, forward strand.
TGATCTGCAGCTTGTCCGAAGAGCCACACTTAGTTCGGGTGTTCCATTTGCTCCTTGCATGGGTTGATCACCCATGGTTACTGATGATGATGATGATGCATATAGGGCGAGGCCTGTAGTGCCGGGGTGTTGTGTCCTGCGGGAGTTTTGCACACCTGCGCTGAGTATTCGGCTGCATGGCTGGGACCTTATAGCTCCGTGGCTCCTAGGATGGGTTGTAGAGACGGTTTGGGTCGTGTCAAGCCAACCTGAGTTTTAGTTGGTGGCTTGAGTGTGTACGGGTACTGGAGCACACCCTGCAGGGATAAATCTTCTCGAGAAGCCGTGTTGTCCGCGGTTATGTGACGACTTGGTGAAAGTGATCGCTAACAAGTACTCAGACAACTTACACCTAATGATAATAACTTGACTAGTAATAGTCTTATTGACACAATAAGTTGAACATCATTAATCAAACAGTGTGAGTTATCCTTGGGTTGCTTCCTTAGTAGGGGGTAACATTTGATGGGTATTGTTTGGTGAGTAGTTGTAGTTGGTTCCGATACGTTATGTTATCCCCCCTCTCTTAGCCGGAAGTTGTATCGAGTCTCTGTAGTTAGTTAGTGCAGCCCGCTGCCGCTTATTTGCAATAATCCTTTTTCCCTTCCGTTGAACCCAAAGTATTTGTATCTTGTGATGACTGGCTACGCCGGTATCCTGTGAGTATGGTTTATCCACTTGCCAGTACTTAACCGTACTGACCCACGAATCCTTTTTCGTGGCTGCATATTCAATATTGCAGTCAACAGGTTTGAAGTCTAACGACGTTAGCTTGGGAATCCCTCCGGCTTGGCCTGGGCAGGGATTGGACGCTCTCGGTTATCTTCAGGACTCTTAGTCCAATTTGTATCTTGTCCGTAGTCGGACACTATGTTGTTTCTTCCGCTGTTATTTGGATCTTTGTATTGTATCAGTTGTATCCTTGACTCGTTTGAGTCCTCTTGTATATATCTTTTCTGTTGTTGTGGATTATTCGTGAACTGTTGTAATGTTATCACAAGTGGCAACCTGGAATCGGTTATTATGTGGATTTTGGCGGGAATGCTGAAATCTGCATAGTGCCCGATCTCGGGGCGTCACAAATGGTATCAGAGCCTTGGTTCCGATTCCCGATATTGTTTCGATACGAATGGTTATCGAAGCAACGGGTCCGCAAAGCCTGTAGGGTAACCTCGCTAACGGTCGTGTTCTTAGAGTGTCAAAACTATTTGTGCAAAAACTGTTTTGGAAACATCTCAATAGGATTCTTGTTTTCTCCTTATCCCTATTCTATTTCCCCTCCCATCTTATTTGTTTTGGAGTCTCCCCTCTTGTCTATCTTTCAAAGTGTTAGGATCCTACGTGGGTGGACGTTTCCTGAGCCTTTTAACCTAATAGGTTCGATCATCGGAAGATTCCTGGTGGAATAACATCGTCATCAGCCCGAGCAAGAATCCCTTGTTAGTGGTGTCGAGGAGATCAACTGGAAGCATGAAGAATCGTTAGTCGAACTTCTTTCCCTCCCGGGTTAGCAGGTGGATTGCGAGGGCGCAATCCCTTGTTAGTGGTGTTGTCTGTAACACCTGGGGTGTTACCCTAGATAGAAAGTTGTTTGTTTTCTTTTTGCTTTGCATCACATGCATCACATGAGCATTGCATCCTGTTTTCAAAACAACTCAAAAATTCAAACCACTTTAAACTTTCAAAAACATGTCTAAAATTTCCAATTGAAAGTTGCAAGCAAACCACTCAATTGTTTTTCAAAAAGTTTGAAGTTGAATGGATTTAAATTGCCAACTAAAACAACTCATTTGCTTCCAATAGTTGAAGTTGAATTTATTTAATTTACCTGTTAATGAAATTCTCTTTTGTTAACACCCAAATGATAATTTCAAATACATTTCAACATCAATCATAATGGGCATGATCAATTGTGGGTTTAACAAAAATCAAATTCTTGCAAACAAATTTAATTCAGTAGGCTTTCATAGATGTTTGAGTTAATGGAATAAAAATTTGTTTTAAAAAGAAAAACCAAATCATTATGAACCCTATTTGAAATTTCAACTAGCAAACCAAAAATTAAATTAACTTTTCAACTTATTGGGGAATAATGTTAACAATTGCTGTTTTGCAAATTAACAATTTATCTATAAAAATTTAAAACCCCAAACCTTTCTATTCACCTCTCTCTCTCTTTCATTCATTACAAAAAAAAAGGAAAAAAAATCCAGAAAAGAAAGGAGTGGGGAGGCAGGCCAGACCACAAGGGGCAGCCCACCTACAACCCGAAGGAGGCCCAACCTGTATCATCCCCCACCTCCGTACTGCTGACGCAGCCATGGAGGAAAGCGACAGCACCACGCACCCCTACCTGCTCCCCCTTCCCTTTATCTCCCCCTCCTTCCCCCTCCAAACCCTAGGCCGCCCCCTTCTCCCTCTTCCTCCCTAGCGCCGCCACCATCCTCCCTCTCTCTCGCTGCCCCGTTCCTCCCCCTCTCGCTGTACTCTGAATCCCACCGGAAAAACCTCCACCGCCGCCGTCAGAACCCGAGCCACCGTCGCCTCCACAGTCCGCGCCAAGCAGTGCCGAGGCCGGGAATGGAATCCCCGTGCCTCGGCCCTCCACTTCGCTGAAGACCCCCGGGCCGGAGAGTGGCCGTGTCGACGGCACCATCCATGTCTTTCCGGCGGGAACCTGCTGCGTACAGTCGCCCTGCTTCATCGACGGGAGCAACGACTCCCTCGCCTTCCCCTTCTTCGCCTGCACACCGAGGTGAGGCGCACCCCCCCTACGGCCTAGGCCCTCTCCTCCTTGCTCTGGTCGCTGGCCTTCGAGCCAAGCTGCAGGTCGCCGGCGATCGACCCTGGTCGCTTCCCTCTGTCGCACGTCCTTACAGATGTGTTTCAGTTATTTTTCCGCAGGGAACTACCTCAAAACCCCACGTCCCTTGAATCCATCACCAGATGCAGCAGTACCACAGTGGCTCTGCTCCCTTGCGCGCGCCCACAGGTGCTGGGTTCGATCCCCCCCCCCCCAAGGCAGAAAAAGCCACCCTTTTATTTCTGTATTTTTTTCTTTCTCTGCCCGAATCTCAGAAACCCATATCTGATCCATTAATTCTAAAATCCATTAAAAAATGAATCTTTCTCCAAATTGAGTGATTCAAGTTTATGTGGATTCAAATTTTTGTGCTCTTTCTACTAGTAACAAAATTGCAACATGTTTCTGTAACAATTTTTGCACTAAATAATTAATTACTGAAAATGCAATAAAAATTGGAAACTTTGGAATTTCAAAACTTTAGTTCTGCTCATCCAATTTAAGCAAACTTGGGCTCTAAAAATTTGTCTTAACAAACTCTACACATTGGTATTTTATTTGGGCACAATTGAATTAATTTTGAGTATGTTTCCCTCTGTTTACTAAAATGGGCAGAATAAGAATGGTTATAAAAAACTTGCATAATAAATTCATTAATAACCCAAAAATTATGTTTGATAGCTCAAAATGTTCAGTAAAACATTTGCTACATGTTTTCAATCTTTTCAATGCAATTTGTTTAATGTTTTTCCTAATTAAAAGTGGTGCAATAATTCAATGCTTTAATTAAACCTTTTAAATTGCAAAATTCATAACTTGGGCAATTCAAATCCAATTCCAACATGTAAAATATGTTTTCCATCCCATTTTTCATGAACTTTGCAAATATCAACTTTGTTTGCTGTTTTGAATAATTTAAATTGCTGAAAACAACTGTTTCTTATTTAATGCATTTAAAATTGTCAAATTAATAATTAATTCATCTTAATTCCTTTTTCAATAATTGAAACATGTAATCCACCTAAAATTTTGTGTTATAATCAAATATGAACTTTTTTATCTGTTTTGAACAATTAAACTTGATGAAAACAACAAATGCTTGTGTGACACCTTTAAGTAACCAAAATTCCAAAACTTAATAAGTGAATTTCAAAATGGGTAAACTTTATTTCTAATTGTTTCTATTGTTGTTATTTTTCTGTTTTCATCATCCATGCATCATGCTAATCCACTTTCACCTGTTGATTAGTTGTAAAACAATTATTTCAACCTTAATTCATGGGCTTTCCATATGCAACCCAAATTGCATATGGGTCCATTTAAATATGTTATCATGTCAACTAGTTTATCTTGATGAATCTTTAAACTTGTCATGCATCCATATATTGATCATGCTGAATCTTTTGCCGTAGTAGTAATTGTTGCATCCGGTGTTTGTTTGAGGTTCTTTGCTTCTTCGCGGATAGGACGTTGAGATGATGTGAGCAACGACAAGTTCTGCTACCTTGCGGGATCTCAGGCAAGTATACTCACTTGCTGTCAAATGGCTGCCTTTCATCACTTGTTACCGATTCTTTCCGTTGTTCTTATTCTAGCCTGTTGATTCGATGCTTGTGTCTCGATCCTATTATGTGTTTACCTTGCAGCCATGATATAGCCTTTCCTTCCACTTCCTATTAAATGTTTCTTGTTTACCATGTTGGCCCCGTGTCGTAGTTGCATGCTTAGTGTTGTTTGCGCTCAAGTCTTGCTGTCCTTTTACTTATCACCTGTTTAGTTGATAGCTGGGTTTCAATTCAATCAACTACATGTTAATGTTTGGGGTAACAATAATAACTTGATGATAAGGCACCGGCAGGAGGCCCGGGTTAGGGTTTTGGAGCCGGCTGGTGTCGAAACTAGGAAAAGAGTCTTGTCTACTGATCCATGATGAGCGTGCTCACCGCATCCGGGAGGTAGTATGGGACCCCCCTCGACTTAGACCTGATCTGCAGCTTGTCCGAAGAGCCACACTTAGTTCGGGTGTTCCATTTGCTCCTTGCATAATGGGTTGATCACCCATGGTTACTGATGATGATGATGCATATAGGGCGAGGCCTGTAGTGCCGGGGTGTTGTGTCCTGCGGGAGTTTTGCACACCTGCGCTGAGTATTCGGCTGCGTGGCTGGGACCTTATAGCTCCGTGGCTCCTAGGATGGGTTGTAGAGACGGTTTGGGTCGTGTCAAGCCAACCTGAGTTTTAGTTGGTGGCTTGAGTGTGTACGGGTACTGGCACCTGCAGGGATAAATCTTCTCGAGAAGCCGTGTTGTCCGCGGTTATGTGACGACTTGGTGAAAGTGCTGGCTAACAAGTACTTAGACAACTTACACCTAATGATAATAACTTGACTAGTAATAGTCTTATTGACACAATAAGTTGAACATCATTAATCAAACAGTGTGAGTTATCCTTGGGTTGCTTCCTTAGTAGGGGGTAACATTGGATGGGTATTGTTTGGTGAGTAGTTGTAGTTGGTTCCGATACGTTATCTTATCCCCCCTCTCTTAGCCGGAAGTTGTATCGAGTCTCTGTAGTTAGTTAGTGCAGCCCGCTGCCGCTTATTTGCAATAATCCTTTTTCCCTTCCGTTGAACCCAAAGTATTTGTATCTTGTGATGACTGGCTACGCCGGTATCCTGTGAGTATGGTTTATCCACTTGCCAGTACTTAACCGTACTGACCCACGAATCCATTTTCGTGGCTGCATATTCAATATTGCAGTCAACAGGTTTGAAGTCTAACGACGTTAGCTTGGGAATCCCTCCGGCTTGGCCTGGGCAGGGATTGGACGCTCTCGGTTATCTTCAGGACTCTTAGTCCAATTTGTATCTTGTCTGTAGTCGGACACTATGTTGTTTCTTCCGCTGTTATTTGGATCTTTGTATTGTATCAGTTGTATCCTTGACTCGTTTGAGTCCTCTTGTATATATCTTTTCTGTTGTTGTGGATTATTCGTGAACTGTTGTAATGTTATCACAAGTGTCAACCTGGAATCGGTTATTATGTGGATTTTGGCGGGAATACTGAAATCTGCATAGTGCCCGATCTCGGGGCGTCACATATATGCAACTCTTTCTTAATTAAATCGATAACAGTGTGATCGATGTGTGTTTTGCCGATGCCACTATCTTATATATATTATATATCCTCTTCTAAATAACTACAATTAATATTCCATTTTATCTTATTACTATCCTCTATATTTAAACTAGCTTTATTTCTATCCTATTTTATTTTAGGCACAATAGATAAATTAAGAATAAGGAAAAGAAAAGACGAAAGGGAAAATGGAAAAGAAAAAAAAAACATAGCCCCGGCGCGCAGGCATGCAGACGCGCCGGCGCTAAGTTAGCCCCGGCGCGCAAGCATACAGGAGCGCCGGCGCTAAAGGTTGCATCCATTCCTAAAAGGGGGCGGGCCCGCCCCAGTTAGCCCCGGCGCGCTGGCTGTTTTGACGCGCCGGCGCTACTTTGCGCCTCACTGCCAGTGGGGCCCGCCCAACTTATCCCCGGCGCGCCTGGGTGACCACTGCGCCGGCGCTAATTCTATACCCGGGAGAGACTAAGGACTTAGCCATTTTTCGACCGATCCATCTGACTCTCCCCCAAAATTTCCCCGCGCGCTCACGAACCCTAGCGCACACCCCGCCCTCTCTGCAGCCCACCGCGCACACCGCCGTCGAGGAGGTCGAGCCCGTGGAGCCCATGGAGGAAGCCGACGTCGAGGAGGTCGAGCCCGTGGAGCCCGTGGAGCCAGAGGTCGAGCCCGCAGAGCCCGTGGAGCTTCCTGGAACGACGTCGACGAGTTCTTCTTCCACCTCCATCCGTGCACACGCCATCGTCGTCTACGTCGACTCCCGGCCGTCTCCGTCGCCCTCGAGCTTGAACGAATCCACCTACTGCCACTCCATGAGCTCCTCTCCCGATTCCCCTCCTCCTCCCTCTCGTTTAGATTCGTGTGAGCGGGAGGTCTGTCCGCCATGGCCTTGATGGATGCGAGCTCGTGTTCGAGCTACTGCTCCTGTACTCGGCCCGTGCAGTACCTGGATGTGTTCTTCAGGTTCGCCAGTTAACAGCTGGCCCAGTTTTTATTTCTATACAGCTAAATCCTAACACAAACCTGCACATAGCCTGGTTAGTTCATCTGATCCCCTTCTGTGCACACCCAGGATCGAATCCCATCTGTGGCAAATCCATTTTGTATTTTTTCTGCTAAATGGTGCAAGTCTGAACCTTATGTGGCAAATTCAGTTTTCTTCATTGTCAACATCTCTCTGGTAGCCCAGTGGTGGTGGGTGTGGGTTCCATATATGCGTGTAGCCTAATATTGCAGTGCATTACTGGTGCTGGACCTAGCTATGTATATTTGCTTTATAGTGTGTGCTGCAGTGATGTGGAGATTGGCTATGGAGTTTGAATATTGTGGAAGATTATGTTCCACATATTAAAATTTGTGCTCTTATTATGTGTTTGTAGTAGACATTTTATGAGTTGCCAATGTTTCACCGGAACGTCGATTCATTTGCTTTCCGGCGAATTTCTGGCTCTCCGGCATGACCTTTTTTTAGCAAAGGTCATGCTGGATTTTTTCGTGCTCTCCGGCATGTAGAAATTGATCTATTAATGCAAAATCCATTTTTCCCTTTTCTTTTTGCTCCTTGAGATGTGAGCATAGTCTCGGGGTCCTGTTTTTAGCTTCAGAACCATGTGGCCAGTATCCTATAGTGTAAAGGTGTAATTTGCATGTTTCTGTAAAGGTGAAATCTTTTACTATACTTATACACCAAAAGACTTATAACCTTCATTGCTAAGCAATTAGATAGCTAGCTAGCTATAGGGCTCCCTGGCAGTACAATTATGTGATGTCACAAGCAAATATCGCAATCAGAGTGGTAGTTAGGCTGGTATGGATTTTCCACCATACGGTCATGTGTGTAGCTAGGTAGGACTAGCTAGTAGCTACACCGTGTCAACCCCTCCCTATCCAAACAACTGTTTCTTTCGACGGGAAATTTTTATCTCTCCGAGACTTTGAGACTTTGAGACTGAAGTGTTCACTTCAGTCTATCTAGAGCAAAGAGAATTGCTTCAACTTCAGTACCACAGAGTCCCTGCAAATCACCTTTTTGTTTTATTTTGAGGGGAACACGAACAGCCTGCTTTGTTCCCTGCTAGCTTGCTCTTAGCCATCATCATCAATTAGCTTGCTAGATGTTCCACGAAGACCACCCCACTATCTGCTCAAAGACACACGAAAGATGGTTCATGCTAAAACACAAACACTATATAGTTTTGGTTTATTCCCGTAGTGCTAGATGGAAAATTCAACTGCAGCTTGTTTAGGCTGGTTTTATTTAAATTTAAAGATATATAGCTTTGCATCATGCCATGCGTCTAGCCGTGAGCAGGTGATCATTTTTTTTTATGAATCCGTAGAACAATGCAAGTATGGACGTAAAGGCATTAACCCGAATGATGTCACTTCCTTTTCCTTGCAAACGGATGCGAGTACCTCGATCACATTAATGTGTTCAGCCTCTTCTTTTACAAGTAGGGTTCATCTGCGCAAATTAAAAGAACTACCAAGGTCACAACGACAGTACATATTATAGCTAGGGACCACGAAGACGTCGTAGGTGCAAACGCAGCAGCAGCCCGCGCTGAGCCCGCGCTGAGACATGCACCGGGTTAGCAGCACTATACAAATAATCTAGACTAGAGCTCGAAAGCACTAGTTCCTTCCCCAACTTGCAGTGCGCATGGTGGTCATTGCAGGCATGGAAACAACTACCTATCCTCTAACTGGCAATTCAATAGAGCCAGACTCCAGCAACTGCAGCAACCTGCCGCTCTTGTGCTTCCACACAAGGCTGCCATTTTTGGCGTTTGCAGCTACTGCTGTTGCTGCTGCCACAGTTGATCTCAAGGAGATTATGACATTGATCCGCTACACGATGGTGATTGATGCCACTTGTACTATACATCAAGATAGATCAATCAAGCCGCTGCGTGTTGATTGAGTGGGCCAAGCTGCTGCTCATTCCTGTGTGGTTGTGGTTTTTGAGTGTGATCACAACATTGTTCCGGGCATTGTTATACGAATAGAGTTAGAGGGTCGTTCATTGTTCTTATGCAAACAAAAGAGAAAGCAATAGTACTGGGAAGCGTGAATTAGCAATCTTTTTCAGTGTAATATAAATCTAACATGTCTAGTCCATCAACATCAAGTAGTACATAATTGCTAATTTGTGTTAGGGCTTTTTATCGAATTGCCCACAGCGGACCATTTGTACTCAGTTTTACCCCTAGTGCCGAATCGACCTTAGTTTTGCCCCTAGCCTGTGCGCAACTACTGTGGAGAGGCTGGAACGGTAAGTTTGGAGTCGAATCTGTTAGTCGAAGTGGGCCCGGAGGAGTCAGGCTCCGTTTCGCGAAGTGGGTCCGCGTGGGACTGCCAGTTCGCTGAAACCGTCCGGAGCTTACAGGTGGGACCGGGCAGTTAGTTGACTAATCTGAATAGTCCACCCGAGCTTCCCGCCACAACCGTCGTGCGCTGCCGCCCAATTTAGTTGCCCCGCCGTCGTGCGATGCCGCTCTCGCCGCCGCCACCTCCGCACCACCCCCTGCTGCGCCACGAGCACCTGCAGCACCACCACCGCCTGCGGCACCACCACCACCTGCTCCGCCGCCACCTTCCTCAGCCAGCGCGCCACCGCCACCTGTGTCGCCACCTGTGTCACAGCCAGCAGCACGCATTTGCGCCGCCAGCACCACCTGCACCGCCGCGGCCGTTCCGCGTGGCCACCTGCTTCACCGCCGGGGCCGTCCTGCGACGCCGCTGGTGGGGCGCTCGTTCCACCACTCTGCCCGCCACCTGCTCGACGAAATGGATAGGAATGAAATGGAGAGCGGCCGCACCGTGGGGCCGGAGACACGCCGCGTCCACGATTGGCTTCCCATTTGGTAAGTATTGAGTTTTGAATTATCGATTAGACACGGATGCCATTGATTTGCAGCTGATTGCGTCTCTGTTTTCGTGGGTTAGGATGGAGTTGCGGTTTGCTTTCTTGGTGCACGTTAGAAGAGAGCGATACATCGTCGATACAGACAGTAAGAAGAAATACCAAGGAGGTTTCAGTTATTCGGTCCCAATGGATTGTAACTGGAGTTTCAGACAATTTGGGAAGATAGTTTGCAGCCCATATCCTTGGGGTTAGCATGATGAAGTGGAATTTAGATACTTTGATGGGGGAAAAGATTGGATCAAAATTAGTAATGATGAAGAGCTCGCTACCATGTTTGCTAAGCATAAGGAGGCAGAGAATTTTAATGTGAAGCTGCAAAATGATGTGGTTGTGCCGGCAGTTGTGGCGGGTTCATCTTTTGTGGCAGGACCATCACGTCGTACTGCCAACTCCAGCCAGAACAGTTCAAAACCAGCTCGACGTGGTGGGTCGACAAGTGTGGGCACTGGGAAAAGGGTTCATGTCGCTGTGGAGGAGGATGCCTGCATGTCTGCGGATGATGAAGAGAGGCTATATCCTGATGTTATTAGGAATTTAAGACAGACACCTCGGGTTGAAATCCAATATCAGTCTGACAGTGACGATGAAGAAGAGGAAGACCGGACACATGTTGAATGGAACCCTGCGAACCCTCTTATGGCAGAAGGTTGCATTTTTCTTCCATGGCTGAGTGTAGAAATGCACTTGTGACGTACTGCATGACGGTAGAACGTGCCTTTGTAGTTGACAAGAGCGATAAAAGGCGCTACACCGTGCACTGTGTCTGAAGATTGTCAATGGAGGACGCACGCATCTAAAATGCGTGGCAGCACCAATGTTCAGGTAAAAGTGAACCCTTTTCCCCACACAAGCGAAGAATCAACCCTTAGGAAGCAAACAATCAGCAGAGCCAAGTCAAGATGAGTGGCGGATGAAGTAAAAAGATGGGTGGCAGAAAACCATCAAGTGAGTGCAAAGGAATTGCAGAAAAACATGAAAGACAAGTTCAAGATAGATTTACCATACATGAGGGTGTTCACTGGTAAAAACAAAGCATTGGAATCTATCCATGGTAACTGGAATGAAAGTTTTCAGTTGTTGTATGCATTCAAAGCTGAAGTGGAGAGGGCAAGCCCAGGCAGTGTTGTTGAAATTGATCACCACGACGTGGATTACACATTGAAGAAAGTGACAAGGACCAAGCAATGCTTTAGGAGGGTTTTTGTGTGCTTTGAAGCTTGCAAAATGGGTTTTTTGGTAGGCTGCAGGCCTTATTTGGCTATTGATGCTACTTTTCTCACAGGGAGGTTTAAAGGCCAGCTAGTAGCAGCTTGTGCAGTTGATGCACACAGTTTTGTTTTTCCAGTTGCCTATGGTGTGCTGGAGACAGAGTCCGAGGAGAGCTAGACATGGTTTTTGCAGAATCTGCGCCGGGCTATTGGACATCCCAATGGATTGGTAATCCACACAGATGCATGCAAAGGTTTAGAAGTGGCCGTGGATAATGTGTTCCCAGGAGTAGAGCACAGGGAATGTATGCGTCACCTTGCTGCAAATTTTGTGAAGAAATTCAAAGGAAAGTTTTATACAGATCATTTATGGCCTGCATCTTTGACTTGCAGTGTGAGGAAGCACAACTACCACATGAGGCAGTTGTACACAAAAGAGAAAGTGAAGGAATACTTGGAAACACACCACTCGAAGCTATGGTCTAGAAGCCAATTCAGTGAATTGAGCAAAGTTGACTATGTGCACAATAATCTTGCAGAATCTTTCAACTCAACGATCCGGAAACTAAAGGATCTTTATTTGGCTGATTTGCTTGACAGGATAAGGATAGAATACGCCGAGAAATTTCATTTCCGTCTTGAAATATCTAATGCAAAGTTCATGGGCCACATTATTATCCCGAATGTGATGAAGGCGTTGAAGCAGAAAACAGAGGGCTTGAATATGAACATGAGATTTGTCTCGGATACCAAATCGGAGGTATCATTCTTTGATAAAAGTAACAAAGAATGGACATATCCAGTGGATTTAGAAGCGAAAACTTGCAGTTGTAAGCAATGGCAGATAACTGGTTTGCCATGCATTCATGCCTTGTTTTTCATCACTTCTCTCACAGGTCCAGCAGGGGATATACAGCAGTATGTCCATGATTAGTACTCTGTAGCAATGTTCAGAGCCACATATGCACATGCCTTGCCTGCTTTGGAGGGAAAACAGCAGTGGGATAGAGTGGACCCTGGATTCAAACTTTGTGCTCCGTTTCTGAAGAGAGTTGCAGGTAGACCGAGGAAGAGTTGACACCGACGTCGCAGTGAAGGTGGAGGTGGAGCGAGGGTGCGTAAGTGCACAAGGTGTGGTGGGACTGGTCATTCGGCAAATATTGTGATAACGCAGTCGATCCAGGGTTTGGAGAGAGTATGCCTGATGAAACTGATGGTCAGCAGCCGGATGCAGCATTTCAAAATGATGATCAATAGCCGGATGAAACATTTGAAAATGATGTTCAACAGTCAATTGATTCAGATGATGCTCCAGAACAAAATGATGATCAAGTACATGATCCAACTGATTATTCATATGATGATCAAGTCCATGATGCTCCATTTGATGATCCAGATGCTCTAGCTGATGATCCGCTGGATGCTCCAGCTGATGATCCAGCTGATGATTCATATGATGCTCCAGATGCTCCAGAAGATGCTCCAGATGCTCCAGAAGATGCTCCAGATGCTCCAGCTGATGATCCGCTAGATGCTCCATTGGATGATTCTGCCATTATCTCACAAGTTTCATTGGATGCTCCATTGGATGATTCTGCCATGGACACACAAGTTTCGTTGGATGCTCCATTGGATGATTCTGCCATGATCTCACCAGTTACAAGCTTAGATGGGTATGTAAATCCTGCCATGATCTCACCAGTTTTCATTTTTTATTTTATTTATTTTTCATGATCCTTTATGTTTTGTACAGATCTGGTGTAGTTTCAAAGAAGAAGGCCAAGGTACCGACTACCAAGAGGAGAAGACCAGAAGCTGTGAGCAAAATGAGCACAAGGAGCAAAGCGCCACCAAAACAGCCAAGGACCACAAAGAAGCCCCGACGCTATTTGGACTAAGGTGGTGTTGTATTTCTGTTGAATAATGTTGTATTTATGTTGACTGGTGATGTATCTAAGTTAGAACATAGTTGGTGATGTTTGAATAATGTTGGATGATGTTGAACCAAGTCGTTTCAAATTTTTAGGAAAATGTGCTTCAAATGAGGTCTCAAGCTAGGGTAGACACCCCCGTTTGAAATTTCATGAAAAATTCTACCTTGTCAAAATTATCCAAATAAATTTGAGGAGCAACTATATCGCAAATAACAACATGGTGCGTTGGATTCATGTCATTTTGATTTTTTTTGAATTATTTATGCTCATTTGAAACCATCGCTCTATTCTCATGAGAAATGTGCTTCAAATGAGGTGTGAAGCTAGGGTAAACACCCCCGTTTGTAATTTCATGAAAAATTCTACCTTGTCAAAATTATCCAAATAAATTTGAGGAGCAACTATATCGCATATAACAACATGGTGCGTTGGATTCATGTCATTTTGATTTTTTTTGAATTATTTATGCTCATTTGAAACCATCGCTCTATTCTCATGAGAAATGTGCTTCAAATGAGGTGTGAAGCTAGGGTAAACACCCCCGTTTGTGCTTCACCATTTTTGGCATCTCGTCTACATCAGCCAAATTAATTTCCTAGACAACTATTCTACATATATAGTGTAAATCTGAAGTTTCGTTATGTTTTCAATAATTCTTCTATTTTTTTAATACTTTATTTAAATAACATGGTTTAATAGAAAATTCATATGTAAAACAGATAAAAATCATCGCTCTAGTAAATCTGAAGTTTCATTATGTTTTGAATAAGGGTATTCTTCTATTTTTTTTATTTAAATAACAATGTTTAATACTTCACAGCAAAGAAATCATATGTAGAACAGATAGAAACCATCGATCCCTGTGGCCAACGGACCAACCAATCAGAGCGCAGAACGAGCGTCTCGCGGATCGCTGTGGCTGCGAGCGCATCCGTCCGATGCACGATTCCTTCTAGAAGGCGTCGATCCAACAGCCCAGGTCGAATCTCTGTGTTTCCTTCTAGAAGCTTTTCGGCTGGTCAAACAGAGGGTTGACCAAGCTTGAAATGAGCATACAGAATTCAAAAAAAAAAAAAATATTGCCGACGCACATAGTAGTGTTATGTCATATAGTAACGAGAAAAAAATATAAACCTGTCTTATAAAGAATGGAACGAAAAAGCCTTGTGTAACATATGATATCTTGAACAGTCTAGTAGAGAGTTCAAGATAATGAGATGAGTTTCAAACCTTTTGAACTCAAAAAAGGTCAAAATCTCACCAAAGCTTCATTTTGGTGTGACTAAGAAAGATCCAAAGTTATTTTTTCATTTTGATGTTTTAAACTTGTTTTATTTACGATTTTCGATTAAAACCATTATTATTCAAAAGAAAATAAATAATACGAATATTCATCCAATAAATTTTTGGGCTTCGGAATTGCATTATATAGGTCTAATACAAGTCTAGAAAAAATATAAATAGGATTTATAAACATTAGAACGAAAGCCATCACTAAAATGAGATTCCTCGAATACAAGACTAGAGATTTCAAAGAATAAGAGGTGGAAACATTGTGAATCTTCCGAAGAGGTGGGTTCTACCTTTTTGTTTTGTGTTCCTATGGTCTATCCTAGCACAAACAAGAAAATAGTTCCACATTGCTACCCCCTTTCGACGCAGTTACCGCGTGTTTCCGTATAAGTCCGGTATTTCTCCAGCGGGTAGGGTTTCACCGGGAGGGGGGCTACGGAGCGTCTGGATCCCAACACAAGCTAGGGGGTGCCATACCATGTTAGTATAGGTGTGTTGTGTGCTTTGGATGTCAAAGATTGCTCTCCGGGGTGTGACCCGGCTTCACCGGCATCCACTTCTCTCTCGTAGGCGGTTACAGGGTGAAACTCCCGTATCGGACCAAACACCGTGAATCTTCCGAAGAGGTGGGTTCTACCATTTTTTTTTGTTTTCCTATGGTCTATCCTAGCACAACCAAGCACATAGTTCCACATTGCTACCCCCTTTCGACGCAGTTACCGCGTGTTTCCGTATAAGTCCGGTATTTCTCCAGCGGTGCTAGGGTTTCACCGGGAGGGGGCTACGGAGCGTATGGATCCCAACACAAGCTAGGGGGTGCCATAACATGTTAGTATAGGTGTGTTGTGTGCTTTGGATGTCAAAGATTGCTCTCCGGGGTGTGACCCGGCTTCACCGGCATCCACTTCTCTCTCGTAGGCGGTTACAGGGTGAAACTCCCGTATCGGACCAAACACCGTGAATCTTCCGAAGAGGTGGGTTCTACCTTTTTGTTTTGTGTTCCTATGGTCTATCCTATCACAACCAAGCAAATAGTTCCACATTGCTACCCCCTTTCGACGCAGTTACCGCGTGTTTCCGTATAAATCCGGTATTTCTCCAGCGGGGCTAGGGTTTCACCGGGAGGGGGGCTACGAAGCGTCTGGATCCCAACACAAGCTAGGGGGTGCCATACCATGTTAGTATAGGTGTGTTGTGTGCTTTGGATGTCAAATATTGCTCTCCGGGGTGTGACCCGGCTTCACCGGCATCCACTTCTCTCTCGTAGGCGGTTACAGGGTGAAACTCCTGTATCGGACCAAACACCGTGAATCTTCCGAAGAGGTGGGTTCTACCATTTTGTTTTGTGTTCCTATGGTATATCCTAGCACAACCAAGCAAATATTTCCACATTGCTACCCCCTTTCGACGCAGTTACCGCGTGTTTCCGTATAAATCCGGTATTTCTCCAGCGGGGCTAGGGTTTCACCGGGAGGGGGGCTACGGAGCGTCTGGATCCCAACACAAGCTAGGGGGTGCCATACCATGTTAGTATAGGTGTGTTGTGTGCTTTGGATGTCAAAGATTGCTCTCCGGGGTGTGACCCGGCTTCACCGGCATCCACTTCTCTCTCGTAGGCGGTTACAGGGTGAAACTCCCGTATCGGACCAAACACCGTGAATCTTCCGAAGAGGTGGGTTATACCTTTTTGTTTTGTGTTCCTTTGGGCTATCCTAGCACAACCAAGCAAATAGTTCCACATTGCTACCCCCTTTCGACGCAGTTACCGCGTGTTTCCGTATAAGTCCGGTATTTCTCCAGCGGGGCTAGGGTTTCACCGGGAGGGGGGCTACGGAGCGTCTGGATCCCAACACAAGCTAGGGGGTGCCATACCATGTTAGTATAGGTGTGTTGTGTGCTTTGGATGTCAAAGATTGCTCTCCGGGGTGACCCGGCTCACCGGCATCCACTTCTCTCTCGTAGGCGGTTACAGGGTGAAACTCCCGTATCGGACCAAACACCGTGAATCTTCCGAAGAGGTGGGTTCTACCTTTTTGTTTTGTGTTCCTATGGGCTATCCTAGCACAACCAAGCAAATAGTTCCACATTGCTACCCCCTTTCGACGCAGTTACCGCGTGTTTCCGTATAAGTCCGTTATTTCTCCAGCGGGGCTACGGTTTCACCGGGAGGGGGGCTACGGAGCGTCTGGATCCCAACACAAGCTAGGGGGTCACCCTACTGTACCAACTATCTCTAAAAATGTCTAGAAATGACATGGCCGAGTAGTGCAGACAGCACCCGTCTACACTATTGTACATGCACTAAAAACAGAGGGAACCCGATCCTCTTACTTTGCCCACCTTATGTTCTCTGACTTTCTCCCATGACACGTGGGTCCGGTGTGTGATGGGCTCCATTTGTCAGTGACCTAAAGTCAGAGGATCGCGTCTCAGCGTCTGCAGGCCGTTGCCGCCGTAGTTTGCATGCATGGACTCTATCTGCACCGTTCCTTACGATCAAACGGTCGAAAATGACGCAGGTGCATGGACGTGGTGTTTTGGCTCAATGTAACTGGGGCCCCGTTCACCAGCCCGGTGCATGCACGCGTCGTTTTTTCATAGTAAACAACGTGGCAGAAGAAGAAAAGATCGAGTGAACGTCGCGTCGCATTTGCAGCAGCCCTGCACGCCTCCTTTCAGAAACACAAGTCGCGTCGCATTTGCAGCGACGCAGCCCTCCACGCCTAGTTTTTTATAAGATACGCATCAATGCATATGCAGCGAGGCAGGATTTGGCGTGAGACTTTGGATTTCTTCTCTTCACCTCTTTAATTCACGCATGCAACCTATGCCTACGCCTACGCCTGTTCTACCACCGCTTTGACCATGCATCGACTGTACCTTTTACACTGCATCCTACGTTTCACACAGTTTGCTTCATCTACCCCAATAAATTCACGTCTCATCGTGTCTTTAAATAGCCCATTTCACTCGATCCTCCTCCATCTTCTCATCAACTCTCCAGCCTCTTTGCCTTCTCTCCCTTCAAGCCCCGAACACCATGTCTTCCTACTCTCTCCCCTCAAGCCCCGAGTCTGTCTCCGACGAGGACAACCACCCCAAGGCTCGGCCTTGGTACGAGCCCGACTGGACGCCGGAGGAGACGGGCCTCAAGCCCGTCGAATCTCCCAAACGGGAACGATCGCCGTCGACCGACGTCCCCGACAGCGACGAGCGCGCCGCCGAGGACCTCTCCCCCAAGACGAAGAACCGCCTCCTCAAGAAAGAGGAGCGGCTGGAGAAGAAGGAGCTCGAGAAGGAGGAGAAGAAGGAGGAGGAGAGGGAGGAGAAGGCTCTCCGAGCCCGCATCAAGAGGGCCCGTGAGAACGACATGGAGAGGTGGCAGGAGGCGAACCGCCGCGCCCGGATCGACGATGAGATCAAGATCAGGGCGGCGGAGTGGAATAAGTAGGCCAACCGCCGGCGGTTGGCCGGACGGCCGGACGGGCGCCCGCATGCATGCCGCGGGCGGTTAGGGTTTAGGGTTAGGGCCCCTTTTTTTTAATAGATGTAATGTCCGACGGCCCCACTAAATATATGTAAAGTGGGGCCAATGATTATCCATATATATATATGTCCACTGTTTAATTATGTTTGCCAATTAAGTTATTTTTAATTCTATTTGCCCAAATGAACTCAATGTTTAAATTATATTTGTCCGAATGTTTAAATTATATTTGTCCAAATGTTCAAATTATATTTGTCCAAAATTATAAATTTATTTTTGTCCAAATGTTTAAATTATATTTGTCCAATGTTTAAATTATTTTTGTCCACTGTTTGTCCGTGCTAGTATACGTTGGGCCTCATTCAACATTAGGCCTGTCTTGGTTTTAGATGGGTCTGCCTGAACTGAACCTGAACTGGACTGAACACTGAACCTGTACATACGAACACTGAAAACTGAACTGAACACTGAAAACTGAATTGAACTGAAAACGAACTGAAACAAACGAAATCAGGGCTGGATTCCTGACGCATTTATTCCAAGTCTTAGCCATACTCAAATTGACCATGTCAAGCTAACTACAACACTAACTACATTATTTTTGACTAATGATCTGCAAATACACAATTCCAAGAACAATTGCACATAAATAAAAAAATGCAGTCATCATATTGCTCTGCTTCTTTAGATCGACAAGCGTCTCCAGCTGTTTTGCCATCTTCTTGAACTCGTCCTTCTGCACCCCATTGTGCACCGTAGCAGATCCCAATTGCTCCACCGCCGGTAGCAAATTGGGCACCTTTTTTTGTCCTCCTTTTGAATCCTCTTTATGTACTCCTCAAGCCACTCGAAATGGTCACATGGAGGAAGATCCTGCAAATAGGAAAACCCAAATCGGATGAAAACCCAAATCGGCTGAAAATTGAGGGAAAAAAACGAAATTGACAGGGGGGAACACAGATCTCACCTCCCCAAGCTGTTCTTTGCTCTCGCATTTCACATACTCGCGCCTGCGGTTGCCGTGCCTGTCGCTCCCCGTGACCCGCCGCTGCAGGGACGCCGTCCATGGGCAGTCAGGGCATCTTCCCATCGGAACTGGCCCGAAGCGCGGCCATTTGGAGTGGGAATCGGAAGCAGAGGTCGATGACATGCCGCCGGAGAAGAAGGGGACGCGCTGCCTGAGAAGCTCGGCTGATTTCCTGCTCACCGCCACGAGCTCCGCCGCTTTTAAACCGCCGGCCGCAAGCAACGGTCAACAGCTGGGGCCCACAAACCGCGCCAACGGTCAACAGCTGGGGCCCACAAACCGCGCCAACGCTCAACAGCTGGGGCCCACAAGCCGCGCCAACGGTTCTATGATGGGTCCCACAGGTCAGGATTCTAACGGGGGGCAGAAAGTAACGGTGGGAGCAGCCAAATCAGTCCTTGCGCACTGACTAGGGGCAAAACTGAGGACGATTCGGCGCTAGGGGCAAAACTGAGGTCGTGGTGCCAACTGAGGGCACCCTGTTAATTATCCCTTTGTGTTATTACACAGCAAATAACTGCATGCTCTCAATTGTTATGTGATAAAGAGGTTAAAGTGGAGCAAGATAATCTGCAACTTAAGTATTCAGAGAACTTGTAGACCACATCCTTGGTTTCGTATTCTATAAGATACAACTGTATAAAGTTTGTGTAAACGACCCTTATTTCCCCTGAAGGCCTAAACATGCTTAAGTGCTGAATGGTTCTTCAAGCATGCCACACAATGTTTTATATTTTGTAGCGTATGGAGGCTGCTTTAGGGAAGCAAATAAATACATTTAGATTATCAAATCCAGTGCTATGTATTTGCAGCACTGATGTCATGATGTCATTAGAATTAATTATTGTTTCTTTACAAAGATACACCAATTCGGGTCAAACATGACAGAAGTGATTGTTATTTTTTTTCCTGTTTAGTAAGAAACAGCATAACCAATTAATCATTTCAGAACATTTATATTTCATTAACTAATCTAATGCATTTCTTCAGATGGAACTTGTTTAAAAAATTATGCATTCATTCTATGCAAAAAGTTACCTTTTCTTTTACTACTATCAAGGCATAGGCAACAATTGTATAGTGCACTTGGGCTTACTTCCCTCTGTTTAGAATATGGTAAATCTCATTGAATGATGCCTTGGATTGTTGAAAATTGCACCCTTTTAGTGTCTGCTCTTAAGAGTGTGCAGAGGAAAAAAAAAAGGATAGTATGTACTTGTGGTTGCTTTTGAACCACCAACATATTATGGGTCTGTTTGGATGGTAGCCAACGATTGCCCTACCAAAATATTGGAGTTGACTGAAGGCACACGTTATTGTAGACACGCTAATCTGCAAGTACTTGTGTCATACAAGTGCCATGGCGTCTAGAAAAGAATATTCCCTGTTTGCACGATTCCATCTTACAACCTAGTCTGGTTAATGCCAACTTACAACCTCACTTCCAACCTGCTCTTTAACCCACTCATGTTCTTTGAACCTGCTCTTCCTGCCTGCCTGCCTTCCTTCCTTCCTTGAGCGATGAGGCGATGACAAAAATACTAGCACGAGCAGAAATCAATCTCCTATGCATGACTTCAAAAAAAAAAAATACATCTCCTCTTCGAAGAAATTAAATATCTATTGCACAATATTTAATATAATTGTGAAGCAATTAAAGTATGAAACAAACATGTGTGGCCCCTTTGTTAGATATGTCTAAGATAACAAAATTAATGTTTTGTTGTTTTATTTCTCTGAAATGACAGCGTGACCCCCTTGAAACACGGTTGCAATGTCGTCTCGCGGAGACCAGAACAACGACACCAGCGCCGAGACTTCTGAACAAGAGTTGGGGGCGCACTATCATCTGATGTTCTTAGAGCAGCAGAATGAACAAAGAGGCAGCGATGATGCTGATTATAACCCTACCCCGGACGAGGAAAGGGAGGATGCCGAGGTGCAAGGTGGTAGAGGAGAAGAAACCACCGATAGTGGCGCGGGTGGTGGCTCCGAGACCAGTAACCAAGCTAGGAAACGGCGTCGGGAGCGACGCCCAAACCAGGTCGGTGCCACCCGAGAACCATTCACGGTGGTTGATAGCGATGGTGTGCCTCGGGAGCCTAAAACTCGCGCGAGGGGTTACGGCATCCATTTGGCAGAAATCCTTCGGGACGTCGTCAACCTCAACGAAACTAACCTCCAACACAAGGACAAGAAGCATTTGCGCGCTCAACTTATTTCGAGGCTGCACGCCCGATACAAGTTTCCTGGCGAGTACAACAACCAGTATCTCGAAGGTAATGTGGTGAACACCCATGCCATGACCAAGTTCACCAAGCACTGAGCGGTTATAAATATATGGTGAGGGATATGCGTGTCGTGGGTGAAGATTTCGAGAAGATCCACAGCCACTTTCCGAAGATTACGGAAGAAGACTTCGATACTTTCGTGGCCAGTGAAGATCTAGAGCAAACCAAGGCTAACACCAAGTGGGGAGTGGACATGAGAAACAAGAACATCGGAGTCCACCGCCTCGGTAGCAACGGTTACGCCGGCAAGGAGGAGATATGGGCGAAGGAGGACCAGGCCTATATAGAACCATCGAGAATCGAGCCGGCACAAGTACCCCCACCCGGAGACGCGGAGATTTCTGAGGTCCCGGTACCATAAAGAAACCGATACTGGGGATGTCGTCACGGACCCCAAGAAGGTGGTCGGTCTCAAGTTGGCCACGGACAAGAAGGTGCTTGCACTTGAGAAAGAACTGGTAAGCAAATTTACCGGTTTCAGCTTCATTAGATCCTACTCTCGATTAAATTCTAGTATGGGTATTTCTTAATGCTTCACGTTACTTCTGCAGATAGCAGAACAAACGACAGAAGCTGCCTCCTCGTCTCAGGCGTAGACGGATAAGCTTCCGTGGGACATACCCCTTGTCAGTGCATTGAACAAGGTGAAGGAACTGCCACCGTTGACAAGGCCGCATCAGGGTCGTATGATCGCACATGGAGGAGGTCGCAAGCATGTTAACCATGGCTTCACCGTGGCAACTACCAAAGAGGAGCGAATGGCGGCGGGAGCGCAGAAGAGGAAGCATGAGACTAGCCAGACTAGCCAACTGCTGGAGGAGACGGCGGAGCTAAGGGAAGAGACGGGGGTGCTAAGGCACAAGTTGACTGAATTGGAATCCATGATGGAAGAGAAGGTTAATGACAGGGTGGCTAACACGTTAAATGAAATCAATACTTCCATGTTTCAGTCGTGGACGAACTATTTCAAAGCCGGCGGGCAAGGGCCGCTCCCGTTGATAAGCTTAGGCGGAAGCAACTCTCACAACAGGGCGCCGCAGGATGCAGCTCAACCTGTTATATTTGCGACTCCTGGCGCGGCAAACGAAGGTGATAATAGGCGGGAGTCGCCGTCAATGCCGTCTAGCAGCCCCTCTGTCACCTGCACGGCCGATCCCGCCCCCGGTCCTTCGACACGCGCTGAGCTCCCCGCTGTCACTCCAATGCCCCCCACCGGTCCGTCGACACGCGCCGAGATCCCCTCTGTCACTCCCAAGCCCTCCCTCGGTCCGTCGACACACGTCGAGCTTGACGCCCTCACGGTAATTAATCTTAAAGCGTGAACTTGTTACTTGACTACTTCATCACCGCCCCCTCTAACCTACATATTTTCTTATAGGACCCCGAAGTTCCTTGCACCTTGCTATTGGACGTGGACAATGAGTTGAAGGATGTGGCGAAGGGAATAATCCTTTGGCCACAAAACCGCAGGTTCCATTGCCAGCAAATGTCTGAGGACGTCCATCGGGTTCATGTGGATCGGGCTTTAGTGGGATGCGGAGAGATGTATCCTCCTTATCAGCCCCCAGAAGCCGACGGCGAGCTGACGGTATCAGGACTGAAGAATGAAATATTGGTATGGCCGAAGCGACTGATTCGATTGAACGCCAAATCAGGGACGACGGCAAGCCAAGACAAGGCCACTCCATCGGCTGCACCAGCGGCTCCAACTCCTCCACCTGTTGTTGATCCTTCTGAGCCCGCGACACAACACCGAAGCGAGGATCCCATTGATGAATTCATCGCTGATCTCGATATGGACCATCATTATGATGATCTCGAGCCTGTTGCTGACCTCGATCTGGATCAGCTCGCTGATATGGACCAGCCGCCTCGTGATTCACCCAACCATCGTGATCTCCCAGCGAGGAAAGCGGAATGCTTGAAGAAGAAGTTTTTCGGTTCTCAAAAAAACCCCGAGGAAGATGTCGGCTTCAGCGCTCCAGCGCCCGGTGACCACCGTGATCTGCTAGCGAAAGCTTTGCTAAGACCAAACACTTGTCGTGGTGCGACACTCGACGCGATAAGAGCAGGCGACGGCGCTCCCCCGTGCTTAAAGACGAGGAAGACCATCAGGAAAAGACCTCAGAAGAAAAAAGCGGCCGCCGCCTCCGCCAGCCAGCCAGCACCTCGGGTTCTGGACAAGTTACCCGACAAGTGGCGCCAACACCATGTTCTGGGCCAGCCGATGCTACCACCAGACCTTGTCAAACTCTTGACCGGGGACATGAGGAGCTGTCATGATGGTGTTCTGCAGAAGGAGAGGGACATTATGCAATCGAGTTCCCCCTCGTACCCGCTCCACGTGGTCAAGGTGCCCCTCGGCGTGGGCTTTGTGGAGAAATACCCCGCAGAGCAGTTCTTTCTCAGGTTTGATGACATGTTCAACATCTTCCATCTGAAACGGCTCTTCCCACCCTCCGTGCGTCTCGTAGCTCTCAAAATGGTGCACGATATCATGCAAGAGAGAACACCGGACGTAGCGATAATGGACCCCTACTACATGCGTGAAAGCGTATTGGCCAACCCACGGGACCGAGTGATTGCAACGAAGCATATGGAGGATTTCTTGGTGGCGAATCATACTAAGGAAACCTTCCTCATGCCATATTTCCCCGAGTAAGTTTACGATCGACCGCTAGCCATCGTTACATTCTTTAGTATATTTCCATCACTCTTTTGCGTGTGTGAGAAGATTAATCTAAGGATGGCGCATGGATTGTTTTGTGTAGAGGCATGTACTGCGTCCTCTTGGTCATGGACCCGCGGCAGTCGCACGTTACTTATCTCGACTCGGGGAGTGCCAAGCCGAAGAACTAAACCATCCTCAAGACTATTCTCGACGCAGCTCTCATCGGATTCGCCGCCAAGGTAGGTCCCCTCAAGGTAAGGAAAGAAACCTGCCGAGGATGCCTCCTTTGCGTCCACACAACCACGTTTGCCTGCATGAAGCAGTTGCACCCAGAGAGTGGGATGGACGCCTGGTACACCATCCTTCATATGAGGGAGTTCATGAAGGATGCAAATGACCTCTTGTTGCCATCTAGTCTCCAAAGACGGGGCATCGACATGGCGAACGCCCCTAGCGATACGGTGAGAAATGAGTTTCGTCACATCCAACGACAGATTGCCACAATAATCCATCACGATGTCGTCACTAAGGGTGGCCTCTTCTTCGCCGGTCACATACCACCGATGAATGACGAGATAGAAGCCCGCCTAGAGGCATACGGTGACAAGCAGCCATTCAACTCGCTAGACGTCATCCACCCCTTCCCTCCAAAGCCGAATCCTTAGAGTAAGAAAACTTATTTCTCAGCCCATATACTTGTTGTGGCAGCCAAGTTGCATATACTTGTTTCATATTTGAATTTGCTACGTTGTTGCATATACTTGTTGCATATATGATTTGGCTACTGATGTCTATTTTGTCTTGTCCAAATAATAGATGACGTTCTATGTCGTGTACCGGGGACATGTTCCCGGAGTATACGACGACTGGGAGGCTTGCCGGAGACAGGTGCACCGGTTCAGCGGCAATAGCTACAAGGAGTACACCACTATGGCGGAGGCACAAGCTCGATATGCGAGCTATCTGGCGGGAGAGACATATCTAGCGAGCGAGAAGAGAAGCAAGCGGATGAAGACCATCTTCGTCACGATGATGCTCATTGTTTCCGCCTTTCTATTCTACCGTCTAGTTTAGATCGATGTCTCCTTAGCTAGATATCTTCCGACACTTTGTATCCATAACTTTGTATTCCATGATGGATGTCTTAGCTACTTGTTTTCTCTATGCTTCAGTTCGATACTTTGTATTTGGGTTTGAGACTTGTTATATTCGTGTGATACATCTAAGTATTAGCTGCTTGATTTGTGTCGTATAAATTCTATTTTTCTGAGATATATATTCTGTTTATTTTTCAGTATATACCTGTAACAGTATAAAACCTGTATATATTGTTTTCTGTTTATTTTTTTGAAATAGGAATACTTAGCGTCGACGCTCTGGGTGGACCTATCACCGGCGCAGCGCGTGCGCCGGGGCTAAGCCAGCAATGCCGCTGGCGCGTTGCCCCGAAGCGTCGGCGCTAAAGTTACCCCCGGCGCGCCAGAGCAGAGCGCCGGCGCTAAATCCAATACCCCCGGCGCGTTAGGCAGGGGCGCCGACGGTAGTATTTTACCACCGGCGTGATCATCGCCGGCGCGTGCCATGGCGCCGGCGGTAGGGGTTTTCCTAGTAGTGAAACATTAAAGGGTTCCACAGCTGCCGTCAGCAGGTTTATTAGCCGGCTAGGAGATAAAGCTCTGTCATTGTACAAATTGTTGAAAAAATCCGACAAATTTGTGTGGACAGAAGAAGCAGATGCAGCATTATCCCAGCTAAAAGAAACCTTGATGAAAGCTCCGATTTTGGCATCCCAAAAGACGAAGAACCCATGTTATTGTACCACACAGCTACAAACCGGGTTATCAGCGCAGTAATAGTTGTGGAAAGGCGAAAAGACGAGGAAATCATACCATATCAACATCCGGTGTATTATGTAAGCGAAGTTTTTTCCGAGTCCAAACAAAAGTACCCACACTATCAAAAACTGGCATATGGCGTATTTTTCGCATCTCGAAAACTTCGTCATTATTTCCAAGGACATTCCATAACAGTGGTATGCAAAGCACCACTAGGGGATATAATTAACAATGCCGACCCAACAGGCCGAGTAGCCAAGTGGGGCATCGAGTTTGCTGCGTTCAACATTAAGTACCAACCCCGGACGGCAATAAAATCCCAGGTGTTGGCAGATTTCGTTGCTGATTGGACAGAACCAATGGAAAACACACCAATGCTGGAGTCGGAATACTGGGTTATGCACTTTGATGGATTCAAGATAAAAGAATGCGCTGGAGCTGGTGTAGTCCTAAAATCCCCCAAGGGAGACACAATGGAGTATGTATTACAAATACACTTCAACGCCAGCAATAATGTGGCAGAATACGAAGCTTTGCTTCATGGCTTGCACATTGCAAAGGAAATAGGTGTCAAACGCATCTTATGCTATGGTGACTCAGATTTGGTACAACATGAGCTCAACCAAACATGGGACGCCAAAAGCCCCATCATGGCCGAATACCGGAGAACTGTGGACGAGTTTGCAATCTGCTTTCTAAGATTTGAAGTACTTCACGTTAAAAGAGAAGAAAACCGGAATGCGGATGCATTAGCCCGCATGGGATCGGAATGAGTGAAAACTCTACGACCAGGTGTGTTTGTCCAGCATTTGCACGAACCATCCATAAAAGGTGGAGATGTCGACTATCCTCTCGTTTCCGAGTAATTCGAAGTCCTGCTTGTTAACCCGGATTGGACAATTCCATATCTAAACTTCTTAGTAGATCACAAGTACCCGGATGGAGCAGACGAGGTCTTGCAAAGACAAATAAAACATCGATGCAAAGGACACACGGTAATCAATGATTTCCTGTATAAACGCAGTACTACCGGAATTTTTCTGCGATGTATTTCGCCAGAAGAAGGACGAGAAATCTTGCAAGAAATCCATGCTGGAGATTACGGACATCATGCTCAATCAAAAAACATGGTCAAAAAAGCATTCCGTGCGGGGTTTTTCTGGCTAACAGCCAAGACAGATGTCGAACGCATAGTCAATACATGTGCCGGATGTCAGTATTACGCCAAGCAGACAAATATACCAGCCCAAGCCCTCAAAACTATCCCTATTACATGGTCGTTTGCGGTCTGGGGGCTAGATATGAGGGACCATTCAAAACTGCAAGTGGAGGACTGACACATCTACTCGTTGCAGTGGATAAGTATACCAAGTGAGTGGAGGCAAAACCCATCAAAAAGCTTCACGGTGTAACTGCCAGAAATTTAATCATTGACGTAGTCATGAGATACGGCGTTCCACATAGCATAATAACCGACAACGGGACAAATTTCTCTATTGGACAGTTGGCAAAATATTGCCGACAAACGGGAATTCGCCTAGATCTTGCCTCTGTGGCACACCCGCAATCCAATGGACGGGCTGAAAAAATGAACATCTCAATCCTGCAAGGAATACGCCAAAGACTCGAATCTCCTCTTCATAGAGAAGCTGGAGCATGGGTGGAAGAATTACCCTTTGTGCTTTGGAGCATTCGAACGACGCCAAACAGGTTAATAGGGCAAACCCCGTTTTCCCTAGTTTATGGTGCGGAAGAAGTTCTTCCAACGGACATGATCCATGATAGCCCAAGAGTGCAAGCTTTCGATGACTCGGATGCCGAAAGCGCACGACAGGATATCGTCGATCTCTTAGAAGAAGAACGAGAACTTGTGCTTCAAATATCTGCCATCTATCAGCAAGGTTTACGACGTTACCATAGTCGGAAAATCAGGCATCGTTCTTTTAAAGAAGGTGACTTAGTGCTAAGATTGGTGCAGCAAAGGAAGCACAAATTGGCCCCAGTTTGGGAAGGACCATTCGTCATCAGCAAGGCTATGAAAAATGGATCGTACTATCTTGTAGATATTCGAGACACGGAAGACGATCCCGAGAAGCCGAATCGCAAAAGAAAGAGAAAGATAGATGATGAACTATGAGAGACAAAGAGGCCCTGGAGCATCCAGCAGTTACGTCCCTTCTATACTTAGTTCAATTTATATGTAAACATCTTTGAGATCATGAAATAAAGTTGTCGGAATTCGTACATCTATGTTTTTTACATGTTTATTATAGTATAAAGCATAATTCCGTCTTATCTATTTCCCAATGATCTTTCAAAATACTCAATGTTAACCCGAATTGTGCATGCGTGCTCGGCGTTAAAAACCTGAATGTTTTTCAGCCTAAAAATGACTTAAGGAAACCCAGATTGTGCATGCGTGCCTGAGTTTCATTCAAAAAATTACATACTATTCTCTAAGTATTATCTGATTGTTATTATGCTGGGTCGCTGAAACTAGTAAGTAAAAATGCCTTTAGTATGATCCATGTTTCCGAGTTTAGACTGATTGGTTATACCCAGTCACTCGGCATGAAGATTAAAATGCTATCGAGCAATTTCAAACACTGGACAGTTAAAGCATATAAACCAGAGAACTTAGAAGATAAAGGAATAAAAATCCGGAAAACTTGCAAAGGACTAAAATAATATTGCTGCAAACGACGGAGTACTTGTTCATACAAAAGAATAGGAAGCATTACAATAAAGTTTACATTGTAAGTTCAGTAATGCTCCTATTTCCTATCTCTCTACCCAGGTCCAGGAAAAATCCTTCAGGCATCCGAGTCATCTTCGTTGCTGGAATCCTCGGGAACTTCTGGAATTGCTTCCTCCGGGTAGAAGATGGATACGTTCAACATGGAGGCAATCTTGGTGGCGTGACCTTTGATCTCGTCAAATATTCTGGTCCGCTGCGCCTCCGTGTATCCTTGCGGGATGCCGGATGCCACGCGCCAAGATTTGGCAGATGGGTAGTGCATGCGCATGAGACCTAGAGCCATGCGCGCACCACCGGGTGCCACGGAGCGCAAGGTGGATTCCCTGGACTCCGCCACCTCCACGATAGAACCCGAAAGTTTTTCAACTTCCGAGAACTCCCCAGTCCTTGCGGGAAGGCATTTGTTGACAAGCAACATTCCCGCAGCCTTGATTGCGGTGAACACCTTCCCAAAAGCTCGGATTTTCTCAATCCGAGTAAGCTGGGGTCATCTCCTGTTTTCAGAAAAAACACCAAAGTGTTAGAGAAAAACAGAGAAAGATTGCAAAACATGGAAAAACCGGTAGAGATAAAGTACTTGCCGAGAATTTTGTCCATCTCGGATCCCTCCTCCAAGCGCTGGGTTAAGGCGTTCTCCAGATCTCGGATGGTTGCCTTGTCCTTAGCAGCTTGATCGGAGGCCTTGGACTCGGCAATGCCGATAGCCAGCTGGCTGGCCTCCAGTTCTTTCTGTAACTTCATATTTTCCTTATGAAGGTCCAGATTTTCCTGGCGGAGATTTTTGGCATTGCCGGCATCTTCAGCAATTTGCTTGGCTTTCGCCAAAGCAGCTGAAAAGAAAGTAAAAAGGACAAGTTAGAAAACTTGGAAAAATACTTGGAAAAAACTTTACAACTGGAAGCAAAGAAAAAATATTACCTGCTGTTTCCTTCAGCTGATGCTGAGAGGATGTCAGTTCCGCCTCCTTAACATCAAGAATAGAGAGAAGGTTTCTAACCTCCTTATTCTTGGTGGTAAGTTTGTTAAAAACTTCCAGGTTTATGCTTTCAGCGGTTTGCTGAAACACGGAAAAGAGACAAAATGTTTAAGTTAGAAACAAGCATAAAAAGGATAAAAGCATTAAGTTAAAAGCATGCATTTGACAAGTTATCGTTGAATTCTTTTGCATATTCTGCAAAAAGAATCCCAACATGGTGAAGGCCGTCCTGGATGACCTGCCGAGGTGAAAATACGAAGTTATTTCCGACAATTAGTCCGCCTTGCGGCCAAGGACGAATCAGGGGAGCAGGAGCGAAGAACTTCTTAGCTCCCGGACGAATGTATCCGAGATTGTCGAAGGGTTCCTCCTTTACCTTGAAATCCTTGTTGAACAGAGGAATGGGCTCCTCCTCAGGTATGCGAGAAGGACCGTCCATGTCCGGCTCCGCCCTTTCCCTCGCATCCGTTTCGGATGCAACGGGCTGGCTGGTCGGCAGTGGGTATTCCCCCGGCTATGCGGATTGATCCTCTCTCCCAAGAGTAACTGGGGTGGGAGGAGCCACAGCTGGAGATGGCGCTCCCTTGCTAACAGTGGCCTTATGCTTCTTCAGTTTCTTTGATTTCAAAGAAGCTGGAGCAAGGCTGAAAGGGGAAATTAGGAAGAAAAAATCCGAGAAATAAATATCCTGAGAAACCAAAACAGCTTGTGCAACAAAAGACTGGCAAAGTTATAAAATTCCCAGAGAGTTACCTGGATGTAGCGACGGGAACTCCGTCAAGATTTACCACTTCCTCCGTGGTTGCTGGCCTCTTGCGCTTACGACCGCCGTAGAAATTGGCATGTAATTCGTCAAGCTCAGCGTCAATCGCAAGATCCCCTTCCGTAAGGTCATCGAACTATGGAAATGGCCAAAACTCCGATTAAGTCAGGAAATCAGGGAAAGATTAAAATCCGATAAATTGCCAAAAGGAGAAAAATGCATTACCTTGGGAACCGGGTTTTCCTCGTGATACATTCCCAGACTTTCCTCGTATTGATCGCGAGTAGCAACCAAGTGGTTGACCCGCTTCTTGAAGTCCCTTTTTGAGAAAGCCTTTTTCGTTCCTCTCATCTCGTCTTCCGGACCTTCGTATTCGCAAAGAAGTCGGGTTTGGTGGGCGAGAGGTTGGATACGACGTCTGAACCAGCACAAAACTGTGTCGGTTCCGGTAAGAAGAGGTTTTTAAGAGGTGAGCTTGGCGATGCACCGTTTGATTTTCATCAAATCGTCCGGCAAAGTCTGCACTGCTTCGGCGGCCCAGCTGTCTTGAGGAATAGCGACAGCATTGACAAATGGAGGAACCCCGGTTTCTTTTCCGGGAAAGGGGATGTCTTGGTGATAAAAGAAAGAACCCGTCCATAATTTGACGGATTCTGATGTTTTTATTTTCGGGAACCAATATTCCCTGAATCTACGCAGGGTAAAAGATATGGTTCCACAGGTTGGAAGAGCGTCCTCTGTAGGGTTTCGCTTAATTCCAAAGCAATATTGCCAGAAATTTAATCTAGGTGCTAACCCTAAATACCCTTCAAAAAGGGCTTGGAAGCCGGCTAGATATAGAATAGAGTTCGGTGGTAGGTTGTGGGGTTGGATACTATAGTGGCTAAGAATTTCGAGGAAGAAGTCGGAAGGCGGAATTCCCATACCTCTAGCGATGTGCGAGGTGAGAAGAAACCGTTCCCTGGCTCTGGGTGAAGGCTCAGTTTCATCTTCCTCGTGTCGCCATTTGTCTTCAACAATCAATCCCTCCTTCTCCATTGTCGGAAGAAGTGAAGGGGGAATGCTGCACCGGCTCCAGTTGCCGGCAGTCTCGCCCTCGTCCTCAGCTCCGGTGGCGGCGTACGCAGCGGCAAGATCTTATCCGACGAGAAGGATTTTATCCTCCACCGTTTCAGGAGCAGGGGGTGGAGGCGGCGCGGAAGAAGATGCGGCCAGGTTTTCGGCCGCGAGAGGTGGATCCTCGCGGGCCTGGCCGCCGGAAGATTTCTCCGGCTCGTCGCCGGCGGCGCGGTTCGGCGAATCCACCATGGGAACCATGGTGTTGATTATGTCGTCGATCTCTGCGGTGATGGAGTGGTCCAGGGAAGCGCGCGGAGAGACCATATCCGGGCGGCGCGATGAGGACTCCGTGCTCTCCGATGAGAAGTCCGGGAACGGCGCTGTCGCGTGTACGGGCTCGGGTGTTGCTCTGCTGTCGCACCCTGGCTTCTAAGGGATACTCATCGTACGAACTGGATAGTAGGTGCTCGGATTATGGGGCATAACTGCTCCCACGTCCCAGCTTCCTGGTAGGCCTGCGCTTATGCGCGACAACACAAGCCCTACTATTCCACCGTCGATGTAAACTATCCATTAGGAGTCACAGGCACTACTGCCGACGTACTTCATAACAAGCACGCACTGTACGTCAGCAGTTTTGAACGAATGATTATCACAACTTATCTCTACGACACAAAAGATAGAAATAAAGTCGCAACTGACCTTCACTAAGGCAGAAATAGCGAATACAATCATCCAGAGGACACATGTCCCAACATATCATTCATTACAACATCGGAAGCAATCAAAGGGGTCTGAGTACAGACAAATCCAACAGGCTTAAGAAGCCGGAGAAAATAAGGAAAAGCGAAGCCCATCCACGTAGGTCCTGGATCCAGCCCTGGTCCAGCTAACTACTCGTCTGCAGTCTCGTCGAACTCCACAAAGTAGCCATCCTGGTGGTCATCGTAGCCGTAGTCGTACTCTGCGTAAACCACAGCCCCAACGGGGTCAGTACATCCAAGTACTGGCAAGCAAGACTCACAGTTCATCAAAGAGTTACCCGTCAACACAAGCATTGATGCTTGGGATCAACGGAAGAAAGGGGTGATATGAAAGTTGCTGCTGGCTGCTCTAACCAACTACAGAAAATAACTACAAGTTCCGGCTAACAGAAAAGATAAGATCGAGGATTGTAACCAACTGAAAGATAACTTCAACCAAACCCATCCTGGATCTCGCCCCTTATCCAAAGAAGCAATCCGAGGATAACTCACACAGTTGGGATAAGGTGAATCAAGTTATTGTGTGAATAACCTATTACTAGTCAGGTTATTAATCATTGGGTGAAACATGATTGATCATTATGTTGAAGTTGTCCTGAGTACTTGTTAGCCAGTACTTTCACCAAGTAATCCATAACCGCGGAAAACACGGCTTCTCGAGAAGATTATCCCTGCAGGGTTGCACCAATTTGGCCGTACACGCAAGAATAACCCGCCAGATGGGATGCCTCCCACCAAGCGGGGTACTCTACACAACCAACCATTCTCCGCATCAAGCCCAAAGAACCTTGGGCGCACGGCTAATCAAGCCCCGAAGAAAATGGACCCTCATAGCACTCTAAGACCGTGTCCCCCTATATGCCGACTACAAAAGTTCCACCCTGCGCTGGGCTCGCAAAAACATGCATGCGGCAAATGGAAAACACGAACTAAATGAGGCGATTTGGACGAGATGCGCAGGTCAAGTTGAGGGGGGCGCCCATACTCGCTTCCCACATGCGGGTAGTGCGCTCATCATGGATCAGTAGACAAGACCCTTTTCCTATTAGGGTCGACACTAGCAGGCTCCAAAACCACTCATGGGCCTCCTGCCGGTGCCTTATCATCAAATTATTATTACCATTAGCAATTAACAGGATTGATTGATTAACAACGAGCCCCGGTACAAGATAATAAGGTAGTAAAAGTAGTAACCGACGACAGACTTGAGTAAAGCAACCCTAAGCATGCTAGATAATACTAAGGCCCAAACAACGGCTGTAGGTATGGAGGTGAGGCAGTATCATTGGTTCAGGGTATCAGGTGATAGGTTCGGAGAACAAGCAACGATACATAGGGCTAGCAATAGTAGACAAAAGGATAGTATCGACAACAAGTGTGGAAAGGAACTCGATGATTCATGTGAGTGATAACTTGCCTGGCAGCTCAACAGCCGGGTACTGAGCTAGGTCCTGGGTAGTGGTGTCGTAAGGATCGTCGGTCTCAACGTAGTCGTCGTCTAACCGAGAAAAAGCAAACAAACAAAACAGGAATGTAAACAATCATTGCCATGGCATTGTGCACAATCAATATGATGCATGACAAGTTAATAGTGCAGCAAAATAAACTGGCTAACATGATAGCACAAATTAAATGAACCCATATGCAAGGGTTGCATATGGAGAAGGATCCATTGAAATAAGTGGAACAAATGATTTACAATTATCTATTAGGTGATAGTTGTTATCATGATGCATGCATGATGATGACAAGATAACAACAAAATAACAAGGATAGGTGCAAAGGAAAAAGAATAAAACAAGTTTGGAAATTATTTGTTAATTTTGGAAAGTTGTGGTTACTTAGACATGCCACACAACAACTATTGTTTTCATCAAGTTAGAGTGTGCAAAACAATTTACAAATGTTATATTTGAAAAGGTTATCAAATTTTAGTTGGATTACATGTTTCACATTTTAAAATTGGACTTAGGATTAATTAATTATGAATTAAACAATATTAAACAAGTTTTAATTGCATTAAACAAGATTTAAAATGTTCAGGCAATTTAAATTGTTCAAACCATAAAACAAATTTTATATTTGAATAGAACATTCAAAAAGGTGTGAAAAACATATTTTATTTGAATTATTTGAAAACAGTATGAATTAGTTATGAATTATTTCAATTTGCATTTGAATTATTCAAATTTGAAATTTAAATGCATTTTAAAAATTCAAAACAGAACACAAGTTGGATATTTGGAAAGATTAGAAAATTTGGAGCAATAAACATATATAACTTTTCTTCATTGGGTGTATAGTTTAAAAGCTATGGATTTTTGAAATTAGTGTGTTATTCTGCCAATTAAAGATATTTAGAAATAAAAAAACAGATTTGATTTTAATTCTTTGTTACCGTGCAGGAAACCTACACACAGGCTGCCAGAGGGGCCCGTGGCCAGCGTGGCAAGTGCGCGCACGCGTGGCCACCAGGGGGGCTGACCCGTGGGCCTGGGTGCGGGGAGAAATCCCCAAAATAAAATTGGCTCAGCGGGGGCTCGAACCCCCGACCTGGCCCTAGCGCGCACGGATCGCTGCCACTGCGCTGCTCGACTGTTTGTTGTGTTAGCAGCAGTAGCGAACAGGTTAAGGTGTAAAATTTGACAGGTAAGTTATCTGAACTTTTCCCTGAACTTTTCCCTGTGCGTGCGGTACTGGCAGAGATTGATCGATGGAGTCGTGGCCTCCGGCGACGGCTGCTCGCGGCCGGGGCACGCGCACGCTGCGCACAGCGGAGAGGAACAAGGGAGGGAGAGTTGCGAGGGAAAGGAGAAGGCTCACCGCGAGGGGGCGAGGAGGAGCAGGCGACCGATTCTGGTCGTCGAAGTTCTGTCGACCAGAGACGAGGGCGACGGTGGCCGGCGATGGCGCGGTGTCCACGGGGCTTCTCAGCAGCGGCAGAGGAGACGAGGAGCCTCGGGGCAACTTGGCGTTTCCATTCCCGGCGGAGGAGGCGCCTCGAGGTGACTGGAGAGGGGGAAAGGCGGTGGACTGACGGCGGATAGGTGGTCGGGTTTCAGAGTTGCGGTGTCGATTTTTCAGAGGAAAGCAGGGGGCTTGGGGAAGAGGGAGAGAAGTTGGCGGCGCAGAGGGATGGAGCTCTAGGGTTGCGGCAGGCGGAGGAGGCCGTGGTGGTTTTTATGGAACCGGTGGAGGCTGTACGGCGGCCATCGGGAGGTCCAGGGGGACGATCAACGGAGGAGGGGAGAAACGTACGCTCTGACGTCAGACGGAGGAGGACGACAGCGACGTGGAGAGGGGGGTTATCGGGCCAAAGGATAAATGGGCTGGGCTGGTGCCTTAGCTGCTGCTGCTCCTCTCCTCCCATTTGCAATTTTTTTTTTTTTGTACTTTTTTTTTTTGTAGTTAAGCAAAATAGAAACAAAACAAGGTTTTGTTTAAAGAAAATTTTGGAATAGAAAATAGGATAAATTTCTTAGTGGAAAATGCAACCTTTTGGTAGTTGTTGTTTTCAAAAACTTTATTGTTTGCTTGCTGTTTTAGAAAGTAACCAATTTAATTGAAAATTGCAATAATACTTAATATTAGAAAATAAAGCCATTTCCACTAGGGTTTCCCCTAGGGTTTAGAAGTGATTTAAAGAATATCAATTAGTGTTGAATTTCATGGATTCAAATGATTAAAGATTTGAGAAATGGTTTGAGTTTGGAAATGATTTGGAATTAATTGATTAATTGATTAAGTGATTGATTGAATTAAGCAACAATTTAAGAGTTGATCCAATATGAAAATAATTGGAAGCAATTGATGTTTTTGGATTTGCAAATCTTTATTTGAAAGATTGTAACAGCCAAGTGTGAAAACAATGTTTGATTCAGTTTGAATTTTATTATGAAAACAATGCAAACAGAAATAAAAAATGAGAATGATGCCATGATGCATTGCATAAATAAAACAAAGAACAGAAACACTAGGGTGTTTTCATACTTGGATGTTACAAAACGCCCCCCCTTGAAGGAATCGCGCCCCGAGATTCCCTACTGAGAAATGAACAGGTCCGGATACTTCTTGCGAAGATCCTCTTCGGTCTCCCACGTTGCCTCTTTATCGGAATGATGCGACCATTGGACTTTCAAGAACTTGGTGCTCTTGTTGCGAGTCTTACGCTCGGTCTCATCGAGAATACGAATAGGGTGCTCCTCATAAGATAGATCATCTTGCATTTCAATGGAATCATGATCAACTGCACGATCTGGATCTTTGAAACACTTCTTGAGTTGTGACACGTGGAACACATCGTGCACTTTGGATAGTTTTTCTGGAAGTTCAAGACGATAAGCATTCTCTGCACGTCTTGAGAGGATGTTGAAAGGGCCAATGTATCTTGGTGCAAGCTTTCCTTTCACACCAAAACGATGAGTGCCTCTGAGGGGAGTTACACGGAGATATGCCTTATCACCAGGTGCATAGATCATATCCCTGTGCTTGCTATCATAATAGCTCTTCTGACGAGACTGAGCAATCCTGAGATTGTCACGAATGATACGAACTTTCTCTCGGCTTCCTTAACAATGTTAGGGCCTAAAAGTGAACGTTCACCAGCTCCAGACCAATTGATTGGACTCCTGCATCTGCGACCATACAGTGCCTCAAATGGTGCCATGCCTAGGCTTGCCTGGTAGCTGTTGTTGTAGGAGAATTCAGCATATGGAAGGCAATCCTCCCATTTCATGCCAAAGGAGAGACCACATGCTCTGAGCATATCCTCGAGAATCTGATTGACTCTTTCGACTTGCCCCTGAGACTGAGGGTGATAAGCTGTGCTGAACAGAAGTTTGGTGCCCAATGCTTCTTGAAAGCTTTTCCAGAAATGAGAAGTGAAAATACTTCCACGGTCTGAGCTTATTTCCAATGGAACACCATGAAGGGGAACAACCTTTGCTGTGTAGAGCTCTGCTAACTGGCTAGCTGAGATAGTTTCCTTTACAGCATAGAAGTGAGCAACCTTAGTGAGACGATCAATAACAACGAAGATTGCATCGTTGCCCTTTTTGGACTTTGGAAACCCAGTAACGAAGTCCATTTCAATCATGTCCCACTTCCACTCAGGAATTTTCAGAGGTTGGAGTAGACCTGCTGTCTTCTGATGGACTGCCTTAACACGTTGACAAACGTCGCACTCAGAAACGTATTGAGCAATTTCACGTTTCATGACAGGCCACCAATACAGAGTCTTGAGATCCTGGTACATCTTTGTACTTCCAGGGTGAATGGATAGAGGAGTTTCATGAGCCTCCTTGAGAATGATATCCTTGACACTTTGAATCTGAGGAACTGCAATGCGTCCTTCGAAGAACACAGTTCCCTTGTCATCAATTGAGAAGGACTTGAACTTATCACTGCCCTCCTTGATTTGCTCTACCATCTTCTTGATTTCATTATCACGAAGTTGTTCAGAACGAATCTTGTCCTCGAGAGTTGGGCTGGCTGTCAAGCTAGCAAGATAACCTTGTGTGACAAGACCAAGGTTCAGCTTCTGGAATTCTTCATGAAGTGGAGGTTGGCTTTCCATGATCATGAGATTATTGCAATAGGATTTGCGACTGAGAGCATCGGCCATAACATTAGCCTTGCCTGGAGTGTAAGAAATGGTGAGATCAAAGTCTTTAATCTTCTCAATCCATCTCCTTTGCCTGAGGTTCAGATCTGGCTGAGTGAAGATGTATTTCAGACTCTTGTGATCGGAAAAGATTTCAGTTTTGTTACCCAACAAGTATTGTCTCCATTTCTTGAGGGCAAACACAACTGCTGCAAGTTCAAGATCATGAGTGGGATAGTTTTGCTCATGTGGGTTCAACTGACGTGAAGCATAAGCCACAACTTGACGTTCTTGCATAAGAACTGCTCCTAGGCCTTGGAGAGACGCATCACAGAATATCTGGAAAGGTTTGGTAGTGTCGGGGCCAACTAGAACAGGTGTGGAAGTGAGTTTAGTCTTCAGGAGGTTGAAACTCTCATCACATTGTGGAGTCCAAACGAACTTTTTGTCCTTCTTTGTGAGATCAGTGAGAGGTTTGGCAATCTTGGAAAAGTTTTGGACGAAACGACGGCAATAGCTAGCCAAGCCAAGAAAACTTCTGACTTGCTTCACCGTCTTAGGGGGTTTCCAATCAACAATTGCCTAACCTTTTCAGGATCAATGGCAATGCCTTTGGCAGAGATGATATGACCAAGATATGCAACCTCTGGAATCCAGAACTCACATTTGGAAAACTTGGCATACAGACGATGCTCGCGAAGTTTCATGAGAGTGAGACGAAGGTGTTCTCCATGCTCTTCCTCGGATTTTGAGTAGACTAGAATGTCATCGAGATATACCACAACGAACTTGTCGAGGTATTCATGGAAGACAGAATTCATTAGTCTTGAGAACGTTGCCGGTGCATTGGTGAGACCAAAGGACATGACGGTGTATTCATATAGACCGTAACGAGTGGTGAAAGCTGTCTTAGGAATATCTTCCTTTCTGATCTTTATCTGATGGTACCCCATCCTCAAGTCCAACTTTGAGAATATTGAGGCTCCAGCAAGTTGATCAAAAAGATCATCGATACGAGGAAGTGGATACTTGTTATTGATTGTTTTCTCGTTGAGAGGACGATAGTCAACCACGAGTCTTTTTGTTTGATCCTTCTTGGCAACAAACAGAGTTGGGCAACCCCAAGCGGAGGAACTAGGCTGAATGAAACCTTTGTCCATGTACATATCGATTTGCTCCTTCAACAATTTCAGTTCAGGAGGAGCTATCTTATATGGATGCTTAGAGATTGGAGCAGTACCTGGCTCAAGCTCCATCACGAACTCAACTGCTCTGTCCGGGGGCATCCCTGGCAACTCTTCTAGAAAGACGTCAGGGAATTCACAAACCACCGGAACATTTCAATTGCAGGAAGGGGTTTGGCATCGAGGTTGAACAGCTGAACAGAACTTGATCCATATGGAGAATAGACTATCTGGCCTGAAGTGTGGGAGAGTTATTGACTTTTGAGCACAGTCAATTTTAGCTTTGTGGGTCTTCAACCATCCATACCCAGAATGACATCAATGTCAGAATTTCCCAGCAACATGAGTGAAGCAAGGAATATGCGACCTCCAATTAGGATCTCATTGTCCATGCTTATCTTGGAAGTAATCATTTTAGTTCCCGGAGAGTGCACATAGATTTGATTGCTTAGCGGAACCAGAGCTAAATTGTACGTTGTAGCAAAGATCTTTGACACAAACGAATGCGATGCTCCAGTATCAAACAACACTTTAGCTGGAATAGAGTTTACGGGTAATATACCGAGAACGACGTCAGCAGCTTCCTCAGCTTTGTCGGCCTTGATATGGTTCACCCTCGCGTTCCTCCCGACAGGCCTGTTGTTGGAGTTGAAGGCTTTAGCCGGGGGAGCACGAACCATAGCCTGGTTGTTGGGCGAGGAGGTAGGGGTAGCTGCTGAGTGCACTTATCAGCTAGTGTCCAGTATCCTTGCACTTGTAGCAAGTGACGACACGAGAAGGACCTGGCCTTGGCTGCCCCATCGGAAACCTCTGACCCTGCATCTGAGATGGGTTGGGTGGGCGGGGACCAAAGCCTGGAGAAGCCTGGGCATTTGGAGCCCGAGTGACAGCACCATTTGGCACCCAGATGCGGCGCTTCGCGGAGGGGTGGTCATGTTGGAGGAGGAACCACCCTCACGCGAGTGCTTGCGCGACTCTTCGAACGCCTTGCGCCCATTCTCCTCATTGAGCGCGGTGTTCACGAGCTCCACGAAGTCCTTGCACTTGATGTTTGTGAGAGCGTACTTCAGTTCCGGGTTAAAACCTCGGCGGAACCTTGCCATCTTCTTGGCTTCAGTGGACACTTCGTCACCAGCGTACCGAGCGAGACGATTGAACTCGTTCTGGTAGCCGAGGACGTCCAGCTTGCCCTGTCTGAGAGAGCAGAATTCCTCACGCATCCTTTCCATGAGACCATCCGGGATGTGGTGCTTCAGGAAGGCATCCCTGAAACATCCCCAGGTGATAGGATAGCCAGCTCTCATGGTCTGGTAATTCTCCCACCAAGTAGCTGCCTGACCCTTCAGTAGGTAGGTGGCATACTTGACCTTATCCTCTTCCGCAACATGAGCAATCTCCAGAGCTCTTGCTACGTCACGGATCCAGTCATCAGCATCCAGGGGCTCACGTGTTGCCACGAAAGCTTTTGGGCCCAAACTGAGGAAGTCCTTGATGGTGACCCTTGGAGCATTCTGGTTTTGGTGCTGGTTAGCCTGGATCTGGGCCATCTGTGTCACCACTTGGGTCATCTGAGCCAACAGTTCCCCCATTGGTGTGGCGGAGGCGGGTTGTTCCTGGTTGGAGGCATCCTGAACAGAAATTCATTTTAGCACAACAACAGAAAAGGATGACTTGGTAACCGAAAGATAGATTATTCCGACGCATGAATAGATAACCAACAGGTACATCATCATCACATGTTCAAATACATCAGAATATCCAACAGACCAATACATGGTTCGAAAACGAAAGGATAAACTAGACACGGCTAGTAATGGATACAACGGTACTCCCATGCTCATCACGCAGGACGGCGGTGAGTAGTATGACGAGAGATACGGTGAGGAGGAACCCCACGGAAGTAGGTATCACGACGATCCATGTAGATAGGAACTGCTCTGAGAGCAACTCTCGGTGTGGTGAAGTAGAAAGCGTCGTGTCCATGTGCTCCATAGCGGGGAATCCCTGTGTAACCAGCTCCGAGGTCGAGAAGTGGGCTCTGATCGGCTCGTAACCTCCAGCATTGGCAGAGGAAAACCCAGTGTCTGCTGGAAACGTGCAAAGCGCTCGTCTCCAACAAAGTCTGTGGTGTACGTCGCCAGACGCGTCAACGCGAGGTAGAGCTGCTCCCTGACTGAGGCCAACTCCTGAGCAAGTGTGGAAGCAACGGCATCACTGTGCCTAGCGAACTGTGCGGTGGTCTGCAGCCTGGAGCTATCAGTCTCGTAGGTATCCAGGTCGCGGTGGACAGTGAAGTGAACTCCCGCTGCCGTGATGTAACCACGGGGGATGTGACGAAAACTGGACTTATCAAACCCCCAGTAGTCAGCACGGAGGACGGTGAGACTCACATACGCTGCCTGCTGCACTGCCATATCCACTGTGGACCCTACTGCCTCGTACTGGTGGACAATGCTTCTGCCATCATCCGATAGAATGTAGACGATAGCCCGGTAGCAAGTCTGGTCAAACTCGCGCTGGTGCTCGTAGACCTGGTACTCTGGTGCCCAACGGAACCCAGATAGGTAACCATGTCTCTCAGCATCTCCGGAAAACCGGCGGTGCTCTCACAGCGAGTCATGCGAACCACCTGCGGGTAGCTGAGACCCATCTGCAGATGATTTGGAAGGTTTTGATTAGACTCCGGTAGATGAAAAAGGATGTGGAAAACAACAACAAGGTTCAACGGACGATAATGAAGTTGAAAAGAACATGATATCGAAGCAACATCGGGAAAAACGAGACCAAAAGTCCTGAGGTACTATGGAGAACCCAAAACACGTGAAATCCTAACTTGAAAGTTTAGGTGAGAACAGAAAACAACGTTGCACTCCTTACCAGAAAAGGGTGGGTGGGGGGAAAGAAGAAAAATGGCAGAATTCCTACTCTCACGTTTCATTTTTCCTATATAGCTACAAAATAGTTTCTAGACTCAACTGCGACCAGTAAAAAGGGATCCTACAGGCAGACAGGCTCTGATACCATTTGTCGCACCCTGGCTTCTAAGGGATACTCATCGTACGAACTGGATAGTAGGTGCTCGGATTATGGGGCATAACTGCTCCCACGTCCCAGCTTCCTGGTAGGCCTGCGCTTATGCGCGACAACACAAGCCCTACTATTCCATCGTCGATGTAAACTATCCATTAGGAGTCACAGGCACTACTGTCGACGTACTTCATAACAAGCACGCACTGTACGTCAGCAGTTTTGAACGATTATCACAACTTATCTCTACGACAAAAAATAGAAATAAGTCGCAACTGGCCTTCACTAAGGCAGAAATAGCGAATACAATCATCCAGAGGACACATGTCCCAACATATCATTCATTACAACAGCGGAAGCAATCAAAGGGGTCTGAGTACAGACAAATCCAACAGGCTTAAGAAGCCGGAGAAAATAAGGAAAAGCAAAGCCCATCCACGTAGGTCCTGGATCCAGCCCTGGTCCAGCTAACTACTCGTCTGCAGTCTCGTCGAACTCCACAAAGTAGCCATCCTGGTGGTCATCGTAGCCGTAGTCGTACTCTGCGTTAAACCACAGCCCCAACGGGTCAGTACATCCAAGTACTGGCAAGCAAGACTCACAGTTCATCAAAGAGTTACCCGTCAACACAAGCATTGATGCTTGGGATCAACGGAAGAAAGGGGTGATATGAAAGTTGCTGTTGGCTGCTCTAACCAACTACAGAAAATAACTACAAGTTCCGGCTAACAGAAAAGATAAGATCGAGGATTGTAACCAACTGAAAGATAACTTCAACCAAACCCATCCTGGATCTCGCCCCTTATCCAAAGAAGCAATCCGAGGATAACTCACACAGTTGGGATAAGTGAATCAAGTTATTGTGTGAATAACCTATTACTAGTCAGGTTATTAATCATTGGGTGAAACATGATTGATCATTATGTTGAAGTTGTCCTGAGTACTTGTTAGCCAGTACTTTCACCAAGTAATCCATAACCGCGGAAAACACGGCTTCTCGAGAAGATTATCCCTGCAGGGTTGCACCAATTTGGCCGTACACGCAAGAATAACCCGCCAGATGGGATGCCTCCCACCAAGCGGGGTACTCTACACAACCAACCATTCCGCATCAAGCCCAAAGAACCTTGGGCGCACGGCTAATCAAGCCCCGAAGAAAAGGGACCCTCATAGCACTCTAAGACCGTGTCCCCCTATATGCCGACTACAAAAGTTCCACCCTGCGCTGGGCTCGCAAAAACATGCATGCGGCAAATGGAAAACACGAACTAAATGAGGCGATTTGGACGAGATGCGAATCAGGTCAAGTTGAGGGGGGCGCCCATACTCGCTTCCCACATGCGGGTAGTGCGCTCATCATGGATCAGTAGACAAGACCCTTTTCCTATTAGGGTCGACACTAGCAGGCTCCAAAACCACTCATGGGCCCCTGCCGGTGCCTTATCATCAAATTATTATTACCATTAGCAATTA
Organism: Alopecurus myosuroides; assembly: GCA_028641055.1. Classification (NCBI taxonomy): domain Eukaryota; kingdom Viridiplantae; phylum Streptophyta; class Magnoliopsida; order Poales; family Poaceae; genus Alopecurus; species Alopecurus myosuroides. Next base: position 690,913,020 of record CM054057.1, read on the forward strand.
ACAGGATGATTGATTAACAACGAGCCCCGGTACAAGATAATAAGGTAGTAAAAGTAGTAACCGACGACAGACTTGAGTAAAGCAACCCTAAGCATGCTAGATAATACTAAGGCCCAAACAACGGCTGTAGGTATGGAGGTGAGGCAGTATCATTGGTTCAGGGTATCAGGTGATAGGTTCGAGAACAAGCAACGATACATAGGGCTAGCAATAGTAGACAAAAGGATAGTATCGACAACCAGTGTGGGAAAGGAACTCGATGATTCATGTGAGTGATAACTTGCCTGGCAGCTCAACAGCCGGGGTACTGAGCTAGGTCCTGGGTAGTGGTGTCGTAAGGATCGTCGGTCTCAACGTAGTCGTCGTCTAACCGAGAAAAAGCAAACAAACAAAACAGGAATGTAAACAATCATTGCCATGGCATTGTGCACAATCAATATGATGACAAGTTAATAGTGCAGCAAAATAAACTGGCTAACATGATAGCACAAATTAAATGAACCCATATGCAAGGGTTGCATATGGAGAAGGATCCATTGAAATAAGTGGAACAAATGATTTACAATTATCTATTAGGTGATAGTTGTTATCATGATGCATGCATGATGATGACAAGATAACAACAAAATAACAAGGATAGGTGCAAAGGAAAAAGAATAAAACAAGTTTGGAAATTATTTGTTAATTTTGGAAAGTTGTGGTTACTTAGACATGCCACACAACAACTATTGTTTTCATCAAGTTAGAGTGTGCAAAACAATTACAAATGTTATATTTGAAAAGGTTATCAAATTTTAGTTGGATTACATGTTTCACATTTTAAAATTGGACTTAGGATTAATAATTATGAATTAAACAATATTAAACAAGTTTTAATTGCATTAAACAAGATTTAAAATGTTCAGGCAATTTAAATTGTTCAAACCATAAAACAAATTTTATATTTGAATAGAACATTCAAAAAGGTGTGAAAAACATATTTTATTTGAAAACAGTATGAATTAGTTATTGTAACAGCCCAAGTATGAAAACTACCCCATAGAATGTTTGATTTCCTGTTTATTTAAGTATTGCATCATGTCATCATATTGTTTCCATGTTGTTTGCTTTTGTTTCTAAATTGTTGCATTTGTTTTCCACTGTTTTCACACTCAAATTCAAACCTTACTCAAACAATGTTTTCATACTTGTTCTGTTACAACTTTTGGAATAAAATAACAAGTGAAAACAACAAATTGTTTCATTTATTCCATGTTGATCACTTATTAAAATTGTGGGTTTTAGTCAAACAAATAATTTCCAAATCACCTTTACCCTATTATTACAATCCTTGTTTTCCATATTAATCAATTAATTCCCCAAACTGCTTTCAAATTCAAACCAAATCACTAAATAGCACCTCTTTGAAATTAAAACTAACCAAAACCTTGTTGTGCTCTTTATTTCCAATTACATTCTCTTGATCACCCTATTTCTAATAATATTGTGCAATAACCATTTAATAATAAAATTCACTCAAACACCATCCAAATCCAAATAGCTCCCAAGTTGAGTTATAAAATACACATTATCAATTCACCCAACTATTTTTAATCTCTTAATTCATAGGGGTAACCCTATTAAAATTGTTGTTTCAATATGGTGTTCAATATTAAAATTCACCCAATTTTGGTTTTATTAACAAACAACATTTAAATTTGAAAACTTTGGAAAACCAAAAATTAGTTTGAGTGGCTATTTGAAAAACTCAACTAACCAAAGATTTTCCTAAATTTTATTAACTGAAAAAAAAACCCCAAAACCTTTTCTTTTCTCTCAATCTCTTCTACAAAAAAAAAGGGGAAAGAAAAACAAATAAAAAGCAAAGAGGAGAGGGAGGCATGCAGCCCATCTCTCTTCTCCCCAGCCCACTAACCTTTTCCAGCCCAGTACCCCTTTCTGTTTTTGGCTTCTTCCTCCTTCAGTACGAACCCCATCAGAACCAGACGATCTCCTCCACCCCCCCCTGGATGTGCAGCCGTACCATGCCTTCCCCCTCCTTATATCTCCTCCTCCCCCTCTCCCAACCTCAAACCCTAGCTAGCCCTTCTCCTCCATAGCCGCCACCCTCTCTCCCTCCTCATCCAACTCCTTCTGTTCTTCTGAACATTGACCGAACACCACCATGGCCGCCACCTCCTCACCTCATCGCCGGTCACCCATCCACCTCGAGGAGCAGCCGGGCGTGGGAATGGAACCGCCCCGCTCCCCTCGTCCTCCCGGTGCCCTCGGTTTCCGCCGGGAGCGCTCGAGGCGCCGCCACCGTCCGAGTTTTCGCCGCCGTTCGTCCCTGCACCGCCACTGTCGCCTCTGATCTTCTCACCCGAGGTGATGATCTCCTTCCTCTCGCTCCCCTTATCTCCTCCCTACTCCCTTCCCCTCGATCCGCCCTACTCCCTCGCCTCTCCTCCTCCCACTCGCAGCGGCCACCCGGCGCCCTCCGGCGAGCAGCCAACCAACGCCGGCGTCCCTGCTGTTGCAGCGAACTGCATCTGTACGTGCATTTTTTTGGTTCAGATAAAAATTCCGCAGGCCACACCTTAAGCCCCCCGAGTATCCCTTCCTTCCAACAATAACCGCACCAGCCCACTGGCAGAGAACCTTGAGCGCACACCCCAGGTCACGGGATCGAATCCCAGCCCCCACCCTTTTGCTGCTTTTTCTCCAATTTAAGTTCAGTTCAGTTGCTGAACCTTAACCTCACCCCGCTGCACTTCCTGTCAACACAGCAGCTCCAGCCCAGTTGGTTAGCACCCAGGGTTTGCAGGCAGCAGGTTAGGGGTTCGAGTCCCCCTCCCAACCATAAAACTAAACCTTTTATTTTTATTTGTTTTGCCACAGAACCTTCACAGATTTCACACCCAGGTCCTTGTAAACTATTTCTAACCCCTGTAAAAATATTTTCCAAGTCCCTAGGTTCATAAAAATGGCAGATTTGCACCAAATCTTCTAAAATGCATAAGAAATTCATCCCAACTCCAAATCCAACATTTTTGATATGTTTTCAATACCAAATTAAATGATCTATCCAAATATAAAATTTGTTTACTGTTTTGAATATTTTAAATTGGTGCAATATTTGAAAACTTGTCAAATTCACTTAAATTTGCAAAATTCATAACTTGTTCATAAAAATTCCAAATTTCACAAACCAAATATGTTTTCCAATCAATTTTTCATGTACTTTCCAAATATAAATTTTGTTTGCTGTTTTGAATAATTTAAATTGCTGAAAACAACTGTTTCTTGTTTATTGCATTTAAAATTGCCAAAATAATAACTTGCTCATTTTAAATCCAATTTCCACAAATGAAATATGTTTTCCATGCAAAATTAAACCACCTTTCCAAATATAAAATTTGTTTCATGTTTTGAATAATTAAAATTGGTAAAATGATTTAAACCTTGGTTAAATCATTTAATATTGCTAAATTCATAACTTAATCAAAACAAATTCTTTTGGGACATATAAAATATGTTTTCAAACAATAAAAACATAACCTTGTCAAATATGAACCTCACTTAATGTTTTGAACAAATAAAATCCAATAATATTCAACTTGCTTAAAATCCAATTAAAACTTGTTTAATATTGTTCAAGTCATAATAAATTCATCCTAATTCCAAATTTCAATATTTGAAACATGTAATCCAACTAAAATTTGATGTTCTTTTCAAATATAAATTTTGTTAATGGTTTTGCACACTTTAACTTGATGAAAACAACAGTTGCTTGTGTGGCAAGTTTAAGTAACCACATTTTTCCAACTTAACCAATGATTTCCAAAACTTGTTCCAATCCTTTTTCACTTGCATCTATCATTGTTATTTGTTGTTATTTTGTTGTTACCATCATGCATGCATCATGCTAACAACTCTCACATAATAATTAATTGTAAATCATTTGTTTCCACTTATTTCAATGTATCTTTTCCATATGCAATCCAATTGCATATGGGTCCATTTAATCCTGTTTCTATCTTGTCAACTAGTTTATTTTGATGCACCCATTAACTTGACATGCATCATCTTTGATTGTGCACAATGCCATGATAATGATTGTTTATTTCTGCCTTGTTTGTTTGCTTCTTCTCGGATAAACGACGACGTTGAGACCGACGATACTTACACCCCTTCTAAGGAGTTAGCTCAGTACCAGGCTACTGGGTTTGCAGGCAAGTTATCACTCACATGAACCATTGTGTTCCTTTCAACATTGGTTACCGATACTTTCCGTTGTCTATTCTGCTAGCCCTATGATTACTTGTTTCTGTTACGAACCTATCACATGAATCCCTTAACTCTGATATTGCCTCACCTCCATACCTATAACCATTGTTTGAGCCCGTGTCTTACTAGCATGCTTAGGTTGTTTTGCTCGAGTCTGTTACCCGTTACTTTCTGTTACTATTTCTATTATGTTCTGGGGGCTCGATGTTTAATCAATCAATCATGCTAATGTTATTATTAATAATAAATTTGATGATAAGGCACCGGCAGGAGGCCCTTTGTGGTTTTGAGGCCTGCTAGTGTCGACCCTAATAGGAAAAGGTCTTCTACTGATCCATGATGAGCGCACTACCCGCATGGGAAGCGAGTATGGGCGCCCCCCTCAACTGACTCGATTCGCATCTCGTCCAAATCGCCGTACTAGTTCGGGTGTTCCATTTGCTGCATCATATGCAGGTACGAACCCTTGGCGCCAGGGTGGAACTTTCGTAGTCGGCATTTAGGGCGGCGTGGTCTTCCAGTGCTATGAGGGTCCTCCTTTTCTTCGGGGGGCTCGATTAGCCGCGCACGCACAGCACGCGGTGCTTTGGGCTTGATGCGAAAAAGGGTTGGTTGTGTAGAGTACCCCGCTTGGTGGGAGGCATCCCATCTGGCGGGTTATTCTTGCGTGTACGGCCAAATTGGTGCAACCCTGCAGGGATAATCTTCTCGAGAAGCCGTGTTTTCCGCGGTTATGGATTACTTGGTGAAAGTACTGGCTAACAAGTACTCAGGACAACTTAAACATAATGATCAAACATGTTACACCCCATGATTAATAACTTGACTAGTAATAGGCCTATTGACACAATAATTTGAACCATCATTAACTCAACTGTGTGAGTTATCCTCAGATTGCTTCTTTGGATAAGGGGCGAGATCCAGGATGGGTTTGTTTGAAGTTATCTTTCAGTTGGTTACTACACACGATCTTATCTCCTTTCTGATAGCCGGAAGTGGTAATAACTCTGTAGTTGTTTAGAGCAGCCAGTTGCGGCATCTTTTATATCCCCTTCCTTCCGTTGAACCCAAAGCATCTGTGCTTGGTGTTGACGGGTTACACTTTGGTGAACTGTGAGTCTTGCTTGCCAGTACGTTTATGTACTGACCCTTTGGGGCTGTGGTTTCCGCAGACCTACGTTTCCGAGGATCTACATGGTGGCTACTACGTGGAGTATGACGAGACTGCTGAGTAGATAGCGGACCCGGGCAGGATCCGAGACTTCGTGGATGGGCTCCGTCTGTTTGTTTCGGCCTATTAGGCCTATTGGTTTCTTGTCTGTACTCAGACATGTTGAATGCTTCCGCTGTATTGTAATGATGTATTGTTGGGGCATGTGCCCTCTGAATGATTGTTTTTGCTATCTCTGCTCTAATGAGAGCCATTTGCACCTTATTTCAATCTTTTGTGTCGTAGAGATCTGTTGTGATATCACTTGTTAAACGCCGTTGACGTACCATGTGTGTATGGTTTGAAGTACGTCGACGGAAGTGCCTTTGATCTCTAGTGGATAGTTTACATCGACGATGGAATAGCAGGCTTGTGTTGTCGCGCATAAGCGCATGCCTACCAGGAAGCTGGGACGTGGGAGCAGTTATGCCCCATAATCCAAGCATCTGCTATCCAGTTCGTACGGTGAGTATCCCCTAGAAATCAGGGTGCGACAATGGTATCAGAGCCTGTCTGCCTGTAGGATCCCCTTTTTACTGGTCGCAGTTGAGTCTAGAAACTATTTTTGTAGCTATATAGGAAAAATGAAACGTGAGAGTAGGAATTCTGTTCTTTTTCTTCTTTCCCCACCACCCTCCCTTTTCTGGTAAGGAAGTGCAACGTTGTTTTCCCTTCTCATCTAAACTTTCAAGTTAGGATTTCACGTATTCTGGTTTCTCTAGGATGGTTATATCTACTAGACCATAGGAATGGAGGTGGTTGTGACATTTTTTCATGTTGCCTACTCACGATTGAGAACGGAGGCGTGTAAGCCCCGGAAGCAGATCCTCTATTCCTTAAGCAGTAGATATTGATCCTTTAGAAGCCGATGGGTTTTTCCGTAGTACCTCAGGAGTTTTGTTCTCGTTTTTCCCCGATGTTGATATCCTGTTCTTCTCAACATCCTTTTCGTCCGTTGAAATCTTGTTGTTGTTTTCCACTCAATTCTTCTACCGGCGTCTAATCAAAGTTTCCCGTTCATTGCTAAACTCTATTCCAGCTAAAGTGTTGTTTCATACCGGAGCATCACATTCTTTGTGTCAAAGATCTTTTCCACAACATACAACCTAATTCTGGTTCCACTAAGCAATCAAATCACCGTTCACTCCTCGGGATCTCAAATGTTGACTTCCAAGTTCAGTCACAGAATCAAATTCTTATGGGAGGCCACATATTCCTCGTTACTCTCATGTTGATGATTCTGACATTGATGATTATTCTTGGTGTTGCATTGATGTCAATAACTCTGTTCCACCATTCTAGCCAGATAATCTATTCTCCAAATGAATCAAATTCCATTCAGCTATACACCCTTGGTACAAAAACCTCTTCCTTCAATGAAAATGTTCCGGTGGTTTGCTAATTCCCTGACGTCTATCCAAGGTGCACGATGTGTTTCACGTGTCACAGCTCAAGAGGATCTTCCCAAGAAGTATCCGGACCTTTTCTTTTCTCAGTAGGAATCTCGGGGCGCGATTCCTTCAAGGGGGGGCGTTTTGTAACAGCCCAAGTATGAAAACCCATAGAATGTTTGATTTCCTGTTTATTTAAGTATTGCATCATGTCATCATATTGTTTCCATGTTGTTTGCTTTTGTTTCTAAATTGTTGCATTTGTTTTCCACTGTTTTCACAACTCAAATTCAAACCTTACTCAAACAATGTTTTCATACTTGTTCTGTTACAACTTTTGGAAAAATAACAAGTGAAAACAACCAAATTGTTTCATTTATTCCATGTTGATCACTTATTAAAATTGTGGGTTTTAGTCAAACAAATAATTTCCAAATCACCTTTACCCTATTATTACAATCCTTGTTTTCCATATTATCAATTAATTCCCAAACTGCTTTCAAATTCAAACCAAATCACTAAATAGCACCTCTTTGAAATTAAAACTAACCAAAACCTTGTTGTGCTCTTTATTTCCAATTACATTCTCTTGATCACCCTATTTCTAATAATATTGTGCAATAACCATTTAATAATAAAATTCACTCAAACACCATCCAATCCAAATAGCTCCCAAGTTGAGTTATAACAAAATTATACACATTATCAATTCACCCAACTATTTTTAATCTCTTAATTCATAGGGGTAACCCTATTAAATTGTTGTTTCAATATGGTGTTCAATATTAAAATTCACCCAATTTTGGTTTTATTAACAAAAAACATTTAAATTTGAAAACTTTGGAAACAAAATTAGTTTGAGTGGCTATTTGAAAAACTCAACTAACCAAAGATTTTCCTAAATTTTATTAACTGAAAAAAAAACCCCAAAACCTTTTCTTTTCTCTCAATCTCTTCTACAAAAAAAAAGGGGAAAGAAAAACAAATAAAAAGCAAAGAGGAGAGGGAGGCATGCAGCCATCTCTCTTCTCCCCAGCCCACTAACCTTTTCCAGCCCAGTACCCCTTTCTGTTTTTGGCTTCTTCCTCCTTCAGTACGAACCCCATCAGAACCAGACGATCTCCTCCACCCCCCCCCTGGATGTGCAGCCGTACCATGCCTTCCCCTCCTTATATCTCCTCCCCCTCTCCCAACCTCAAACCTAGCTAGCCCTTCTCCTCCATAGCCGCCACCCTCTCTCCCTCCTCATCCAACTCCTTCTGTTCTTCTGAACATTGACCGAACACCACCATGGCCGCCACTCCTCACCTCATCGCGGTCACCCATCCACCTCGAGGGCAGCGGGCGTGGGAATGGAACCGCCCGCTCCCCTCGTCCTCCGGTGCCCTCGGTTTCCGCGGAGCGCTCGAGGCGCCGCCACCGTCCGAGTTTTCGCCGCCGTTCGTCCCTGCACCGCCATGTCGCCTCTGATTTCTCACCGAGGTGATGATCTCCTTCCTCTCGCTCCCCTTATCTCCTCCCTACTCCCTTCCCCTCGATCCGCCCTACTCCCTCGCCTCTCCTCCTCCCACTCGCAGCGGCCACCCGGCGCCCTCCGGCGAGCAGCCAACCAACGCCGGCGTCCCTGCTGTTGCAGCGAACTGCATCTGTACGTGCATTTTTTTGGTTCAGATAAAAATTCCGCAGGCCACACCTTAAGCCCCCGAGTATCCCTTCCTTCCAACAATAGCCGCACCAGCCCACTGGCAGAGAACCTGAGCGCCACCCCAGGTCACGGGATCGAATCCCAGCCCCCACCCTTTTGCTGCTTTTTCTCCAATTTAAGTTCAGTTCAGTTGCTGAACCTTAACCTCACCCCGCTGCACTTCCTGTCAACACAGCAGCTCCAGCCCAGTTGGTTAGCACCCAGGGTTTGCAGGCAGCAGGTTAGGGGTTCGAGTCCCCCTCCCAACCATAAAACTAAACCTTTTATTTTTATTTGTTTTGCCACAGAACCTTCACAGATTTCACACCCAGGTCCTTGTAAACTATTTCTAACCCTGTAAAAATATTTTCCAAGTCCCTAGGTTCATAAAAAATGGCAGATTTGCACCAAATCTTCTAAAATGCATAGAAATTCATCCCAACTCCAAATCCAACATTTTTGATATGTTTTCAATACCAAATTAAATGAATCTATCCAAATTAAAATTTGTTTACTGTTTTGAATTTTTTAAATTGGTGCAATATTGAACTTGTCAAATTCACTTAAAATTTGCAAAATTCATAACTTGTTCATAAAAATTCCAAATTTCACAAACCAAATATGTTTCCAATCAATTTTTCATGTACTTTCCAAATATAAATTTTGTTTGCTGTTTTGAATAATTTAAATTGCTGAAAACAACTGTTTCTTGTTTATTGCATTAAAATTGCCAAAATAATAACTTGCTCATTTTAAATCCAATTTCCACAAATGAAATATGTTTTCCATGCAAAATTAACCACCTTTCCAAATATAAATTTGTTTCATGTTTTGAATAATTAAAATTGGTAAAATGATTTAAACCTTGTTTAAATCATTTAATATTGCTAAATTCATAACTTAATCAAAACAAATTCTTTGGGACATATAAATATGTTTTCAACAATAAAAACATAACCTTGTCAAATATGACCTCACTTAATGTTTTGAACAAATAAAATCCAATAATATTCAACTTGCTTAAAATCCAATTAAAAACTTGTTTATATTGTTCAAGTCATAATAAATTCATCCTAATTCCAAATTTCAATATTTGAAACATGTAATCCAACTAAATTTGATGTTCTTTTCAAATATAAATTTTGTTAATGGTTTTGCACACTTTACTTGATGAAAAAACAGTTGCTTGTGTGGCAAGTTTAAGTAACCACATTTTTCCAACTTTACCAATGATTTCCAAAACTTGTTCCAATCCTTTTTCACTTGCAATCATTGTTATTTGTTGTTATTTTGTTGTTACCATCATGCATGCATCATGCTAACAACTCTCACATAATAATTAATTGAAATCATTTGTTTCCACTTATTTCAATGTCTTTTCCATATGCAATCCAATTGCATATGGGTCATTTAATCCTGTTTCTATCTTGTCAACTAGTTTATTTTGATGCACCCATTAACTTGACATGCATCATCTTTGATTGTGCACAATGCCATGATAATGATTGTTTATTTCTGCCTTGTTTGTTTGCTTCTTCTCGGATAAACGACGACGTTGAGACCGACGATACTTACGACACCCCTTCTAAGGAGTAGTCAGTACCAGGCTACTGGGTTTGCAGGCAAGTTATCACTCACATGAACCATTGTGTTCCTTTCAACATTGGTTACCGATACTTTCCGTTGTCTATTCTGCTGCCCTATGATTATTTTGTTTCTGTTACGAACCTATCACATGAATCCCTTAACTCTGATATTGCCTCACCTCCATACCTATAACCATGTTTGAGCCCGTGTCTTACATGCTTAGGTTGTTTTGCTCGAGTCTGTTACCCGTTACTTTCTGTTACTATTTCTATTATGTTCTGGGGCTCGATGTTTAATCAATCAATCATGCTAATGTTATTATTAATAATAATTTGATGATAAGGCACCGGCAGGAGGCCCTTTGTGGTTTTGAGGCCTGCTAGTGTCGACCCTAATAGGAAAAGGGTCTTGTCTACTGATCCATGATGAGCGCACTACCGCATGTGGGAAGCGAGTATGGGCGCCCCCTCAACTGACTCGATTCGCATCTCGTCCAAATCGCCGTACTAGTTCGGGTGTTCCATTTGCTGCATCATATGCAGGTACGAACCCTTGGCGCCAGGGTGGAACTTTCGTAGTCGGCATTTAGGGCGGCGTGGTCTTCCAGTGCTATGAGGGTCCTCCTTTTCTTCGGGGGGGCTCGATTAGCCGCGCACGCACAGCACGCGGTGTGCTTTGGGCTTGATGCGAAGAAGGGTTGGTTGTGTTAGAGTACCCCGCTTGGTGGGAGGCATCCCATCTGGCGGGTTATTCTTGGTGTACGGCCAAAATTGGTGCAACCCTGCAGGGATAATCTTCTCGAGAAGCCGTGTTTTCCGCGGTTATGGATTACTTGGTGAAAGTACTGGCTAACAACTACTCAGGGACAACTTAAACATATGATCAAAACATGTTACACCCCATGATTAATAACTTGACTAGTAATAGGCCTATTGACACAATAATTTGAACCATCATTAACTCAACTGTGTGAGTTATCCTCGGATTGCTTCTTTGGATAAGGGGCGAGATCCAGGATGGGTTTGTTTGAAGTTATCTTTCAGTTGGTTACTACACACGATCTTATCTCCTTTCTGATAGCCGGAAGTGGTAATAACTCTGTAGTTGTTTAGAGCAGCCAGTTGCGGCATCTTTTATATCCCCTTCCTTCCGTTGAACCCAAAGCATCTGTGCTTGGTGTTGACGGGTTACACTTTGGTGAACTGTGAGTCTTGCTTGCCAGTACGTTTATGTACTGACCCCTTTGGGGTTGTGGTTTCCGCAGACCTACGTTTCCGAGGATCTACATGGTGGCTACTACGTGGAGTATGACGAGACTGCTGACGAGTAGATAGCGGACCCGGGCAGGATCCGAGACTTCGTGGATGGGCTCCGTCTGTTTGTTTCCGGCCTATTAGGCCTATTTGGTTCTTGTCTGTACTCAGACATGTTGAATGCTTCCGCTGTATTGTAATGATGTATTGTTGGGGCATGTGCCCTCTGAATGATTGTTTTTGCTATCTCTGCTCTAATGAGAGCCATTTGCACCTTATTTCAATCTTTTGTGTCGTAGAGATCTGTTGTGATATCACTTGTTAAACGCCGTTGACGTACCATGTGTGTATGGTTTGAAGTACGTCGACGGAAGTGCCTTTGATCTCTAGTGGATAGTTTACATCGACGATGGAATAGCAGGGCTTGTGTTGTCGCGCATAAGCGCAGGCCTACCAGGAAGCTGGGACGTGGGAGCAGTTATGCCCCATAATCCAAGCATCTGCTATCCAGTTCGTACGGTGAGTATCCCCTAGAAATCAGGGTGCGACAGTTATGAATTATTTCAATTTGCATTTGAATTATTCAAATTTGAAATTTAAATGCATTTTAAAAATTCAAAACAGAACACAAGTTGGATATTTGGAAAGATTAGAAAATTTGGAGCAATAAACATATATAACTTTTCTTCATTGGGTGTATAGTTTAAAAGCTATGGATTTTTGAAATTAGTGTGTTATTCTGCCAATTAAAGATATTTAGAAATAAAAAAACAGATTTGATTTTAATTCTTTGTTACCGTGCAGGAAACCTACACACAGGCTGCCAGAGGGGCCCGTGGCAAGCGTGGCAAGTGCGCGCACGCGTGGCCACCAGGGGGGCTGACCCGTGGGCCTGGGTGCGGGGAGAAATCCCCAAAATAAAATTGGCTCAGCGGGGGCTCGAACCCCCGACCTGGCCCTAGCGCGCACGGATCGCTGCCACTGCGCTGCTCGACTGTTTGTTGTGTTAGCAGCAGTAGCGAACAGGTTAAGGTGTAAAATTCGACAGGTAAGTTATCTGAACTTTTCCCTGAACTTTTCCCTGTGCGTGCGGTACTGGCAGAGATTGATCGACGGAGTCGTGGCCTCCGGCGACGGCTGCTCGCGGCCGGGGCACGCGCACGCTGCGCACAGCGGAGAGGAACAAGGGAGGGAGAGTTGCGAGGGAAAGGAGAAGGCTCACCGCGAGGGGGCGAGGAGGAGCAGGCGACCGATTCTGGTCGTCGAAGTTCTGTCGACCAGAGACGAGGGCGACGGTGGCCGGCGATGGCGCGGTGTCCACGGGGCTTCTCAGCAGCGGCCGAGGAGACGAGGAGCCTCGGGGCAACTTGGCGTTTCCATTCCCGGCGGAGGAGGCGCCTCGAGGTGACTGGAGAGGGGGAAAGGCGGTGGACTGACGGCGGATAGGTGGTCGGGTTTCAGAGTTGCGGTGTCGATTTTTCAGAGGAAAGCAGGGGGCTTGGGGAAGAGGGAGAGAAGTTGGCGGCGCAGAGGGATGGAGCTCTAGGGTTGCGGCAGGAGGAGGAGGCCGTGGTGGTTTTTATGGAACCGGTGGAGGCTGTACGGCGGCCATCGGGAGGTCCAGGGGGACGATCAACGGAGGAGGGGAGAAACGTACGCTCTGACGTCAGACGGAGGAGGACGACAGCGACGTGGAGAGGGGGGTTATCGGGCCAAAGGATAAATGGGCTGGGCTGGTGCCTTACCTGCTGCTGCTCCTCTCCTCCCATTTGCAATTTTTTTTTTGTACTGTTTTTTTTTTGTAGTTAAGCAAAATGGAAACAAAACAAGGTTTTGTTTAAAGAAAATTTTGGAATAGAAAATAGGATAAATTTCTTAGTGGAAAATGCAACCTTTTGGTAGTTGTTGTTTTCAAAAACTTTATTGTTTGCTTGCTGTTTTAGAAAGTAACCAATTTAATTGAAAATTGCAATAATACTTAATATTAGAAAATAAAGCCATTTCCACTAGGGTTTCCCCTAGGGTTTAGAAGTGATTTAAAGAATATCAATTAGTGTTGAATTTCATGGATTCAAATGATTAAAGATTTGAGAAATGGTTTGAGTTTGGAAATGATTTGGAATTAATTGATTAATTGATTAAGTGATTGATTGAATTAAGCAACAATTTAAGAGTTGATCCAATATGAAAATAATTGGAAGCAATTGATGTTTTTGGATTTGCAAATCTTTATTTGAAAGATTGTAACAGCCAAGTGTGAAAACAATGTTTGATTCAGTTTGAATTTTATTATGAAAACAATGCAAACAGAAATAAAAAATGAGAATGATGCCATGATGCATTGCATAAATAAAACAAAGAACAGAAACACTAGGGTGTTTTCATACTTGGATGTTACATCTGCTCTGCTCTCACTGAGGCTCGAGGGCTTTCCGCTTGAGGCTTGAAGATGAGAGAAGAGTGGAAGGTTTGCCGGAGGAGATGAAGTGGGCTATTTATAGCCGGAAATCCATCACGCTACGTGCTAACAACTCTTTTGATCGTTGGATGCTCAACGCGTGTCACTCGCCGGAAATTCCGGGAAATGAATCGACAGGTGATTATTGCTATCTCCTCGTTTCCCGCGAGAATCTGTCAGAGATACGTTTCAGGGTTTCACACTCGAAACCCAAACGTCCCTGACGTCAGCATGATTTGAGCGCTGGTGTAGGAAGTTCCTTCTCCACGAAGGCTCGTGGAAGAAAAGCCGGATTTTCCGAAATCCTAGTTTCGCATTATAGCATAATTTGAAGGAAAAGAAGAATCAAGGCAGGAAGCCAGTATTTCTCGGAAAGAATGCAAATTTCACGAAAGACGGCGAATTGAAGTCTTAATCCTTCTTGGGGGCTACTATCGGATATATACCAATTAGGGGTATATTAGATGGTGCTCTAAAGTGCCGGATTACCAGGGTGGCCTAAATGGTAATAGATCACGGTCTATTGGGCGGCCCAGTAAGCTGACGCGCAGAAGTTGGATTCTAGAAGAACCCGGACCACGGCCCACGTGGTACGGCTTGGAGTAGAAGGCGGATTCCTTGCCTTCCAAGTTAGCACATACCGTAGTCTTCTAGGTTTCCTATTCTGTAAGCCCTAACCCGTTTGTTATATAAAGCCGGGTGGGAGATAAGAAATAGAGACAAGAAGCTAGAAGCTAACTCGTCGAGAGGTTGATCCTTGTCGAGTAGCTAAACCTAAACTCACATTGTACTCTCTATACCTCAGGCTTTAGCCCTAATTAGTGAGATTGCAGGAGTAGGAATGCCGCCTAGTTGCGACGTACCGAATCTGCGTAAAACCCTGGTGTGATTGTTCGTCATACAATCACGTCCCCCACCTCTCTATCGGTAGTCTCATGGGACCCCCGTCTATGAATTCTACTACGATGTCTCGACATCTAGAAAAGTTTTCGATCATTTCAATATGCTAGGCTCATGTGTAGATGTTGTTTGTGCTCTTGAAAAAGCTGTACCTAAAAATGAAAATGAGGAGAAAATACTAATCCCCTTTAAATTGATAGCATTGCATGAAGCCCAAGAAAAGAATTTTGAGTGGATTTTTTCTGATAATTTATTTGATGAGAATAGTAAACCTAAAAGTTCTAAGGGAGGAACATTTGAAACGCATTTAGATAAAATACAATGAATTATTGAGGAATTGCCTTATCTTGATGCGAATGCCTGTCCACTTGAAAACACGTGAATCTACTTTTCTGGGCCTAGCTAAAAGGCGTTAAAGATAAGCACTTCTTGGGAGATAACCCATGGTTTTATTTTTACTTTGTTTTCTCTCTTTTTCTTTGAGTCAGGGAGTTGTATACTTCTGTAGAAACTGCTCCTTATCTTTATTTTCATGTATTAGTTGTGTCAGGTAAAGTTTCTAACGAGAGTTGGAGTTGGTTTTGGATTTCTTCGCATCTATTGTCCATTGTAAAAAAAGCGTATAAAATCAAGAGAGATCAGAATGACCTGAAACTTTTTGTGCTTTTTCCTCCAATAATTCCAAAACTTTTTCATCCTTTAAGTTTTTCGATTTGAGCAACGTAAGTGCCCCGAAAAAAATCTGTATTTACAGATTGTTCTGGTTTTGGCAGATTCTGCCATTTTTCTTAAATTTGCTCTTTTACGATGTCAAGTGGATTTCTTTGCTTAACGAAACATCAGTGGCTGTAGATAATTTTTAAAAGTATCAATAGCACTTGTTCCCAAGCATAACCCATGTATTTTTTTATTGTTGCACTAACCCTCTAATGTGAATTACTCTTTGAGTGTGGTGTGAAGGAAGATTTCAAGAGTCGGGAGAAGAGGGTGATATAATGTGATCAAGAAGAGTGCAAGATCAAAGCTTGGGGGTGCCCCAGTGGTTCATCCCAGAAAATTTCAAGAAGACTCAAGCATCTAATCTTGGGTATGCCCAAAGCATCCCCTTCTTCATCAACAATTTATTAGGTCACTTCTACTGAAAATATATTTTATTCGGTCACATCATATGAAATTTATTTGGAGCGTCTGTTTGTTTTTCTTTTGTAGCCATATGGAATTTTTAGTAGTCACGAAGAAAGTCAAATGATATTAACGAAGTGACAAAAAATAGATATCCTAGGTTCATAGAAATTCATGGATCATTTGTGTTGGACATGCGTATAATTGGGTGACCTATATTATTCATATAAATGAATGAGGCATTGATTTAGCACCGAAGCTCCATTGACGGGTTAATGATATGATTCACTTATCTGAAGGTCGGTGCTAATTACTACACGATTAGTGCACGCTATAAATAGAGACGGTGGATATTATTCGCACTAGCGAATCAAAAATTATATTTAATTATTGTACATGTGCCAATATGCATTCACTCCGTTCACCTTTCAAGATATATCGGTATGGTTGGAAGTTGAGCTCAAATATTTGGTTAGCAACAAAAAACGGCGTTGATTAACTAATAAATGGAATATGATTAATGTTTATTGGTTTACTAGATATGGAATTGTGAGTATTGGTATGTTTGAATTTATTGTCGTAGATCGTATACATGAGAAATTATTATATAATCGATCATCATTAACGGGATCATATATGTCCAATCTATAAATACATCGCCCTACTCCTCAGTCTTTCCATACAAACCCTCTTCATAATTCATACCCCACAAGGTTTCATTTTATCCAGCTCTTTAGACCACAATGAATCAGACAGTCAACCAAGAGTGGACCTCCTTTGACATAGAGGAAGCAAGATCAGTCATCACTAAGTTCAAGATCAATAGCTGCAGCAACGATGACATCAATAACAACCAGAATAAGCACGACATATATGGTGAGCTCCACTCATGGTTCCCTTGGAGAACTATGCAAGAGGTAAAAGACTTGTACGATTATCTTGCTTCGGAGATGCTTCTGGTGCCATATGAGAAGAAGTATGATGGTTCCATTGGAGAACATAGCATCGCCAACACTATGGATGGCCTTCTGGATAAGAACTTCGGGGTACAAGAGAAGGCCTCCATGGACGGAATGGATTGTTTTTTTGGAAATCCAGTCAACGTTATGAGCCTGGTGGATACAAAGGAGGTGCCGGTAGCGGAGCATAACAGGGTGTGGGTGTTGGAGAATAAGATGCCCATCCATCAACCAATGGAAGCACCATACACTAGAAGGTTTTGGACCGAAGAGGAGCATAGGTTAGTAATTTACCATACTTCCAACTTTGTCTTAAATTTTTTATTTTGATGGAGATGTCAAGTGCATTTTAAAATCAAATACATTAATTTACCATTATTCGAATATTTATTTTCATGAGATGGGAGCTTAATTTTTATCGTCACTTCACTTCCAAATATATGCATAGCTCTCTTTCACATTCATAGGAGCAGTAATTCCAATAGGTGTATTTTTTCTCATGTATTCTCATTTTTGTAGGTAATGAGATTAATTTGATAGAAGGGCATAATCTTCACATAAGTCTGATAATTTGTACCTTAACTTTTTTTAATACCATTAGCATTATTCCTATCAACTAAAATTCATGAAATTTGTTAATAATTCTTTCACAATAGAATATTAAGGTTATGGGTGCAAGAATGATCATGGTATGCTTATCAAATATCAGTATGACCATGGTAATTGGGAAATGTCCTATCGTTTACAATCTTTTGCCATTATATCTCTATACTAATAAATAAAACACCATAAACATATATATGACATTAAAATGATTAGAATGAGTTCTAATAGTAATTTGCATATTCTATTTAATTATACTCACCCACTATTCCATTTAATATTTTTCAAAGAACAAATAGGAGGGCGGAAGAGATTTTCTTTGCTTGCATGTATTTAGAATCATGTCTCCAAGTACTAGTTGCTTTAGTCCACATATCTTGCATTCAACGGTTAATCTAATGTGTTCATCTCTGATTTGGTTATTCTAGGCTCTTTCTCTGTGGGTTATGTGCCTACGGGCGTGGAAAATGGAAGAACATATCCGAGTACTTCGTCACCACCAGGACACCGGTCCAGATTGCGAGTCATGCACAGAAGTATTTCAAGAAGCTTGAGAGCAAAAGGCTGAAAGAAAAACGCTATAGCATCAACGATGTAGAGCTCGATGATGTCGAGCTGTGGAAAATGAACAACAACTCCAGTGCCCAGCAGGCACCCACCTTTGCTAATGCTGACAATCATAACTCGAGCTTCGTCATGCAAACTCCATCAAGCACATGTGATGTTTCCGGTCGCAGATCTGATCGAAGGGGCGGAGAACTTTTTCCTACCAATGAACAAGGGTCAGCTTAATTAACCTCTTGCAAGATGTTATATGGATATCATGTACTAGGTGATATATTTAAGGTCTGCCGGGAACTATAGAATTTTGTAATAAATTCAATAATGAAGTCCCATTAGGAATATGGGGACATTAGCCTTCGAAAAATGGAAGCCATGTTGAAGACAATATGGCGATATTAGTGCGTTTGGGGAGTCGATAAGTTTGTTACTATTTCCAATAAGTTCGTTTGTTACTATTTCTATGTCCGCATCTAAAGTTGACATTGATGTGGTCTAAATACAAATATTCATGTTTGTATCGTGCATGTTTGATGTCTTTTGATAATATTTCATTTGATGAATACCATAGTATTCTAATTTGACAACAACCTTGTAAAATGTTCAGTTATTTAATTGCTTACACTCTTTTAGAAATCTAATGCAATATAATCTGGTTTGGTCTTCCGTTGCTTTAAGCTTATTACTATTCACGTATAAAATTCCCCATTTACATCCTAAACATGTTAATATAGGCCAAAGTTGTTGTTGACCCCATTGTCTGAATATTGAGGGTTGGAAGGCAAGGATGAGATAAAGGCAACGTAGGTAACCTAAGCCTTGAAACCACGTACAATATCTATAGATTTTGATGTCCCAAGTGTGTAAACTTTCTTTACTTTTTCTAGGACATAGCCTCCTGTCTCTGCATCAATTGCTGAAACAATCATTTCTTGCGTGTATAAATGGATAGACTGGTCTTACGGACGTTCTTCACAGACTCTCCGCCATCTTTGAAAGTTCCAGAAACTCCGCCATCTTTGAAAGTTCCAGAAACTTGCTGAAACTGTGGAGCAGAACGACGGGGTTGACAGTGCCCTCTCCGTCTGAGATCCCTGACGACTACCTCCAGAACTTCAGTTTCCCAGCTTGCTCCCACAGCAATATGGCCGTAAACTTTGAACAACTTTCAAATAGTGGCACTCTAGCTTGCAAAATTCATGTTCTCTCAAATGGCTTTACATCAGATACAAAAAGCATTCACTGGAAAAGAATAATAATGCTGGCTCTCTCTCTATACTAAAATTGCAATCCTACATTCTAGTAAGATATATTACAAGATGCCACGCCTTCCTATCTATGGCCAAAACAAAAGAGTCCTACTACATGCATCTTCTACAAAAAAGATTGTGGTAGTTACCTTAAAGGTACTCCTCCAGAATAGGTGATGTCCAAAAAAATTGTCGCCTATCAACTGTGAAAAATATCAGATGCAATCAGCGAGAAGCACTCTCACTCCACTTCCACGGATCGAGCTTGTCATAGCCTCGTAAGTGTCAGCGGGAGACTGCCATCGGAATATACTAGAAGACTGTCTACTGTTACTCATTGCAACATCTTCCTCGTGTTTTTTTCTGGATTTTATCCCAGAGGCACATCATCTGCCTTGGCTCCTGGTAGTGGGCAACTACATACCCATCTTCACACCCTTCCACCAAGATCCTTCCGTCGCTCTGGTATGTGACATCCAAACCTTCCTTCTTCATCTCATTGATCCATATTCCCATCGCCACATCCTCCAGCTTGAACATCTGCAAGTCAAAACCCCAGTTAATATCCAGCACCACAGCTGGAAAACACGCTATTTTTCTTTATTCCAAAGCTGAATTCAATATCTTTGCTGATTGAGGCAACTACTGTAGACAAGTTTTCTTTTACAAATTTTTAAAGTGTGTGTGTGTACCTTGAGCTCCCCTCTCTTGTGTTTCCTGTAAACTTCTTTTGCTATATCCCGAGATACGACGTATCCCGGGCCATGTGCCCATGGCGGATAACTCTCCTCGGGCCATTCCTACACAAAGAAAACAAAATAGGAAATCAGATGATTGAGAATAGGTAGCAGCAAAAGTATTTTCCTAAGCAACTACTACATGATAAATGCAAACTAAAGACAAGTTTCCATCACAAAAATAAAGCAAGTACCCCTCTGCCAAAACGACTTTTGCACAATCGTGAATAAAAATGTACTCCCTCCGTCCCAAATTAGTTGTCGTGGATTTGTACCTATATATATATATTAAAATATGTCTCTTTATCTAAAAAAATATTAAAATATGTCTAGATACATATATCCACATTTTGACAGATCCACGACAACTAATTAGGGATGGAGGGAGTACAAGTTACCTCTGGAGTTATGTACCACTTGCTATCCGGATCTCGATGAGGCTGGGAATCAGCATTGACACGGCCATACAGCAGTCCATGGCTGATATTTACTTGATGTAGGGAGGAAAGTATCTCATCTACACGAACAAAAGCATCATCATCTGTTTTCATCACATACTTGGCTGAAAGCACATTTGTCTGCACAAGAAAAGTGATGTCATAAAATGCACCATGCACGCAGAAGTCCTGGTTTTCCCCTAAACTAGATAAAAATCTCCGAACAAAGCAGATACATACCCCATACATGCAAATGGCAATGGTCTTCCAAAGAATCAAGCTGTAATAATCAACAAATGGCATCAATTGAATGTCTCCATATGTCCTTGCTTCATTCCAGAGCTCCTCATTCACCACCTCGTTTTTATGCTTTTAACAAAGGCAGAAAAATAGGGGCACATGAGTGTTGACCATGAAGTGGAGAGAATGTAACTAAAAATAGTATACAAGAGAGCAGAAGAAGAGTTTGGACATAATGTTAAACAAAGAGTGTTGTCTTGTAATGAGTTCTAAGCAAAGTAAAAGTGAAAGCAAATGCAATCAAACACAGGAAGAAAAATAAATACTCCCTCTGTTCTACGTGTTGTCTAGAAAATCCTAAAACATCCTACATTTTGATACGGAGGGAGTATTAGATTAAGTGGTAGTTGCACACGGTTGACCCCGCAAACCCCACACAACAAAGATAGCACCGAACATGTTTGTTTACGAGGAATAACATGAATGACACCTTGGTATGGTTCTACTCATATGCAACTCTCCACATGTTATTTGATAAATGCACACAGATTGCCAATATATATAGCAACAACTCCTATATGGTACGAATAACCATACAATTTGATATACTTATCCTTACCAGGCCAACAAAGAACCGGACTACGGCTTTTCCTGAACGGACAGCATCATATTGCATCCAAGTTCTGCGAACCGCCATCCTGCGTTTAAAATTATTTGCTGTAGAGAATATCCCAACAAATAGATCAACAAATTTATCCGCAACAGGTGGAGCCTTCAATAATTCCAAGTCAGTGACATGCTCAAAGTCCTCTGTTGTAGGCAAGCCACTTGCTATCACAGACAGCAATTTAATATCTCCTGTAATTCTTACTTCACCAACAAAGCCAGGTTCCAAATCCTGGTAAAGGCAATGTGTGATGATTAGCAATGCAAATATATTTTCACAGAAGAAAAAGATTTAATTACACAATTAGAATACGGAACAATAACTTTTATAGAATATCGAATGATAGAATAGATATTTTGTTACCCTGGTAAAATGATTTTGCCTAGAGAATATCACAAAATGCACAGCATGACGAATTTTTTAAACAAGACTTGCCTCTCGAAATGCAAAAGAAGTGACATGTTTCCCATCTACGGTCATATGGATACCCTCTGCTCCAACGCGAAGAATTGCTATAGCAAGATATCCTTGTTTGAATGGATAATATTTTTTAGGCTCTGCTATCTTTTTCCTGGAATGTTGCATGCTTGAAAAATTGGATCGCAACTTTGAGGCCAAGGTTTGTTTCGTGTCATTGCCCACCATGCTACTACATTTTTCTAAATCATCCACTGAAAAACAACAGAAAACAAAAGTATACGTCAAGCCTGGCATAAGAAAAGAAGCATACTGTTATTTACGAAGGCCCAAATCCATCTTGTTTGACAAGTCTGAAGGGATAAAAATAAGAGCACAAGAACACAAGTTTTAGAAGGAATAACTCATGCAATGCCATGGATATCACCATGTCCCAAGAAAGAATATTGGACCAAAGAAAGAAAAGGTACCTTTTGCACTGTCCTTGGCATCTGAATCAGAAGATGGGCAACGATCTTCAAAACCCCAATCATCAGCTATAGTCCATGTATTTTGCACAATTACAGGATCTTCTGTAAGTTTATCACCAAGAAGACGGACATTGTAATGAAGCACAATTGGAGGGTCTGGTTCACCAGGTACAGCAGACCCAGTCAAGTCAATCTTAAAACTACCCAGAATACCACCAGGAGTACCAATAATAGTTACCGAAGAGCCCTGAATAAGCCCACATGGTAGTTTTAATACAAATCTATCACCTAAACTTGTAGCATTCATCCTTCGAATAGAATATGGGCATTGCTTCTCTTTGTCCCTGTGCTCTGTGCTGCCATTGGTTGAAACAACTGAATCATCATGTTCAAGGGCTGCATTAAGTTTCCTCCATGCAACTCCAGCTTGCTTGATTGCATCCAGTCCATCTGGTAGGACGTGGGCATTACTAACCAGGTCTCTCAGATGATTCCAAGAGTGCAGTGACTGTCTTTCTTTATCAGAGAGATTTCTCGTTATGGAAAGGCTGGAAGCTAACACTTGAGTTGATATTACTTGAGAGGAGTTCTGTGGATTATGAACTGAAGGTGGATTTTGGACATCCAGCCAGTGTAGCTGTGTTGTGCCATTTTGTTGGAAGACATACTGAAGAGATCTTTCTGCAAGCGGGCTATCCAAAATCACATATCTTAACATCAAGATTACCAACAAAGATACTATGACCATACCACCGTGCCATCTCTTCATAACTCAAAAATAAGTTGGTCTGCGGGCCACAGTCATATATTTTCAGACTATAGTATCACATCACCATCTGCTGAATTCAGAACTAAACATCGGGTCAGGCAGTCAAGTCAATTCCTGCTGAGCTACCACCATGGCCAGGCACTCATCAATGCCTTGAAGGTCACACAAATGTTCCCTGGAGGTACGACTGTAACCACAGTGAGGTAGGTTGGCGTCTCCTGCTAAGGTGAAGCAGCACTAGAAAGAAGAATGAACTTTATCCTGAAAAGGGGAAAGAATTGATGGTACTTAACAACCGCAATGAGATGCTGATTGCATCAAAAGCATCAACGTAACAAACAGCTACACAAGGATTGGGAGTATACTGTATATGCACATCCACGTTTGCAAATATGGCTTAAATAAAAATATTTAAAAAACGTATTTATAGGTAGCATATCAGAATCGATCTCACATGACAAACTATCCTCGTGTACTCACGACTTGAGTAGTGTCACACTCCACCAACCAAGACTACCACATCCCATCGCCATGATATGATTACAGCAGCAACAAGTAAAAGCCTTCTTTGTCCCAAACAGGTTGAGCAGGCAAACCCAATAGAAACATAATACTACGAAACCAAAAGTAACAGAATACGGTTAAAACTAGTCTTCCGGCATGCTGATTCCCTGTAGTAGTCCTATGAAGAGGTAAAGGAGGTCGAATTTAAATAGCCCATATCCAGAGATTAGTACTAATTCCCAGCTGGTCCAACCAAATTATTCGCTTCTAGAAGAAGGGCGCGGGAGTGTAAGTGCGAAAAATCGCATCGCGGTAATAAGAAGAAAAAAAATATTTTAAAAAGGAGGAGGCTGCCACTTTTTTCACCAGGAAATTCAGCTAGTCCCAGTTGGAAGTTCAAACTAGTAACCCTGCACGTAAATAATAAAGCAAAAACGGCAGTAGCTACCCAGCAGCGGCACTAGCGAGATCAGGAAAAGCTACGCCGGCAACAGAAAGGAGAGAGAGCATCCATTTTTATTCAGCGGAAATTGCGCGGCATAGGCAACCGGGAATCTCGCGACAGCCACCGCGAAGCTCCCACCGACAGTTTATTCCTTTTGACGGCAAAAGAGCAAGGGGGAGAGAGACACTCACCGGGTGGGGGGGAGAGAGAGATGCTCTGCGGAACGTCAACGAATCCGAGGCACGAGCTCCACGCGCGAGATCGGCGCGCGCCCGGGTTCCGCGGCAAAAGTCACCGCCGCCGCGCCGCGCGATTCAGAAGCGAGCCGACGTCGCCCTGCGGTGCCCGCGGATGCGAGGAGGCGACTCCGAATCCGCGAAGCGCGGACGCAATGCGCGTGGGGCGGTCAGCAGGCGAGCACTCCCGCCGCCTCGGGTCGGGCTGGCTTGTTGGTCGGGGCCGGGAACGCCGCGGGTGCCGGAGGGAGCGAGCGGCGGGGGGCGGAGACCCGGAGCAGCGAGCCTCGTTGGAGCGGGTGGCGGGAGTGTGGGAGCGAGCGAGCGACGGCGGAGGAAGAGGGAGCGGAGAGGGGATGGCTGGCTGGCAGCAGTAGAGGGCGGTGTGGAGTTTGGAGGGGAGATGTGAAGCGAAGCGAAGGGAGGTGGGGAGAGAGGTTGGCTGGTTGCAGCCTTCGAGTCCACGCTACGGACCGAACTGGAAGCGACCGACCCAGCGAGCGAATAGGCGACGTGCCGGAGGTGTTCCCTTGATTTGACTTTTATTTTATTTCTCTGCCGGGGGTGAGTCGTGGTCGTGGCTCGAGGGCGTGGGCACGGGGTGGGGGCGCGCGCTGCTCGGGGTGGGACAGTACTTTTTTTTTTCCTGCGAAATGTCGGGCGTAAGGGCATCTCCAGCTCCAGCCGTTGCGCCTCCCAGGACGCAAAAACCCTCGCTTTTTTAGGGTCGCGGCGCGAAACGGCGCTATCCTCGGAACTGGGGGGCGCGTTTCCCAGCCATGAACCCAGGCCGCCCAGCGGCGACTCGGCCAAATTTGGGCAATCAAAAAAAAATCCCACCAAATAAATAGAGTTTTGCCACACAAATAAATAGAGTTTGGCCACACAAATAAATAGTTCAACAATTTTAAAAAAAAAAGAACACTAGTCATCGTCCTCAACATTGCCATTCCCCTTTCGCGCCCACAAATGCTGCACCAGGTCCTCCTGCAGAGCATGATGTGTTGCAGCGTGTCGAATCTCCTGTCGCTTGGTGAGGAAGTCTGTCCATGATGCCGGCACCTGGTGATTCAGCCCGGGCATAGTTTGGTTCGAAACCGGCCAAACCGTAGGCCCGCACCGCACCAGACCGCATGAGCAGTTTATCCCAGGTTTACTGGTTTGAAACCGTGATTTTCTTTTCTATTGGCGGGTTAAGATGGGCTGGAACCATGTAAACCAGCAAAACCGTATCACCTAGCACGCGACTCCCGCCACTGTCTCACGTACGCGTTTAGTGACACTTTGCTGCAGGCACTTCACTAGCTCGCCGCTAACGTGAAGTTGGTGGTCGTGGTCGACCATGCATGCATGATGGGGTTGTCCGTCGGATACTCCGGGGACAGATGCTTGCCGTGCTCGCCGGCGCCGCCAATGCGCATGGTCAAGGACCCGTCCTTGGGCACACGCGCGCGTGGCCCGCTCCAGTTCAAAGCCAAGAGGAACCGCAAGCAGATGGTATCGTAAAGCTTCCAGTGTAGCACACCATCGTCGACAGCCACCTGCACGCTCTCCTGATCCTTCATCATGGAGGAGCATGCCCATGGCTGCGTCATGGCAGCTCTGAAGCCTGAATGAGGCGCGGACGCGGCACATGGCAACCGAGCCATGGAGGAAGATGCTGACCGGGGCGTGCACAACGACATGGATGTCCGAACACGGGACCACAGTGGCCGGAGGTCAGCCGGCCCAATGCGGCCGGACGCGGCGCCACGGCGAGCTCGAGCAGCTGCTTCGTTGTGGGTCGGTGACTCGATGGGGCACGGTGGAGCAGCGGAGCACGCGGGCGAGAGGAGTGGTGATGCCGAAGAGTTGCGCACAGGAAGAGAGCGCCGCCGCGACCTCCCGAGGCCGAGCATGGCGTCATGGCGCTGGACAGGGAGCTGGCCAAGCGTAACACCACGAGTGGCGCCGGTGGTAGTGGGAGGAAGGGGGCGGCAACGACGCCATGCGTGTTCCCGGACCGGCGCTGGCAACAGAGCTGTTCGAGGGCGTCCATGTCAGGTTCTACGAGACTACAGCTACCTCTACCAGAACTGCACGGCGTATATGGAGACAGCAGCGACTACATCAGTGGGCGACAGCGTACCCGGGCAGCAGGATGTCTGCATGTGTATAGTCTAAGCGACTTGTGCATGTGAATGCATCTGGGACTTGTACACAGCCAAGCGCGCACGGACATGCTAGAGACATCGGTTTCAAACCGTATACACCGTCTAATCAGGCCGCACCAACCCGTGGAAGCACCTCATGTCTCTAATGGTCTAAAACGAACCAAACCAATTAAAACTGTTAACAACGGTCTGGTTTGAGGAACCAGCCGAAACCGTCTTAAACCGGGAATGCCCAGGCTGACTGGTGATCAACATCTGCAAGAGGGCCCTGCCGGTAGTATGGTGTGCTTGTCTCACTGTCAGGCACCGGGTCATCCCGCTCACTCTCAATGATCATATTGTGCAAGATCACACAACACTGCATCACCTCCCACATGTTGGACTTCGACCAAGTCATAGCTGGGTACCGGACAACAGCGAATCGAGATTGCAGCGCACCAAAAGCCCGCTCAACATCCTTCCTGCAAGCCTCCTGGCACTTGGTAAACCAAGCTTTTGCGCTTCCTGAGATAGGGTTGGAGATGCTCTTCACAAATGTTGCCCACTTCGGGTAGATGCCATCTGCAAGATAGTACCCCTTTGTATACTGATGTCCATTAATCTCATAGTTCACAGGGGGGCATGGCCTTCGACAAGATCGGCAAAGACATTCGAGCACTGCAAGACATTGATGTCGTTGTGACTTCCAGGCATACCAAAGAATGAATGCCAAATCCATAGATCGTACGAAGCCACGGCCTCGAGAACCACCGAGCACTCTCCCTCCTTTCCCTTGTACATCCCCTGCCAGTCAAATGGGCAGTTCTTCCATGCCCAGTGCATGCAGTCGATACTGCCAAGCATCCCCGGAAACCCTCTTGCTTCATTCTCTGCGAGGAGACGAGCAGTGTCTTGCGCATTGGGTGATCGCAGGCATTGGGTCATCTTGTGCATCTGCGGGAGCACCGTATGCAAGCAACCTCATGGCCATCGTGCACTTCTGGATAGAGGTAAACCCTACCGTGCCGGTGCAGTCCTTCTTCAACTTGAAGTAGGTGTCGAACTCCCGGATGGCATGCATGATGTTGAGGAAGAGCGTGCGTTTCATCCTGAAACGACGCCGGAACACCTTCTCGTCGTTGGTGGGATCCTCGGCGAAGTAGTCGGAGTAGAGGATGCAGTAGCCCTCGTACCGCTGTCTCGGCCTGCTCTTGCGGCGACCGGGCTTCGATCCAGTGCGGCGCGGCGCGGCGTCCTGGGCCTGCAATCTGGCCAGGCAGCTCAGGACGAGCAGGTGCTCCTCGTCGTCGATGGCAGCCTGGTCTTCCTCGTCGAACAGCTCGGCGAGCATCTCCTCGGCGTCGGAGTCCATGGCTCGGATACAGCGTTGAACACCTTGCGGGCGGGTGGACGCGGCTCACTGGGTACAACCTCCTCCGCGGCGGACACGCGAGCGAACGGCGGCGACGATGTGGAGCGCGGCCGATAGTGGTTTGCCTCGTCGATCTTGGGCGATTGTGGCCGACAGCGGCGGCGTGGAGCGCGGCCAGTGGTGCGGCGACGGCGAGGCGGGCGAGCAGAAAAGACGAGTCGGGGGGTGGGGAAAGTGGGAAAATAGCGCTCCACTCGCCGACAGCGCTGGCCCACGCGCGCTTTCCCTTTCGCCGCCCCCCCCCAGGCCGAACCCAACGGGCTGGGTTCCGCCTGGGGGCAGCGGCGCTAATTTCAGCCGAAACGGCGCTTTTTCAGGTCCTGGGGGGGCGACTGGTGAAAAAACGGCGGTATTCACGCCAAACGGCGCTATTTTGCGTCCTGGGGGGGCTCTGGGGGGGGGACGACTGGAGATGCCCTAAGTAGATTGATCCGACCGAAATCGGGAAAGGGAAACGCTGAAGAGCCCGGGGGAGGATCATCCGGGTAGCTGCAACCCCACGTGGTGTGGCCTCGCGTGGCCCTCACCCACATTTCTTCCCCAACTGGCCAACTCCATTTTTATCCGCCCGGGGCTCAACTGCGTACGCACCTCTCCCGCGCCGCCGCCGCTCCTCTCCCGCGCCGGGAAAGAATCGCCGCGCCGCCGCCGTTCCTTCTCCCGCGGGGGGCTCGCCGGAGATGGATGGTCCGGAAGGAGCGCGTGGAGGCGGCCATGGCGAAGGAGCCGCCCGACTCCTCCCTTGGTGCTCCCGACGGAGCTCGGAGGTGCTCCCATGGTGAAGGCGGCGGTGCCCGACGGAGCTCGGAGGTGCTCCGATAGGAGCAAGGAGATGCTCCAATAGTGGGGTGGAGATGCTCCCATGGCGAAGGCGGGGTGCTCCCGGCGAGCTCGGATGTGCTCCGATAGGAGAAAGGAGATGCTCCCATGGTGAGGCGACGGTGCTCCCATGGTGAAGGCGGCGGTGCTCCCATGGTGAAGGCGGCGGTGCTCCCGACGAGCTCGGAGGTGCTCCGATAGGAGGGTGGGGGATGCTCCCATGGTGAGGCGGCGGTGCTCCCGACGAGCTCGGAGGTGCTCCGATAGGAGGGTGGGGATGCTCCCATGGTGAGGCGGCGGTGCTCCCGACGAGCTCGGAGGTGCTCCGATAGGAGGGTGGGGATGCTCCCATGGTGAGGCGGCGGTGCTCCCGACGAGTTAGGAGGTGCTCCGTCGTTGCTGCTCCAATAGGGCGGACCATGGCTGACGGGGAGCGACGCCGGCGTGCACGGAGGGAGAGAGGTGCCGTGGGATGCGGCGCCTGCTCCATCTCTGCTCCATCGGCGACGCAGTGTTGCTTTTTTTCACGGGGGAAAGGGAAGCGCGTGGTCGTGGGCTCGCTCGTTGACCCAGATGGGACACGTGTCGTCACTCGACCCGGGGGATCGGGGGAAATTATCCCCCGGGGGGACGCTCAGCACGTCCCATCGGGAAAATAAGGAGTGGTTCATCATTATAATAGTCTTTTTCAAGAAAAAAAGTACTGTAGTACTACCACTGCACGTATTTTTTTTGCAAAAAATGGCTTTTTATGCGGACTAACGTCAAATCTGGCCTCTCTTGAGAAGTAATTCCAAATCTGTCCCCTCGGATCGGTGACATGAGACATGGAGCCAAACTTGTGTATTTCGGCGCCATCTTATTTTTGCGCCGAATCTTGTTCTGGTCAAATAAAAAAAATTCGGGAGGTCGGCTCTAAGTCGGATGGAGCCGACCTGAACAAGTTCGGCTCCATCCTACCTGAAACCGTTCTTAGGGGCCAGATTTAAAAATACTTTCACAAAGGGGGCAAATTTAACGTTATTCCGTGAAAAGGGGATTTGGCAAAAATATACCCACTGCACCAACACTTGAAAGCAGGCGTGTACCACCCTGCTCCAGGACGTACAAGTCCAGTCTAGCGCGAGATTTGGTCTTGCGCTACGTACGTACACACGAAGTCCATGCCCCTCGTCAAACTCGCTTACCAGTCTGCCAGTCTGCCCGTGGAACCAGCCCGTGCCCACGTTGGTACGTTACTGCCACGCCGCACAAATGGTGGCAGCATTCTACGGGACAAGAAAGGCGCGCACGTGTCGGGGACTCGGAGCATCACTGATGAGGTCTCCACCATCCTTCCTTCACACTTGGTCCTGAGCAACGTGCGTCAGTTTATAGAACGGGACATATATATTTCACACCATGTGTCGACAGAGGATCCATATGTGCATGTCCCTTCAGATGCGTCAGTTTATAACGACACCGTACTGGCCGGCGACGTGCCAAACTCGCTATTGTGTAATGTATGCGCATATTTCAGACCGTTTGACAATATCTGCCTTGGACAAACAATATGTGCGTGTCCCTTTCTCGCTGACCAACCCGACGAGAAAATTTCACATCTCCAAGTTGGGTTCCCGGATAGCGCGAAGGCGTCGGCTAGTGTAAACCTCGTCTTACTTTGGTTTGGTGGGGGAGCTCGCCCCGTCAAATTTAGCTCACAGGTCCCGACCAAACCCACTTACCCACGCCCACGCATGCTCTTTTCCCTTTGCCTTTTTCTTTTTGAAAGGTTCCTCGTAACGAGCAAAGACAGTTCCAAATTTGAAACGAGGAAAGAAGGAAAATACTTCCTCTTCCGTTTGTTCAAATATCTACGTATATATAGACATGTTTTACTCCCTCCGTATCGAAATATAAGATGTTTTAGCATTTTCTAAACAATATGTACCTACACATGTTTTAATGTAAGATGAATATGAATCTACACAGTAAAACATGTCTAGATACATTATATCTACAAAATGCTAAAACATCTTATATTTTGATACGGAGGGAGTAGTATATATATACAAGGGAATGGACATAATCATTTTCGCACACGCAGAGAGGAGCGTATAGGGCAGAGCTCGCGACATGACCCTGCCGCTCTCACAACGCGCCACTCCGCCGCTCGCGCCCACCGCTGCCGCTGCCTCGGAGCCACAGCAGGGATCTCCTTCTCCCTCCCCCACCCCGCGTCGCCCCCTGGATTCCCCTCCCCGGATGCGTCGATTCGTGGTCTGGCCTTGGCTCTCTTTCCGCAGCTGGCGAGGGGATCAGATCTGGATTCCTCTCCGGTCAGATCGCTCAGGACGGGTTCCTCCTTCGTCCCGGAGTCTTTGGAGGAGCAGCGGGTCGCTACCGGAGGCCCCGGCAGCTCGGACTCGGATGGGGCGACCCACAAGGTACATTTTGCGCCTCTCCTGCAGGTCCCCCCCTGCCTCCTACTGGGGCGTTGGGCAGTAATGGCGGGCTGCGCCCCTGCCTCAAGACAGCTCCGGCCTTCAATGCCCCAGCTGCCGACACTCCGGACTTCCGCGCGGCGCGCACAGGCCTGGAATTGATGGCTCCTTCGACCGGCCTCCTCGACCATGCCCCTTTGCCCATCGCTACTGATGGTGGGCATTCAATTCACCCCAGCGGCCACGGCGTACTTGAGGGTTTGACTGGAGCCGGGGGGCATTCACTACGCCCATGCCCCCGCGGCGGCGTTGAAGACTCAGAGGGAAGCTGGCAGCCGGTGCGTGCTCCCTACTGGTGGAGAGGAAGCCCGCGCCCTCGTCATCAGCATTCAAGGCGCCACTCGAGGTCTCCCCCTGTGACCACTACCTAGCTGCGCTCCTACAGGCCCTTCATCAAGCCAAGCAACAGGAAGTGCAGGCGCTGCCTCGAGAGGGGACATCCAGCTTTTGAGTGTAGGGGCCCGATTCGGTGCTCCCGCTGCAAGGAGTGGAGGCATCGGGCGCGCGACTGCCCCAACTCCCCTTCTTCGTCGTGGCCTGCTAGTCCCGTCTCCAGCCGCGCCTCGTCCTCGACTGACTCCGTGTCTACGGCCCCGGGCTCGGCCTCGACCTCGTCCACTCTCCCTCGACAGTCGCCTGTGGGCGCCATGCCGCGGATTGGAGACCCCTCGCTACGGCAGGCGGAAGGCCACATCGTCATCTCCTCCACTCCTTTGATGGAGGCGCAGGCAGCCAAGCTGGCCAACAAGGCGGCTTTCGTGTGGCTGGGCGGCAGGAGGCCGTCTGTCTCAGTTGCCGATATCAGGAAGGCGCTCGCGGACCGCGCCAACATCGACCCCGACCTCATCAAGGTCATGCCGCACTACCCCGAGGACTTCTTCGCGTTGTTTGATCATCATCACCACCGCGACCTGGTCACTGCGTTGCCGGGGCGATTCCTGCACGAAGGTCTGGATATCCACACGGCAAACTGGCGCGAGATTGCCCACGCTGACCAGGTGGATATATTTCACCATGTCCACCTCTACATCGAGAATCTGACGCTGGAAGCTTGGACTGATGACGTCTCGGCGAGGGTGCTCGGGCGGAACACTGTGGTGCATTACTTTGATGTCGCCATCCTCCAGAAGGAGGAAGTGTCCACTTTCAACCTGTGGGCTTGGTCGGCAAACCCGTCCGCCATTCCCAAGGTGCGGTGGCTCACCAAGACTGCCATTCCTTCCTGCACTGCTGCCATTGGACGTCGGGGGCTGGAGAAACGCGTCATCGTCCACCTCGACATCGACGAAGACTTCACCGCTGATGCTGACGGGCAAGTGTCGCGTCGCCCGCATTACTCCAACCGCTTCGACTAGAAGCTAGGAGTCATTGATGGAGAAGACAAGGTCTCGGAGTGCGCCAAGGGTCGCAGCAAAAACCCGGCTAGGCGCCCTGAAGAGGTAGCGACACAGAGAGAAGACAGATCCTGGAAGGATTGCATTCTTTTTCGCAGCCGTTCAAGGGCGGGAGATAGCAACAAGCGTGATGAACGCTACGACAGCCGCCGTGATGATCGGGATAGGCGCTATGACAACCGCAACAGGTATGGAGACAATGAGGGTCATGGCTCGCGGGACGGTGGCTGCAGACGGGCTGCTTCGGCGCTGGCTCCGCGCCAGGTGTGGCGTAGGCGCGCCCCTTCTCCTGTTGGCACGGGACCTGGTGAATGCAACATCCGTGGCGGGTCGCCACCTACTTCGCCGAGGGCGCTCGAGAGCTTCCATGCTGAGGCGGTCATGCTCCCGCGTGCCACTCCAGTGATGAAGGCATGGATGGACTTCGCGTGCCTTCGGGTGCAAGTGGATGCGGTGCCGGACGAGGATGAGACCCTCTGCCTGCCTCCTCCACCCCCGCTGCCCATCAATGGCCCCCTGCCAGCCCAGGTTGCCTCCTCGGCGGCCTTCCTTCCTTGCAACATTGAGGCTGCGCCCATGGACGTGGCCTTCTTGGATGTTGCGCGAGAGGTGGCCATGCCACTCTTGGTGGCCTCCCAGGACATTGTATCTGCTGAGGCTGTTCCCCTCACGGAGACGGAGTACCCTTTTGGCTCGCCTTTGACCTGGAATGAGCCATGGACCCAGCCTGATGCTGAGCTCAAAGACGTTCTGACGCATGTTCACTCCCATGGGGCCTCTGTGTTCAGCCCGGCCCTTTCAGGGGACTCGATGACGCCCACCTTCATCCTTGTTGCGAGCCCACCTGATCAACACGCTCCTACAGAACCTGACACCATTGTTGTTGCTGCATCTCCGCTTTTTGTCCCTGTGCAGGCTCCTCTCCTAGCGTCCCCAAGCTCTTCGATGAAGAGGGCCCCGCGGGCAAGGCGCAAGACCCTGGCCGGCGTTACTGGCTTCCCTGGCTTCCAGGGCCACCGCTCTAGTCCTCGCCTGAAGGCCAAGAACAGGGATATGCCCATCGCCAAGCTTGCTAAAAAGGTCATGTGTCACCGCCTTGGCATTGTGGAGGAAGGAGAGCAGGTTACTGAAGCTGCTATTGCCAAATTTGTGCAGATGTTCCAGGGAAGGCTAACAGACATTGCTGTGGCGGCGCTCCATGCCCTCTTCCGCATGGATTGTGATTTTGCAACAGCTATAGAAGACGCACTCCTGGAGCACTATGGGGCGGATCCAGCCGACCTGACTACCACATCGGCAAGCGCCGCTGAGGAGCAAGACTGATCCTGGTGCTGGTTGATGACCGATGGTCCCTGACGTTTCTCTAGTCCATCATGTTAGAAGATTCTATGTTCTGCTACCTTTGTGGGGCTGCTGTTTTCCTCGCAATACTGAGACTTGTTACTTCTTTCAGCATGCCTTCGTGCTATATTTTGCTCCTGAGCTGGATGGCTCCATGTGCCTTGGCAAGGCCTCTTTTATGTAACAATCTAGAAGAACCTGTGGGCCCTGATGTATCCATGGTTATCAATGTTAGACTTTAATATCAACTTCTTGAACTGGAACCCGAGAGGGCTCAACTGCTCAAAGTGAAGAGATGTGGTTAGTGAACTGGTCGCTTCTTCCTCTTGCCACCTAGTTTGTTTACAAGAGACCAAATTGGAGGTGGTGGACTCCTTCACTGCCGCGCACCTGGGAGGCTATAGGCTAAGGCAGTTTTCCCAAAGGACGGCTATTGGCACTACAGGAGGCATTCTCCTCCTATGGGATGATACGGCTATGCAAGTCTCCAATGTGACAGTGTGTACCTTCTCTCTCTACCACGGTAACCATAATTGGTGCGAACATCTCCTTCAAGCTCACCACCGTCTACGGCCTGACACGCTCAAACCTTAAAGATGATTTCTTCGCTGAGCTGGTGGCTCTAAAGCCCCCCGCTGGAACGAGTTGGATTGTTACCGGGGACTTCAATCAAATCCACCGCGCGAGAGATAAGAACAAGGCCAATTCCAACCGAAGTAGGATCGTCCGTTTTTGGAATGCTCTCAACACTTGCAATCTTAAGGGGTTTCACCTTCAAAACCTCAAGTTCACTTGGAGCAATGAGCAACTGGCTCCAACCTTAAGCAAGCTTGACTGCTTCTTTTGCAATGAGGAATGGGATGTCGCCTTCTCCAACCACATTTTACATGCGCTCTCTTCTTCCCTCTCGGACCATTGCCCGCTCCTTCTTGCCAACGATAGCAGACCGAGCAAGCCTAAAGTTTTCCGTTTTGGGAACTTTTGGATCAAAATGCCTAGATTCAGTGAGGTGGTGAATGACGCTTGGAATGAGCATTCTAGCCATGATGAGCCTTGTCAACGCCTTTTTCACAAGCTTGTGAAAACGGGGAAAAAGTTAGGTGCTTGGAGCAAGTCGCTCTTTTCCAAAGCCAAAGTCGAGCTCCACATGGCCCTTGAGATCATCCTCCGCCTTGACGTGGCACAAGAAAGTCGGACTCTTAGCAATTAGGAAAGAGAGATTTGGACAAGATTAAAAAGAAGGGTCATTGCTTTGGCCTCCCTCGAGAGATCTAGGAAGTGCCAATCCTCGAGAGTCAAAAACATCAAAGAGGGAGACGCGAACACTAGATATTTCCATCTCCGCATCAATGCTAGAAGAAGAAAGAACCACATTCACCGCCTAAAGCTTAACAATGGTTGGGTAACCAATCCTGACGCAAAGAAAGGCATCATACACAACCACTTTAAAGCCATCATCAAGAAGGGGCTGCCTCATGCCAAAGACTTTAATTGGGCAAACATTCCGGTGCCTAATCATGATCTCTCTAGCCTCGATGGCCCCTTCACGAAGGAGGAGGTCAAGGCGGCGGTTGATAGAACCGCTTGTGGAAAGACCCCGGGGCCAGATGGCTTTATGGGGGATTTTTTCAAGGCTTGTTGGGACACAATCAAACCGGATAGTATGGCCATCATTAACAAGTTCTCAAGTTTGCATGCAAATGACCTCCATTGGCTCAACTCCGCAAACATTGCCCTCATTCCCAAAAAAGATGGAGCCAAAGATATTTTCGACTTCCGCCCCATTAGCCTTATCCATGCAATTGCAAAACTCATATCGAAGATGACAGCTATTAGGCTTGCTCCCCACATGAACTCGATCGTCTCCAATGCCCAAAGTGCCTTCATCAAAACTAGGAGCGTCCATGACAATTTTCTCTATGTCCAAAGTCTTGCGAGAAAGCTTCACAAGTCCAAAACGCCGACCCTTCTCTTCAAGCTTGACATCAAGAAAGCGTTTGAATCGGTGCGGTGGGACTACTTGATGGACACTCTACAACATTTGGGTTTTCCAACCAAGTTTCGAGAGTGGGTTTGGGCCTTATTATCGACGTCCTCCTCTAGAGTGCTTCTCAATGGGATTGCCGGTGAGCCTATTAAGCATGGGCGGGGCCTTAGGCAAGGAGACCCTCTCTCACCTTTCTATTTGTGTTGGCCATTGACCCCCTCCATCACATCCTCCGCAAGGCTACCGAGCAAGGACATGTCCATAGGCTTCGTGGGAGAGCTCCCTTGATGCGGACCTCCCTCTTCGCCGATGACGCCACCATCTTTGTGGTCCCCAAAAAGAGCGACATTAACTTCTTAGCCGAAACTTTGGCAAATTTTGGCGATGTCGCCGGGCTTTTGACCAATTGCACGAAAAGCCAAGTGGCTCCTATTCGGTGCGAGGGTGTCGACCTTGAGGATGGTCTTCATGCCTTCCCGGCAACTCGCACATGCTTTCCGATGAAATATCTTGGCCTTCCTTTATCGGTTACCCGACTAAAGAGAATTCACTTTCAACCCCTCGAAGAAAAAGTGGCCTCCAAGCTCATCCCTTGGCTTGGGAGGCATATTACAATGGCCGGCTGTACCGCTCTTGTGAAGGCGGTGCTCACTAGTATGGAAATCTACTATATCACCGTTCTTGATGTTCCTTTGGAGGTGCTCAAAAAAATTGATAGCATTAGGAGAGCTTTTCTTTGGGCGGCAAGTGAGAAGATTACCGGCGGGAAGTGCAAGGTGAATTGGGACTTAGTTTGTAAGCCTAATGAGTATGGTGGGCTCGGTATACTTAACCTCTCTAAGTTTGCCTCGGCCCTCCGCTTGCTATGGCTTTGGAAAGAATGGAAGTGTGAGGACAAGGCATGGGTGGGCCTCGGTAACCCTTGTAATGCTCAAGATCACGACCTCTTTGCGGCCGCCACAATTGTGTCCATTGGGAGCGGGGAGAAGGCTCTTTTTTGGGATGCCTCTTGGCTCAATGGCTTGAGACCACAAGACGTTTCCCATCTGATTTATGATGTCTCTAAAAAGAAGAGGGCATGATGGCAAAAGCACTTGAAAATGACCTTTGGATCTCCCAAATAAGCTCGCTTCGTGGCCTCTCCTTCAACCACATTGACCAAGTCTACAAGCTTTGGGAGATGTTACAAGACGTCCACCTTGACAATGATGCCACAGATTCCATCTCTTGGAAGCTTACTAACAATCGTTGCTACTCGGACAAATCGTCCTACAAGATGCAATTCTTGGGCCTCACACCCTCCATTTTGCCTTCTTTGGTTTGGAAACCTTGGGCAACCCCCAAGTGCAAGACCTTTGCTTGGTTGATCCTTCAAAATCGCGTATGGACGACGGACAGGCTATAGAGAAGAGGGTGGTCCAACTGCGGGCTTTGCAAGCTTTGCAATCAAGTTCAAGAGTCGGCCGCTCATATTTTGTTCAAATGTAGGTTTACAATTAGAGTGTGGTCCTCCTTGAAGACTTGGCTCGGCCTCAATGCCATTGAGCCACGGGATTGGCATATGGCGGGCACCGTTAAGGAGTGGTGGGGTGAAATCATCCACAAGAGAGGGGATAATAGGAGGGCAATGGCTTCGCTAGCGATGATGGTTTCTTGGGAGGTTTGGAAGGAAAGGAACGCCCGTGTCTTTCGCGACCATTTGATAACCTCGTCTTTGCTCGTTAGCAAAATAAAAGAGGAGGTGGGCCTATGGTGCCTCGCCGGGGCTAAATCGTTGTGTAATATTATGCCGCGAGAGTAGGCTTTTGGTTTTGCCGGCTACGCGCCGGGTTTGTTTGATCTCTAAAAACTTCTTCTTATTCAATGAAATGGCAAATCTTTTGCCTCGTTTCAAAAAAAAAATATATACATGCATATTTTGTGTGAGATCCTCGCGCAGGGCTCAATAGAATTAATAGGATACTCATATCAACAAGTTGCAACTTCTTTTCCGGAAGCTCATCTTGAGAGAACTCCAGTGTTAAGCGTGCTTGGCTTGGATCAATTTGAGGATGGGCGTCCTTCCCGGGTACTCATGAGTGAGGACAAAGTGCGCAGGAAAGACTAGTGTTGGTCTATGGGGCCTGTCTAGAGATCCTAGAGAGCTACCAGGGGTGACAGCCGCCAGCTACGAGGTGTCCGGGGTGTTACATTTGGTATCAGAGCCGACCCTCGCAGTTAGACGGGCGTGTGTGGGTCAGTGGGTGGACATGTGGGACATGTGCCGACATTGGGCGCACAGACGAGTGCCAAGAGGGTGTAACATCCCAAGTATGAAAATCACCTTTAGAATGTTTGCTAATTGTTATTTTATGTTTGCATCATGGCATCTTAATCATTGCATTTGTTTTGCAATTGTTTTCCATCTGTTTTCCTTTGTTTTTCCCATTTGAAATTCAAACAATATTCAAATGTTTTGTTTCATACTTGCTCTGTTACAATTTTCCAAATAAAAAGTTCAAATAAAACATCCATTTGTTTCCATGAAAATGGAAAGGTCAAACTATTAATTTGTTCTTTTTAATAATTCACTTAATTCAATTTGCATTCAAATTCAATTAAAATTCCAAACAGCAACCATTTGAAATTTATGAAACTTACAAAACAAATCAATCACTTGTTTCAAATAAACTTGAATTTAAAAACTTATTAAGTTGCTTAAGTTCAATTATTTCAATTAATATTAAAATTCAATAAAATTCAAACAAATTGCAAACAGCAACAAATTTGAATTATTTGGAAAACCAAAGTTTGCACTAGGTTGCTGTTACAATAAATATTCAACACAAATTTTCCAAAAAATTTCTAAATCCTAAAACCATTCCTTTTATCCTTTTTCCTTCTCAGCAAAAAAAAAAACACAGAACAGAGAAATTTAAAAAGGAAAAAAAACGCAGAGAGAGGGGCAGGCCAGCAAGTGGGCTGCGCCCACCAGCCAGGCCCAGCCCACCAGCCGGCCACTTACCCCTTCGCTCGTCTTCCTCCTGTACGGCAGCAATCTGCCGCTGTCCACGTCGGCGTACGGTGGGAGCAGACGGCCAGTAGCGCTCCCTCCTCTCCATATAGCTCGAGCCGAGATCACCCCCTCGGTGCCCTAGCCCTAG
Organism: Alopecurus myosuroides; assembly: GCA_028641055.1. Classification (NCBI taxonomy): domain Eukaryota; kingdom Viridiplantae; phylum Streptophyta; class Magnoliopsida; order Poales; family Poaceae; genus Alopecurus; species Alopecurus myosuroides. The sequence continues at coordinate 690,951,920 of CM054057.1, forward strand.
ACCCCTACACCTCTCTCTCCCTAGCTGCCGCCGCCGTTTCTTCCCTCTGCACCACAACTGCATCACCACAACCATCCACCAATCGCCACCACCTCTGAATTTTTCCGGCGATCACCGCGCCCGATGGCTCTCTGCGCGGGCTGAACCCGGGGATCAGACCCCCTCTGCTCCCTCGTCCCCCTCGACACCTCCACGACGCTAAGGAACAACTACGTCGACGCCGCCGTCCACTTCCTCATCGCCGCCGTCCTCTCTGTCAACGTCGCCGACCGCCACCGAGCCGCTGCTTCCTCTACATCGGAGGTGAGCAGCATGTCCACCCTCCTCTCTACTCGCTGCCCGAGTGCACACGACCTTGCACGCGCACGCACACGGCAGGTCGCGAGTCGCCGCCGGCGATCTCCCCGTCGCGGCCAAAAGTTCAGAAAACGAACCTGTAAAAGTTCAGTTAAAACGCGCACGATCTGAACCATTTCCTCACTGCGCATCGCTACTGTCAACAAACGCTCCGCCACCGCAGTGGCAACGCATCCATGCGCTCGCGCCCGAGGTCGAGGGGTCGAGCCCTCGCCTCCGCGGATTAAATCCGCCAATTCTTTTGCTTTGCCACGCGGGCGTCCGTGGCCCACCTGCCATTGGCCTGGGTTGCCACGCGTGATGCCACGCAGGCCCCTGTGGCCCAGGGCCCCCTCGTCAGTGGCCCAGGCTAGGCCACTGCGAGGTGTAACCTAATTCTGGCCCTTTTCTTTTAATTTCCAGTCCTTTTCTTTTACAGATTAGTCCCTGTATTTAAAATGCAAATATCCTTTGAAGTTCAAATCCAAATAATACAAATGAAATATGTATTCTGAACCAAATTTAATTCTCTACCTATTTAAATCATTTGTTTTCTGTTTTGAATATTTCAAATGTATTCAAATTTCAAATTCAAACAAATCCTTTTAAATTTGGTTAATTTCATAACTAATTCAAACTTAATTCAAATAACACAAATAAAATATGTTTTCCATGCTAAATTGAACCACTTTTCCAAATATAAACTTTGTTTCATGTTTTGAATAATTAAAACTGGTTAAATAATTTAAACTTTGTTTAAATCATTTAAATTTGCTAAATTCATAACTTGGGCAAATTAAATTATTTTTGAACTTATAAAATATGTTTTCAAACCAGAAAAACATAATCTTTTCAAATATGAATTTGGTTTAATGTTTTGAACAAATAAAAATTCAAATAAATTCATACTTGAATTAAATCTATTTAAATCTTGTTTAAATTTGTTTAATTCATAAGTAATTCATTTTAATTTTTCTCAACAAATGAAACATGTAATCCACCTAAAATTTTGTGTTCTTTCCAAATATGAACTTTGTTATCCATTTTGAACAATTAACATTGGTGAAAACAACAAATGCTTGTGTAACTCATTAAGAAACCAAAATTCCATAACTTAATAAATAAAATTCCAAATTTGGTAAACTTCATTTCCATTTGAATCTATTGTTGTTTTCTTTTTGTTTTCCTCATCCATGCATCATGCTAATCCACTTTCACATGATGGTTAGTTGTAGAACAACTATTTCAACCTTAATTCATGGGCTTTCCATATGCAACCCAAATTGCATAGGGGTCCATTTAAACATGTTACCATGTCAACTAGCCTATTTTGTTGCATCAATTAAATTTTCATGCATCCTCCCATGATTGTGCATTATGCCATGTTATTGATTGTTTGTCTCTCTGCGTGGTTTGTTTGCTTCTTCTCGAATAGACGACGACGTTGAGACAGACGAGGTTTACGGCACTACTTCTGAGGAGTTAGCTCAGTACCAGGCTGCTGAGTTTGCAGGCAAGTATTCACTCACATGAACCATTGTGTTCCTTTCCACACTGGATACCGATACTTTCCGTTGTCTATTCTGCTAGCCTTATGAATCGTTGCTTGTGTTCGATCCTATCACATGTATCCTTTAACCCTGATATAGCCTCACCTCCACACCTAAAACCCAGTTGCTTGTTGCCTGTGTCCTACTAGCATGCTTAGGGTTGTTTAAGCTCGAGTCTGCTGTCCGTTATCTCTGTTACTATATTTATTATGTTCTGGGGCTCGATGATTAAACAATCAACCTGTTAATGTTTGAGGTAATGCTAATTTGATGATAAGGCACCGGCAGGAGGCCCGGCGTGGTTTTGAGGCCTACTAGTGTCGACCCTAAATAGGAAAAGGGTCTTGTCTACTGATCCATGATGAGCGCACTATCCGCATGTGGGAGGCGTGTATGGGCGCCCCCCGCAACTCTGATTCGATTCGCATCTCGTCCAAATCGCCACACTTAGTTCGGGTTTTCCATTTGATGCACTCATATGCAGGTACGAACCCGAGGCCAGGGTGGAAACTTTTGTAGTCGGCATTTAGGGCGGCGTGGTCTTCCAGTGCTATGAGGGTCCCCCTTTTCTTCGTGGGGGCTCGATTAGCCGCGCACGCACAGCACGTGGTGCTTTGGGCTTGATGCGAAGAAGAGTTGAGTTGTGTTGAGTGCCCCGCTTGGTGGAAGGCATTCCATCTGGCGGGTTATTCTTACGTGTACGGCCAAATTGGTGCACCCCTGCAGGGATAAATCTTCTCGAGAAGCCGTGTTTTCCGCGGTTATGGATGACTTGGTGAAAGTACCGGCTAACAAGTACTCAGAACAACTTACACCTAACTAATGATAACTTGACTAGTAATAGTCTTATTGACGCAATAACTTGAACCATCATTAATCCAACTGTGGGAGTTATCCTCGGATTGCTTCTTTGGATAAGGGGCGAGATCCAGGATGGGTTTGTTTGAGGTTAGTTATAGTTGGTTACGATACGCTATCTTATCCCTCTCTTTTAGCCGGAAGTTGTAGCGTGTTTTCTGTAGTTGATTAATGCAGCCTGCTGCCGCACTTTTGTATCACCTATCCTTCCGTTGAACCCAAAGCATCTGTACTTGGTGTTGCCGGGTACACTATGGTATCTTGTGAGTCTTGCTTGCCAGTACGTTTATGTACTGACCCCTTTGGGGCTGTGGTTTCCGCAGACTACGTTTCCGAGGATCCCCATGGTGGCTACTACGTGGAGTATGACGAGGTTGCTGACGAGTAGAAAGCGGACCCGGGCAGGATCCGAGACATCGTGGATGGGCTCCGTATTTTCGTTTCCGGCCTCTTAGGCCTATTTGGATCTTGTCTGTACTCAGACACTTTGGATGCTTCCGCTGTGATGTAATGATGAATTGTTGGGACATGTGTCCTCTGGATGATTGTATTTGCTATCTCTGCTCTAGTGAGAGCTATTTGCAACTTATTTCAATCTTTTGTGTCTTAGAGATATGTTGTGATATCAGTTGTTCTAATGCCGTTGACGTACCATGTGTGTATGTTATGAAGTACGTCAACAGAAGTGTCCTGATTTCTATGGGATGGTTTGCGCAGACGATGGATAGTAGAGAATGGTTGTCACACGTTTACGTGTTGGCCTGCTCATATTGAGATGCGGGTGCCGGTATGCCCCGTAAGCCATTTGTTCTACTATTCAGCGGACTATGAGTATCCTCTAGAAGTCCGGGTGCGACAAATGGTATCAGAGCCTGTCTGCCTGTAGGATCCCTTTTACTGGCCGCAGTTGAGTCTAGAAACTATCTTGTAGCTATATAGGAAAAATGAAACGTGAGAGTAGGAATGTTGTTCTTTTATTTCTTTCCCCACCCACCCTCCCTTTTCTGGTAAGGAAGTGCAACGTTGTTTTCTCTTCTCGTCTAAACTTTCAAGTTAGGATTTCACGTATCCTGGTTTCTCTAGGATAGTTATATCTACTAGACCATAGGAATGGAGGTGGTTGTGACATGATTTATCATGTTGCCTACTCATGATTGAGAACGGAGGCGTGTAAGCCCCGGAAGCAGATCCTCTATTCCTTAAGCAGTAGATATTGATCCTTTAGAAGCCTGGATGGGTTTTTCGTAGTACCTCAGGAGTGTTTGGTCTCGTGTTTTCCCAATGTTGCTTCGATATCCTGTTCTTCTCAACATCCTTTTCGTCCGTTGAAACCTTGTTGTTGCTTGCCACTTCAGTTCTTCTACCGGCGCCTAATCAAAACTTCCCCGATCATCTGCAGATGGATCTCAGGTTCTTCCCGCAGGTGGTTCGGATGACTCGTTGCGAGAGCACTGCCGGTTACCCGGAGATGCTGAGAGACATGGTCACTTTTCTGGGGTTCCGTTGGGCACCAGAGTACCAGGTCTACGAGCAGCAGCGAGAGTTTGACCAGACCTACTACCAGGCTATCGTCCACATTCTGTCAGATGATGGCATGAGCGTTGTCCACTGCTACGAGGCAGTAGGTTCCACAGTGGATATGGCTGTGCAGCAGGCAGCTTATGTGAGTCTCACCGTCCTTCGTGCTGACTATTGGGGATTTGACGATTCTATCTATCGCCACATCCCCCGTGGTTACATCACTTCGGAGGGAGCTCACTTCACTCTCTACGACAACTTGGATGTTTATGAGCATGATAACTCCAGGCTGCACACCACCGCTCAGTTTGTGAGGCACAGTGACGCAGTTGCCAGCACACTATCTCAGGAGTTGGCTTCAGTCAGAGAGCATCTCTACCTTGCTTTGACTCGTCTGGCGACTTACACCACAGACTTTGTTGGAGACGAGCGCTTTGCACGTTTCGATCAGCCAGTTGGTCGTCGTCTGCCAGATGCTGGAGGTTACGAGCCGATCAGAGGTCCACTCCTCAACCTTGGTGCTGGTTACACTGGGATTCCACGCTTTGGAGCACATGGAGTCGACGCTATGTACTTCACCACACCTAGAGTCGCTCTCAGACCACGTCAGATCTACGTGGATCGTCGTTCTACCTACTTTTGTGGGCGTGCTCCTCACCGTACCTCTCGCCGTACTCCTAGTCGCCGTCCTGCGTGATGATCTTGGGAGTATCGATGTATCCATTCTTAGCTATGTTTAGTTATCCTTTGGCGTTCGAACCATTTATGGTGTGTTGGATATTCTGATGTATTTGAACATGTGATGATGTACCTGTTGGTTATCTATTCATGTGTCGGAATAATCTCTCTTTCGGTTTCCAAGTCTATCCTTTTCTATTGTTGTGCTAAAATGCATTTCCATTCAGGATGCCGCCAACAAGGAACAACCCGCCTGAGCCACCACCAATCACGGAGCTGTTGACTCAGATGACCCAAGTCATGGCACAGATGGCCCAGTTTCAGACTAATCAGCACAACAACCAGACGGCTCCACGAGTCAGCATCAAGGAGTTCCTCAGTCTGGGTACGAGAGCTTTCGTGGCCACACGCGAGCCTCTGGACGCTGATGACTGGATCCGTGAGATAGCTAAGGCTCTGGAGATTGCTCACGTTGCTGAGGAAGACAAGGTCAAGTATGCCTCCTATCTGCTGAAGGGCCAGGCAGCTACTTGGTGGGAAAACTACCAGACCATGAGAGCTGGCTATCCAATCAACTGGAATTGTTTCAAGGAAGCTTTCCTGAAGCACCACATTCCAGATGGTCTCATGGAAAGTATGCGTGAAGAGTTTTGCTCACTCAAGCAGGGCAAGCTGGACGTCATTGGCTATCAGAGTGAGTTCAACCGCCTCGCTCGTTACGCTGGTGATGAGGTGTCCACTGAGGCTAAAAAGATGGCAAGGTTCCGCAGAGGTTTTAACCCGGAACTCAAGTACGCCCTCACCAATATCAAGGCCAACAACTTCGAGGAGCTCGTTAACACCGCGCTCAATGAAGAAAATGGGCGCAAGGCGTTCGAGGAGTCTCGCAAACACTCGCGTTAGTGTGGTTCCTCCTCCAACATGACCACCCCTCCGCAGAAGCGTCGCATCTGGGTGCCAAATGGTGCTGTCACTCGGGATCCATACGCCCAAGCTTCTCCAGGCTTCGCTCCCCGCCCACCCAACCCTGCTCAGATGCATGATCAGAGGGCTTCGATGGGGCAGCCAAGGCCAGGGCCTCCTCGTGTCGTCACTTGCTACAAGTGCAAGCAGACGGGACACTACGCTGACAAGTGCACGCAGAGGCAGCTACCTCCACCACCACCTCGTCCCAACAGAAACCAGGCAATGGTGCGCGCTCCCCCGCCTAAGACCTTCAACTCCAACAACAGGCCTGTCGGGAGGACCGCAAGGGTGAATCATGTCAAGATCGACAAAGTTGAGGAAGCTCCTGACGTCGTTCTCGGTATATTACCCGTAAACTCTTTTCCAGCTAAAGTGTTGTTTGATACCGGAGCATCACATTCTTTCGTGTCAAAGATCTTTGCGACAGCAGTTAAACTCCCTTTTGTTGGTTTGGGTTCCCCGCTAGTGGTAAACTCCCTGGAGCAACATGCAAAAACGTCTAAGATCAGTCACAGAAATCAAATCCTAATTGGAGGCCACATATATACTGCTGGGAAATTCTGACATTGATGTCATCCTTGGTATGGATTGGTTGAAGGCCAATAAAGCTACGATTGACTGTGCTCAAAAGTCAATAACTCTGTTCCACCCTTATGGCCAGATAGTCTATTCTCCAAATGAATCAAGTTCCATTCAGCTATGCACCCTCGATGCAAAACCTCTTCCGTTACTTGAAAATGTTTCGGTGGTTTGTGAATTCCCTGACGTCTTTCCAGAAGAGTTGCCAGGGATGCCTCCGGACAGAGCAGTTGAGTTCGTGATCAAGCTTGAACCAGGTACTGCTCCAATCTCTAAGCATCCATACAAGATAGCTCCTCCTGAACTGAAACTGTTAAAGGAGAAAATCGATATGTACATGGAAAAGGGTTACATTCAACCTAGTTCCTCGGCTTGGGGTTTCCCAACTCTGTTCGTTGCAAAGAAGGATCACACAAAGAGACTCGTTGTTGACTATCGTCCTCTTAACGAGAAAACCATCAAAAACAAGTATCCAATTCCTCGTATTGATGATCTTTTTGATCAACTTGCTGGAGCCTCAATATTCTCAAAGTTGGACTTGAGAATAGGTTACCATCAAATAAAGATCAGAAAAGAGGATATTCCAAAGACAGCCTTCACCACTCGCTACGGTCTATATGAATTCACCGTCATGTCCTTTGGTCTCACCAATGCACCGGTGACTTTCTCTCGACTCATGAATTCTGTTTTCCATGAATACCTCGACAAGTTCGTTGTGGTATATCTCGATGACATTCTTGTCTACTCAAAATCTTAGGAAGAGCATGAAGAACACCTTCGTCTCACTCTCATGAAACTTCGCGAGCATCGTCTATATGCCAAATTCTCCAAATGTGAGTTCTGGATTCCAGAAGTTGCTTACCTTGGTCATGTCATCTCTGCCAAGGGCATAGCCATTGACCCAGAAAAGGTTAAAACAATTGTTGATTGGAAACCTCCAAAGACGGTGAAGCAAGTAAGAAGTTTTCTTGGCTTGGCTAGCTATTGCCGTCGTTTCGTCCAAAACTTTTCCAAGATTGCCAAACCTCTCACTGATCTCACAAAGAAGGACAAGAAGTTCGTTTGGTCTCCACAATGTGATGAAAGTTTCAATCTCCTGAAGACTAAACTCACTTCTACACCAGTTCTGGTTGGCCCGGATCCTACCAAACCTTTCCAGATATTCTGTGATGCATCTCTCCAAGGTCTAGGTGCAGTTCTTATGCAAGAATGTCAAGTTGTGGCTTATGCTTCACGTCAGTTGAACGCACATGAGCTCAATTATCCCACTCATGACCTTGAACTTGTGTCCTCAAGAAATGGAGACAATACTTGTTGGGTAATCGCACTGAAATCTTTTCCGATCATAAGAATCTGAAATACATTTTCACTCAACCAGATCTAAACCTCAGGCAAAGGAGATGGATTGAAAAAATTAAAGACTTTGATCTTACCATTTCTTACACTCCAGGCAAGGCTAATGTTATGGCCGATGCTCTCAGTCGCATGTCGTATTGCAATAATCTCATGATCATGGAAAGCCAACCTCCTCTTCATGAAGAATTCCAGAAGCTGAACCTTGGTCTTGTTCCTCAAGGCTATCTTGCAAACTTGACAGCCAGTCCAACTCTCGAAGACAAGATTCGTTCTGAACAACTTCGCGATGCTGAAATCAAGAAGATGGTGGAACACATCAAAGAAGGCAAGGAGAAATTTAAGTCCTTCTCAATTGATGACAAGGGAACTATGTTCTTCGAAGGACGCATTGCAGTTCCTCAAGTTCAAAGTCTCAAAGATGTCATTCTCAAGGAAGCTCATGAAACTCCTCTCTCCATACACCCTGGAAGTACAAAGATGTACCAGGATCTCAAGACACTGTATTGGTGGCCTGGCATGAAACGTGAAATTGCTCAATACGTTTCTGAATGCGACGTTTGTCAACGTGTTAAGGCAGTCCATCAGAAAACAGTCGGTCTACTCCAACCACTGAAAATCCCTGAGTGGAAGTGGGACATGATTGAAATGGACTTCGTCACTGGTTTTCCAAAGTCCAAGAAGGGCAACGATGCAATCTTTGTTGTCATTGATCGTCTCACTAAAGTAGCTCACTTCTTTGCTGTCAAAGAAACAATCTCAGCTAGCCAGTTAGCAGAGCTCTACACAGCAAAGATTGTTCCTCTTCATGGTGTTCCATTGGAAATAAGCTCAGACCGTGGAAGCATATTCACTTCTCATTTCTGGAAAAGCTTTCAAGAAGCTTTGGGCACCAAACTTCTGTTCAGCACAGCTTATCACCCTCAGTCTCAGGGGCAAGTCGAAAGAGTCAATCAGATTCTCGAGGATATGCTCAGAGCATGTGGTCTCTCCTTTGGCATGAAATGGGAGGATTGCCTTCCATATGCTGAATTCTCCTACAACAACAGCTTCCAGGCAAGCCTAGGCATGGCACCATTTGAGGCTCTCTATGGCCGCAGATGCAGGAGTCCAATCAATTGGTCTGGAGCTGGTGAACGTTCACTCTTAGGACCTGACATTGTTAAGGAAGCCGAAGAGAAAGTTCACATCATTCGTGACAATCTCAAGATTGCTCAGTCTCGTCAGAAAAGCTACTATGACAGCAAGCACAGGGATATGATCTATGCACCTGGTGACAAAGCATATCTCCGTGTAACTCCCCTCAGAGGCACTCATCGTTTTGGTGTGAAAGGAAAACTTGCACCAAGATACATTGGTACTTTCAACATTCTCTCAAGGCGTGCGGAAAATGCCTATCGTCTTGAACTTTCAGAAAAGCTATCCAAGGTGCACGATGTGTTTCACGTGTCACAACTCAAGAGGTGTTTCAAAGATCCAGATCGTGCAGTTGATCATGATTCCATTGAACTGGAAGAAGATCTATCTTATGAGGAGCACCCTGTTCGTATTCTCGATGAGACCGAGCGTAAGAGTCGCAACAAGAGCACCAAGTTCTTGAAAGTGCAGTGGTCCCATCATTCCGATAAAGAGGCAACATGGGAGACCGAAGAGGATCTTCGCAAGAAGTATCCGGACCTTTTCACTTCTCAGTAGGAATCTCGGGGCGCGATTCCTTCAAGGGGGGCGTTTTGTAACATCCCAAGTATGAAAATCACCTTTAGAATGTTTGCTAATTGTTATTTTATGTTTGCATCATGGCATCTTAATCATTGCATTTGTTTTGCAATTGTTTTCCATCTGTTTTCCTTTGTTTTTCCCATTTGAAATTCAAACAATATTCAAATGTTTTGTTTCATACTTGCTCTGTTACAATTTTCCAAATAAAAAGTTCAAATAAAACATCCATTTGTTTCCATGAAAATGGAAAGGTCAAACTATTAATTTGTTCTTTTTAATAATTCACTTAATTCAATTTGCATTCAAATTCAATTAAAATTCCAAACAGCAACCATTTGAAATTTATGAAACTTACAAAACAAATCAATCACTTGTTTCAAATAAACTTGAATTTAAAAACTTATTAAGTTGCTTAAGTTCAATTATTTCAATTAATATTAAAATTCAATCAAATTCAAACAAATTGCAAACAGCAACAAATTTGAATTATTTGGAAAACCAAAGTTTGCACTAGGTTGCTGTTACAATAAATATTCAACACAAATTTTCCAAAAAATTTCTAAATCCTAAAACCATTCCTTTTATCCTTTTTCCTTTTCAGCAAAAAAAACACAGAACAGAGAAATTTAAAAAGGAAAAAAAAACGCAGAGTGAGGGGCAGGCCAGCAAGTGGGCTGCGCCCGCCAGCCAGGCCCAGCCCACCAGCCGGCCACTTACCCCTTCGCTCGTCTTCCTCCTGTACGGCAGCAATCTGCCGCTGTCCACGTCGGCGTACGGTGGGAGCAGACGGCCAGCAGCGCTCCCTCCTATCCATATAGCTCGAGCCGAGCTCACCCCCCTCGGTGCCCTAGCCCTAGACCCCTACACCTCTCTCTCCCTAGCTGCCGCCGCGGTTTCTTCCCTCTGCACCACAACTGCATCACCACCACCATCCACCGATCGCCACCACCTCTGAATTTTTCCGGCGATCACCGCGCCCGATGGCTCTCTGCGCGGGCTGAACCCGGGGATCAGACCCCCTCTGCTCCCTCGTCCCCCTCGACACCTCCACGACGCCAAGGAACAACTACGTCGACGCCGCTGTCCACTTCCTCATCGCCGCCGTCCTCTCTGTCAACGTCGCCGACCGCCACCGAGCCGCTGCTTCCTCTACATCGGAGGTGAGCAGCATGTCCACCCTCCTCTCTACTCGCTGCCCGAGTGCACACGACCTTGCACGCGCACGCACACGGCAGGTCGCGAGTCGCCACCGGCGATCTCCCCGTCGCGGCCAAAAGTTCAGAAAACGAACCTGTAAAAGTTCAGTTAGAACGCGCACGATCTGAACCATTTCCTTACTGCGCATCGCTACTGTCAACAAACGCTCCGCCACCGCAGTGGCAACGCATCCGTGCGCTCGCGCCCGAGGTCGAGGGGTCGAGCCCTCGCCTCCGCAGATTAAATCCGCCAATTCTTTTGCTTTGCCACGCGGGCGTCCGTGGCCCACCTGCCATTGGCCTGGGTTGCCACGCGTGATGCCACGCAGGCCCCTGTGGCCAGGGCCCCCTCGTCAGTGGCCCAGGCTAGGCCACTGCGAGGTGTAACCTAATTCTGGCCCTTTTCTTTTAATTTCCAGTCCTTTTCTTTTACAGATTAGTCCCTGTATTTAAAATGCAAATATCCTTTGAAGTTCAAATCCAAATAATACAAATGAAATATGTATTCTGAACCAAATTTAATTCTCTACCTATTTAAATCATTTGTTTTCTGTTTTGAATATTTCAAATGTATTCAAATTTCAAATTCAAACAAATCCTTTTAAATTTGGTTAATTTCATAACTAATTCAAACTTAATTCAAATAACACAAATAAAATATGTTTTCCATGCTAAATTGAACCACTTTTCCAAATATAAACTTTGTTTCATGTTTTGAATAATTAAAACTGGTTAAATAATTTAAACTTTGTTTAAATCATTTAAATTTGCTAAATTCATAACTTGGGCAAATTAAATTATTTTTGAACTTATGAAATATGTTTTAAAACCAGAAAAACATAATCTTTTCAAATATGAATTTGGTTTAATGTTTTGAACAAATAAAAATTCAAATAAATTCATACTTGAATTAAATCTATTTAAATCTTGTTTAAATTTGTTTAATTCATAAGTAGTTCATTTTAATTCTTTCTCAACAAATGAAACATGTAATCCACCTAAAATTTTGTGTTCTTTCCAAATATGAACTTTGTTATCCATTTTGAACAATTAACATTGGTGAAAACAACAAATGCTTGTGTAACTCATTAAGAAACCAAAATTCCATAACTTAATAAATAAAATTCCAAATTTGGTAAACTTCATTTCCATTTGAATCTATTGTTGTTTTCTTTTTGTTTTCCTCATCCATGCATCATGCTAATCCACTTTCACATGATGGTTAGTTGTAGAACAACTATTTCAACCTTAATTCATGGGCTTTCCATAGGCAACCCAAATTGCATAGGGGTCCATTTAAACATGTTACCATGTCAACTAGCCTATTTTGTTGCATCAATTAAATTGTCATGCATCCTCCCATGATTGTGCATTATGCCATGTTATTGATTGTTTGTCTCTCTGCGTTGTTTGTTTGGTTCTTCTCGAATAGACGACGACGTTGAGACAGACGAGGTTTACGACACTACTTCTGAGGAGTTAGCTCAGTACCAGGCTGCTGAGTTTGCAGGCAAGTATTCACTCACATGAACCATTGTGTTCCTTTCCACACTGGATACCGATACTTTCCGTTGTCTATTCTGGTAGCCTTATGAATCGTTGCTTGTGTTCGATCCTATCACATGTATCCTTTAACCCTGATATAGCCTCACCTCCACACCTAAAACCCCGTTGCTTGTTGCCTGTGTCCTACTAGCATGCTTAGGGTTGTTTAAGCTCAAGTCTGCTGTCCGTTATCTCTGTTACTATATTTATTATGTTCTGGGGCTCGATGATTAAACAATCAACCTGTTAATGTTTGAGGTAATGCTAATTTGATGATAAGGCACCGGCAGGAGGCCCAGCGTGGTTTTGAGGCCTGCTAGTGTCGACCCTAAATAGGAAAAGGGTCTTGTCTACTGGTCCATGATGAGCGCACTATCCGCATGTGGGAGGCGTGTATGGGCGCCCCCCGCAACTCTGATTCGATTCGCATCTCGTCCAAATCGCCACACTTAGTTCGGGTTTTCCATTTGATGCACTCATATGCAGGTACGAACCCGAGGCCAGGGTGGAAACTTTTGTAGTCGGCATTTAGGGCGGCGTGGTCTTCCAGTGCTATGAGGGTCCCCCTTTTCTTCGTGGGGGCTCGATTAGCCGCGCACGCACATCACGTGGTGCTTTGGGCTTGATGCGAAGAAGAGTTGAGTTGTGTTGAGTGCCCCGCTTAGTGGAAGGCATTCCATCTGGCGGGTTATTCTTACGTGTACGGCCAAATTGGTGCACCCCTGCAGGGATAAATCTTCTCGAGAAGCCGTGTTTTCCACGGTTATGGATGACTTGGTGAAAGTACTGGCTAACAAGTACTCAGAACAACTTGCACCTAACTAATGATAACTTGACTAGTAATAGTCTTATTGACGCAATAACTTGAACCATCATTAATCCAACTGTGGGAGTTATCCTCGGATTGCTTCTTTGGATAAGGGGCGAGATCCAGGATGGGTTTGTTTGAGGTTAGTTATAGTTGGTTACGATACGCTATCTTATCCTTCTCATTTAGCCGGAAGTTGTAGCGTGTTTTCTGTAGTTGATTAATGCAGCCTGCTGCCGCACTTCTGTATCACCTATCCTTCCGTTGAACCCAAAGCATCTGTACTTGGTGTTGCCGGGTACACTATGGTATCTTGTGAGTCTTGCTTGCCAGTACGTTCATGTACTGACCCCTTTGGGGCTGTGGTTTCCGCAGACTACGTTTCCGAGGATCCCCATGGTGGCTACTACGTGGAGTATGACGAGGTTGCTGACGAGTAGATAGCGGACCCGGGCAGGATCCGAGACATCGTGGATGGGCTTCGTCTTTTCGTTTCCGGCCTCTTAGGCCTATTTGGATCTTGTCTGTACTCAGACACTTTGGATGCTTCCGCTGTGATGTAATGATGAATTGTTGGGACATGTGTCCTCTGGATGATTGTATTTGCTATCTCTGCTCTAGTGAGAGCTATTTGCAACTTATTTCAATCTTTTGTGTCTTAGAGATATGTTGTGATATCAGTTGTTCTAATGTCGTTGACGTACCATGTGTGTATGTTATGAAGTACGTCAACGGAAGTGTCCTGATTTCTATGGGATGGTTTGCACAGACGATGGATAGTAGAGAATGGTTGTCACACATTTACGTGTTGGCCTGCTCATATTGAGATGCGGGTGCCGGTATGCCCCGTAAGCCATTTGTTCTACTATTCAGCGGACTGTGAGTATCCTCTAGAAGTCCGGGTGCGACAGAGGGGAAGTTCCTGGACTGTAGGTTGACCGACGAGGGCATCGGTCTTCTAAGGGGGGAAGGATGTGAGATCCTCGCGCAGGGCTCAATAGAATTAATAGGATACTCATATCAACAAGTTGCAACTTTTTTCCCGGAAGCTCATCTTGAAAGAACTCCAGTGTTAAGCGTGCTTGGCCTGGAGCAATTTGAGGATGGGTGACCGACCAGGAAGTCCTTCCCGGGTGCGCATGAGTGAGGACAAAGTGCGCAGGAAAGACTAGTGTTGGTCTGTGGGGCCAGTCTAGAGATCCTAGAGAGCTACCAGGGATGACAGCCGCCGGGTACGAGGTGGCCGGGGTGTTACATTTTGACAAATGAAAGCCATCTAGTTTAGAACAGAGGAGTAGGGTTTTGGTTTTGGGTCATAGCACCAAATGTTCTCACCGCACTAAAATCGAATATCACAATGTTAAAAAATGTCAATAAATAATTACAGTTATATATACATATGTTGACACAGAAGGTGCTATGAATTCGAAGATTGATATTCTTCTACTTTACTTTTCTTTCAGTTGGAATTTTCTATTTTTCTTTAGTTGTGTAATCTTCAATTATGGAGATTGGTAACCGACTTAAAACAATTTGATTGTAATTCAATTATTCATGATCATAAGTAGAAATTTCATATTCTTTGGTCATTGATAAACAATACTCAACAAAATTGCCACAACATATAAAAAACCTGAAATAAATACTATAATTAAGAAAGTGTTTCCTTTTAATATCTTTTTAAAATCTCCAATCTACCTGGCGTAGATCTATATAGCTGAACACATACTTCACAAGCAATACATTTATCAAATTCAAAATGGATTTGCCCCCAGAAACGCTCCATTGTAATTGCCGAGGCATGATTAAATCCGCTAAAGAGAAGGGAATAGATGATAGTATTCATACTAATCGATGGACAAAATAAATCAGCCTTTCGTCGCCACTGCCACTGAAGCGCTGGGCTTCCACCCAAAAAACATTATTCATGCTATACAGACCCACATGCTGCCACACACGATTTAGCTGTCGACATTGCCAAAGCACCGCAAACAACATGGCTCCCCGCTGCCCGCCCTTTACCAACCACATGACCAAAGAGACGCGCCACAACCATCACAACGTCGTCCGTTGGAGAGCCACCCGTGCAGTCCACCTTCTAGGGTAGTCACCCCGGCATGCATGCATGATCTCAACCCCGCGGAGAGGCAAACACCACCACAGCATATCCCCGGAACATAGGGTAAAGGTTGGCGCTAGATCTAGCAACACCTTGCAAAGATCCATCCATGACTTGGGGAGTAGGGGTGCGCGGTGACCACGTGTCGCCCACAAGTCGCAACCCTCATCGGGTCTGCCAGGCGACCACTACAGATAGGCCCAACTTCAGCGGAGATAGATTCCTATATGCATGACGTGTTCGAGCATCCGAGACCTCATGCAGTGGCCAGGGTCCGACCAACCAAGAATGGAACCAAATTTGGGCCACGTCTCCGCACGACGTCACCCATGTGTGATACCATTTGCATCTTTTATTGTTATTTTGTTATTTTTATAATATGTTATGATGATTTACTTATGTTTTTTATTTGCATGTATTTTTTTGGAGAATAAACACCAGGACCAGAAATCTGATGGAAAAAGCACCATCGAGATATCCTATTTCAGAAGATCAGAAGAAGAGGGGGGATAACGGATAAGTATTAGAAGTCCTTAGGAGGAAGATAGCTAGGAGGGCAGTCAGAGGGGGGCCACTGGGGGCCCACACCATGGGGTGGCGCGCCCCTGGCCGCGCCGCCAGGTGTTGTGGCTACCCTGGCCCACCTCTAGTCGCCCCCTTTTGCGTACTTGAATCCCAGGAAACCCTAAGCCCCAAACATCATCGAAGAAATATTCCACCGCCGCCTCGGGGTGGAAAACGGCTGAGAAAGAGAAAAGCTCTCCAGCAGGGATAAATCTGTCGAGGAAATTCCTCCCCGGAGATGGGGAATCATCGCCATCGTCACCGTCATCACTCCGGACATCATCAAGATTTTCATCGTCATCATCATCACCACCAGCACCATCACCCTCATCATCCACCTTTATCCCGTTGTAACAATTAGGGGTCTTTATCGTTGTTCTCCACTAGATCTCTCTCCTGGTGTGGATTACTTGTTAGTAGTTGATGCTTGTGAGATTTACGGTGTTTACACTTTATGACCAGATTGTTATTACCCATTATATCACCTCTGGTTATGATCCATATGATGTCTTGTGAATAGTTCGTTTAGTTCTTGAGGACTGATGGCTGACGTTGGTAAACCCAAAGAGAAAGGTTGTGAAGAGTGCAACGGAAAGTTTTCCCTCAGAAAAGAAACCAAGGTTGAATCGACCAGTAGGAGGACAAGTAATCTCTGAAGGTTGATGCGGCTGAGATGGCAGGGCGCACTACCGGTTCAGCAGCAACGTGGAAC
The DNA here is from genome assembly GCA_028641055.1 of Alopecurus myosuroides. Lineage (NCBI taxonomy): Eukaryota > Viridiplantae > Streptophyta > Magnoliopsida > Poales > Poaceae > Alopecurus > Alopecurus myosuroides. The sequence continues at coordinate 690,968,421 of CM054057.1, forward strand.
CTACACAACACAATCAAATCACTTTGCCCCAACAAAGCAGTGAGGTTGAAAATCTCACCGGTTTTGCTGAACACAAAGAGGTTAAACGCATGGTGTGGAAAAAAAATATGAGAACAGTATGAAAGTAGTAGCAGCAGTATGAAAACAGTGGAAGCAGTGTGTGTATTATCAGTATGAGAAAATGGATCGGGGTCCACAGTTCACTAAAGGTGTCTCTCAATAGAAGATAAATAACATGTGTGGTGAACAAATTACAGTTGGGCAATTGAAAGAAATGAAGGATGCACCCTAGTGCATATGCAAGACATGAAGATTACTATGTGATTCATGCGGGCATTACAACAAAATACATAGACCGTCATCCAACTGCATCTATGACTAATAATCCACCCTCCGAATATCATCCGAACAAATGTTGGGTATTAAGTTGCAAGCAACAGATTATCGCAGTAAGAAAAGTGTGTAATGTAACCAATGTAAACTAAGTAAACACCGTTGTTTTCTCCCTAATGGAAACGGCACATCCTCCATCCGTCACGTTTCTGTCACTCGAGCACAGATGCAAAGGAGGCATGAACCCACTATCGAGCATAAATACTCCCTCTTTGAGTTACTAGCATCTACTTGGACAGAGCATCTACTAATAACGGAGAGCATGCAAGATCATAAATAACATATGCATGAAGATAACATGATAGATTGATAATCAGAAGACATAGCATTCAACATTCATCAGATCCTAGCAAGCACAACATGTAGCATCACATAAAGATGATCTCGATCATGTAGGGCAGCTCACGAGATCTATACATGAGGTACAAAGTGGAGAAGACAAACATCTAGCTACTGCTATGGACCCGTAGTCCAGGGATGAACCACTCACGCATCACTTCGGAGGAGGGCATGGTGGTGTAGACCCCTACAGTGACGAATTCCCCTCCCAGCAGGGTGCCGGGGAGAGCTCCAGAACCCTCCTGATCTCGGGATGACGATGACGGAGGCCTCGGGTGTTTCTCGAGAAGAAGTGGTATATTTTTAGGGTTGATGTATCGGGGGGAATAAATAGGCGAAAGGGCGATCGCGGTGGACGCTCGAGGGTCCCACACCACCCCAGGTGCGGCCAGGGGACGCGCCGCCCTATGGTGTGGCCCCCTCTGGGCCTCTTCGGGACTCCGTGGAACCTTCGGGAATTCTAGGACTTCTGGGATTTGAATTTTCCAATTCCGAGAATATTTCAAGAACAACTTTTCTGAAACTCAAAACGGCAGAAAACAGGGAACTGGCTCTGTGGCTTCTTGTCAATAGGTTAGTCCGGGAAATCGATAAAAATGACATAAAGTGTGTAGCAAACATGTAAGAAACAACATGAAAACAACATGGAACATCAGAAACTAAGGATACGTTTATGACGTATCAAGGACATGGGAGAAGTCATAATGTTAGTAGTGGAATTATGTTGAAGTAATATCTAGTGGTTTGATATTTAAGTTGTGGTGCTATTTTTCTAGTGGTGTCATGTGAACGTCGACTATATCATAATTCACCTTAATGGTCCTAGGAGGATGCATTATGTATTTGGCTACTAATTGTGGGGTTTCCGAGGTGACAGAAACCTAAACCCCTGTTACGAAACCAATGCACGGGCGAGTGTGGTAAGATTTATCTTAATTACTTTCTTGTATTTGCGGATGCTTACGAGGGGTATAATCACAAATATGTATTAGTCCTAGTTGGGCGGTGCATTAGCATAGGTTCACCCACACAACACTTATCGAACCAATAAATATTAATCAACTATATGAAGCGAAAGCACTTGACGAAATTCCCATATGTCCTCGAGAACGTTTGGTAATCATAAGTAGAACAACCGGCTTGTCCTTTGCTCTCAAAAGGATTGGGCCACTCGCTGCAATTATTATTATTGTTATTTATTTACTCGCACTTTATTTATTTGCTATATCAAAAACCACCAAAAACCCGTTTGCTAGTGTTTACAGTGAATTCTCTATCCAACCGCTTGTCAACACCTTCTGCTCCTCGTTGTGTTCGACACTCTGATTTATCGAAAATACTATGATACACCCCCTATACTTGTGGGTCATCAAGACTATTTTCTGGCGCTGTTGCCGGGGAGTGAAGTGCTATTGGTAAGTGGAATTGGTAAGAGAAACTTTTATTGTGAGTGTTGTTTTTATTTCTGTCTGCTGCTTTATTTCATTATGGAGAATTCTTTTGGTTCTCTGTTTAGGGGTACTTCTATCAATACTGCTAGGGTAGTAGGTGACCCATTATCTGCTAAATTAGATCCTTATAAAATACCTATAAAAATTGTTGGACGTGTTATGGATAACTGCTATTATAGAGATGGAACTGTCCATCCCGGTGATCATTTGCTCTTTATACATGAATTATGCGAGTTATTCAGGTGTGCAGGTATTATAATGGATCTAGTTAAAAGGAAATTATTCTCTTTATTGCTGAAAGGTAGAGCCGCTGAATGGTTTAAATTACTGAAGAATGGTGAGTCTATTGGATGGGAGGAAATTGTACCTCTCTTTTATTCTAAATTCTATCCTCCTAGTGAGATTCATAACGACTGGAAACAAATATATAATTTCTGGCCTCGTGATGGAGAGAGTATTGCCCAAGCGTGGGGGAGAATGAAGTTATAATGCTCAAATGTCCCGTTCATGAGCTCCCGAGTAATATTGTTATCAATATTTTAATGCAAGGCTTTCTCTTCGTGATAAGGATTTATTGGATGCTTCTTGTTTTGGATCATTCACACATATGAAGGAAGAAGCTAAATGGGATCTTCTTGACCGTATTCAAGAAAACACTGAAGGATGGGAGAATGACAAAGGTAGAAAGTCAGGTATAAATTATGATTGTGAATGCATTAAATCTTTTATGGGAACTGATGATTTCTATAATGTTAGTGATGTTTGTGGTCTTGATTCTCAAATTTTTGCAAACTGTCTTAAAGCCTTTGCTTCCTATCTTGATATTCCTAAAAAGGAGTATCACAAGTACCATGCACCTTATAAATATATTGTTCCTGCTAGAAATATAGAAGTGCATGCTGTTAATCCTGCTATTGCTGAGCCTTATATTGAGAAAATGTCTTTCCCTGCTAAGGTAAAAGAACACTCTATTGTAGCTAGTGTGGTTAACAAGAGCATAAAGAAATCTATCGAACATGCTGTAGCAATAGTGAAAGACCTTGTCTGTGGAAATGTAGAGGATGAACATATTGTCTTTTGTGAGGATGCTTCTAATATTGTCTCACATCGAAATAGACCTAAGAAAACTAGTGTTCATGTGCTTTCTGTTAAGATTGGTGATCATTGATATTATGGTTTGTGTGGCATTAGTGCTAGTTCTAGTGCTATTCCTTATGATCTTTACAAACAAATTTTGCATGAAATTGGTTCTTGTGAGTTTGAGGATATTGATGTGGTTATTCAGCTTGCTAATAGAGAAATTGTCTTTCCGATTGGTATTGTTAGAGATGTGGAAGTTTTATGTAGTAAAACTAAATATCCCACTGATTTTCTAGTACTTGGTAAGGATGCTAGTAAAACTTGTCCTATTATTTTTGGTAGACCTTTCTTGAACACTTGTGGTGCTATTATAGATTGTAAGAGGGAGAAAATATTGATCAAATTTGATGGAAAATCATATGAGTTCAATTTCTCCAAATTTGCTAGAGCACCTTATGGATCTGAATTGCCTAATGAGAATTTTAGAGTTGAACATCTTGCCTCTATTTCTCTTACTCCTAACAATGCTTTGCAGCAATATATGGAGGACCATGAAAGTGAGGTTTTTATGGAAGAGAGAAATGAGATTGACGATATTCTTCTTCGTCAACCGGTGATACTGAAACATAATTTACCTATGGAGGACTTGGGTACCACATTACCACCCAAGGAGGATCATGTTTTTGATTTAAAACCTTTGCCTGGCGATCTTAAATATGCTTATATTGATGATAACAAAATATATCCTGTTATTATTAGTTCTAAACTTTTAGGTGAAGAAGAGGAAAGATTATTGGGAATATTGAAGAAACACTGTGGAGCTATTGGATATACTCTTGATGATTTGAAAGGGATTTCTCCCTCTATATGTCAGCATGCTATTAATATTGAACCTAATGCAAAGCCAGTAGTTGAACATCAACGCCGTTTTAATTCCTAAGATGAAGGAAGTGGTAAGAAATGAGGTATTAAAACTCCTTGATGCTGGTATTATTTTTCCTATTGCTGATAGTAGTTGGGTGAGCCATGTGCATTATGTCCGTAAGAAGGGAGGAATGACTGTTGTGCCCAATGAAAATAATGAGTTTATTCCTCAAAGAGTAGTAGTTGGTTATAGAATGTGCATTGATTTTAGGAAAGTTAACAAGGTTACTAAGAAAGATCATTATCTTTTCCTTTTACTGATCAAATGCCAGAGAGGTTGTCTAAGAAAACTCATTTTTTGCTTTCTTGATGGTTATTCTGGGTTTTCTAAAATTGCTATTAGGAAGCACGATCAAGAGAAAACAATCTGCACTTGTACTTATGGTACTTATGCTTATAGACGTATACCTTTTGGTTTGTGTAATGCTCCTGCTACGTTTTAAAGATGTACGTCTACTATTTTTCATGGTTTTTGTGAAGAAATTGTGGCAGTATTCATGGACGATTTCTCCATCTATGGAACTTTGTTGATAAAGTTTTGCAAAGATGTGAGGATACTAATCTTTTTCTCAATTGGGAGAAATGCCACTTTATGGTGAATGAAGAAATTGTTCTTGGACATAAAATTTCTGAAAGAGGTATTGAAGTTGACAGAGCTAAAGTGGAAGCAATAGAGAAAATTCCCTGTCCCAGGGATGTTAAAGGTATTTGTAGTGTTCTTGTTCATGCTGGTTTTTATAGGAGTTTATTTAAAGATTTCTCTAAAATATCAAAGCCTCTTACTAATGTTCTTCAAAATATGTACCTTTTGTTTTTGACGATGATTGTAAGGAACCTTCTGAAACTTTAAAGAAGGTTTTAACAACTGCCCCTACTGTTAAACCACCTGATTGGAATTTACCTTTTGAAATTATGTGTGATGCTAGTGATTTTGCTGTAGGTGATGTTCTTGGATAACAAGTAGATAAGAAATTGAATGTTATTCATTATGCTAGTAAGACTCTTGATGCTGCTCAAAAGAATTATGCTACCACTTAAAAAGACTTCTTGGTTGTAGTTTTTGCTTGTGATAAGTTTAGACCTTTTATTGATTATTCGAAGGTTACTATTCATACTAATCATGATGCTATTAGATTCCTTATGGAAAAGAAAGATGCTAAGCCTAGGCTTATTAAATGGGTTTTCCTTCTACAAGAGTTTGATTTGCATATTGTGGATAGGAAGGGAGCTGAAAATCCTGTTGCTGATAACTTGTCTAGATTGGAAAACATTCCTTATGACCCTATTCCTGTTAATGATAGTTTTCCAAATAAACAGTTGGATGCAATAAAGTTAAACCCCCCAAGATAGTCCATGGTATACTGATTATGCTAACTTTATTGTTTCCAAGTATTTGCCTCCAACATTTACAGCTCAACAAAGAAGAAAATTCTTCTATGATTTGAGGCATTATTTTTGGGGTGACCCACACTTATATAAAGAAGGAGTAGATGGTATTATGAGAAGATGTGTTCCGGATCATGAACATTTTGAAATATTGAAAAAGTGCCATGGTAGTGCTTATGGAGGACATCACGCTGGAGATAGAACCGCGCAGAAGGATCTACAATCAGGTTTCTATTGGTCTACTCTCTTTAAAGACGCACGTAAATTTGTTTTATCTTGTGATGAATGTCAAAGAGTTGGTAATATTTCTAGACGTAATGAAATACCTATGAGTTATTCTCTTGTTATTGAACCTTTTGATTGTTGAGGATTTGACTTTATGGGTATGTTTCCTCCTTCGAATGGTTACACTCATATTCTTGTTGCTGTTGATTATGTTACTAAATGGGTAGAAGCTATACCTACAAAAAAGTGTGATGGTGAGACCTCTTTAAAAATGCTTAAAGATGTTATTTTACCTAGGTTTGGTGTGGATATTTATGACTGATGGAGGTTCTCATTTTATTCATGGTGGTTTTAGAAAAACCCTTGCTAAATATGATGTTAATCATAGAATTGCCTCAGCTTATCATCCTCAAACCAGTGGGCAAGTAGAATTATCAAATAGATAAATTAAATCTATCTTGCAAAAGACTGTTAATAAATCTAGGAAGAATTGGTCTGATAAGTTGAATGATGCTTTATGGGCTTATAGAACTTCTTATAAAAATCTTATGGGTATGTCTCCTTATAAAATGGTTTATGGAAAAGCTTGTCACTTGCCTTTAGAATTAGAGCACAAAGCTTATTGGGCAGTGAAAGAACTTAATAAAGATTTTAAACTTGCTGGTAAGAAAAGAATGCTTTATTTGAATCATCTAGATGAATGGAGATGTGAAGCTTATGAAAATTCTAGGCTCTTTAAAGAGAAAGTTAAACAATGGCATGATAGGAGAATTCTTAAAAGAGAGTTTCATGTTGGTGAGAAAGTTCTATTGTATAGGTCTCATCTCAGATTTTTTGCATGAAAATTACTCTCGAGATGGTAAGCCCCTTATGTTATTGAAGAAGTGTATCGTTCGGGTGCAATCAATATTGCTTCCCTCGAAGATAACACTACACAAGTGGTGAATGGGCAAAGACTCAAACATTATATTTCCGGGGATTCCTATGATGAAGATGTTGATGTTATTCAAGTAATGACTCTAAATAAGTTCATTAGAGGGAAGATTCTAGAATCTATAGAGTCTGTTTTCGAATAGGTAACAGTTCTGTTAAGAAAAAGTTCGCGGATTACTTCCCAAGTTATAAATTATTGATTTTTGAAAAATATGAAAAATATCGAGCCAAAAATGGGTAGGATATGGTGCCTGAGGGAACCATACCATGCCTGGGCGCAGGCCCACCCTTCGCCACGCCTGGCTATGGTGTGGGTGCGACGGAGCCCCTTTCCGATTCGTTTTCGACCTAGACTTTCCTTTCGTTACGCATGTTTCTGATATTTAACCCCCGGACCCCCCGAGGTACTATATCATTTTCTCGTCATGTTTCTGTTTCTTCCAGGATCCGTTTAAGTTTTAGAATCACCATGGCCTCCGCTAACAACAACAAGGGGAAGGAGCCGATGGAAGATGATCTCCAAGGCCCTAAGCGCAAGAACATGGATCAGGGCGTCAAGAGAGAAGCAAAGAGGACGTCATCAAGTAGAGATGGAAGTGTTTCTTCTTGTAGCATGCAGGGACCAAGACCATCAGTTCCGGGCCTCAACCCCATCCCTGGAGTAGAGATTCTTCAAGAGGAGAACGGCATATTTCGTGAGATGTTGGAGCGTTTCCATACCTTGCTTGAGAAGAGTGCACCACCACCACTACCGAAGAATTAATTTGTCATTGGTATTGGCATCCCCTTGGCTTGTTCCAAGCTTGGGGGAGCGCCGCAGTATCACACCTTTATCTTTTACCTTTTTACCTTTTAGTAGAGTCATATCATTAGTAGATAAAATATCATATAGGATGGTTTGTAGTATGGAAGTATCACTCTTTAGTTGGTTATCGTTGTATCCTTTGGTTTGAGTTGCCGTAATGGAATATTAATGAGAAGTTCCATCATCTACTTGCTACACTTTATTTTAGTTTGCAATTTTTGTTATATAGTTGATCTTGTTATTAGTATTGATACCAATGTTGGAGCATCAAGTAAATCTAGTTTATTTTTGGCAAACTTAGCATTGGTAAGTAGCAACAATACGTTGAGACTTAAGTAGAAAAGAGGGAGTTGCATGTAGATATATTATTCCATGATATTTCTTTCTTGTTAGCTCATAAGCTTAGTATTCTCAAGTAAGATTGTTTGTAACTTCAAGGATGATTGCATGATTGGTTTTATCATATGTATATTTGTTTGTTTTCCCTCAACTCTTATGCTTGCTACCCAGCCTTGCTAGCCAAAAACCTGTACTGAGAGGGAATGCTTCTCGTGCATCCAAACCTTGCCATTTGTGTCCACCATACCTACCTATATGTGGTATTTAACCGCAACTCCAAGTAAATTGTTTGTGTGTTACCTTGAAACCTTCAAAATCATACCTCTTTTGTGCCCCTATTTTAGCTCATAAGGACGCAAATAGATAATCTTTATCTCACTTGCTAATTGGACTTTACACACCTGGACTAGTGGCTTCATTCGCTTATCCAAATGATAGAAGAGCTGGCAGTGGGGTGCCCAGCCCCAAACATAATAATACAAATTCTCTTCACTATTTTTGCCCCTGATTTATTAGTCAAACCATAATTGTGTAAACAAAAGAGAAAGAGGGATGACCTTTTTATACCAGTTGCGTCCTTCAACGGGAGCCGCTCTTGTGAAGTCTAGTTGGCTTGTGACGTACTGTATTTTCTGTTTGCCATTCCTTGACATAGACGTACACCACTCTCAAGTTTGTTTTCAATGACTATGTTTATTAAATGAAAAGCTCTAGCACATGAGTTAATCCCTGCTTCCCTCTGCCAAGGTCCTATCTGTTACCTTTATGTTGAGTCAGTAAACCTACTCCCTTCTGTCTTAAGCAAGCATTTGAGTTGTTGTGATCCATGCATCTATATGTTGGTTTACTCAATCATGTCCTTTATTCTTCCTTGTTTAGTAAAATGCCTTTATCTGTCTGAATACCACTTTGAAAGTTAGCAATGACTGCAAAGAGACTGTTATAATTGAGCATGATAAACTCTGCAAAGAGACTGTTATAATTGTTCGAAAGATAAGTACACTTTTAATTGTTCTCTGACCAAGAACGAAGTTTTTCTTCACCAATTATGATTTCCTTTTGCACCTTTATTGTGATTTCCTCTACTTGTTTCAAGTTTGATTATATGAGAGGAAGTTGCTGTCTAAAATGACTTGTGCTTTGATAGATGTGATGCTTCTTGTCCGTATTTTATTTATCGACACCTCACTCCATAAACCCGTGGTCACGTTTACTAAGTGCAGTTTCGCTTGGGGACAAGCGAGGTCTAAGCTTGGGGGAGTTGATACATCCATTTTGCATCACTATTTTATATTTTTATTTTTTGTTAATCATCGATACATTTCATGTTATGATGCATTACTTATGTTATTTTATCTTATTTTGCATGTTTCAGAATTTTTGGAGAATAAACACCCGGACCAGATATCTGATTGAAAAAGCACCGTCGAGATACCATATTTCAGAAGATCAGAAGAAGAGGGGGATACCGGAGAAGTCTTAGAAGTCCCGAGGAGGAAGCTAGCCAAGAGGGCAGCCAGAGGGGGGCCTACACCATAGGGTGGCGCACCCCCTGGCCGCGCCGCCCGGTGGTGTGCCACCTTGGCCCACCTCTGGTCGCCCCCTTTCGCGTACTTGACCCCCAGGGAACCCTAAGCCCCAAAACATCATCGAAGAAATATTTTGCCGCCACCTCGGGGCGGAAAACAACAGAGAGAGAAAAGTTCTCTGGCAGGGAGAAACCTGTCGGGGAAATTCCTCCTCGGAGAGAGGAAATCATCGCCATCTTCACCGTCATCACTCCGGGCATCATCAAGATCGTCATCGTCATCATCATCACCACCAACACCATAACCCTCACCATCCACCTTCATCCCGCTGTAAAAATTAGGGGTCTTTATCGTTGTTCTCCACTAGATCTCTCTCCTGGTGTGGATTTGTCGGGGGGTTACCCCCGAGTAGGGTAAAGGCAAGTGCTAAGGGCAAGATCAGAAGAGACGTTTGGCAGAGTAGCTGGCTACCCGGTACTCTCTACCCGGTCGACTGCTATTCGGACGTACACACTGATGGCTAGGAGTAAGAATCAAGGAAATTATTCTCCTCCGAGTAGAGGAAGTGGTCCGAGTAGAAATGGCGGTCTCCTACTCGGGCCAGAAGTCAAAGGAGCCGTTCTGACACAGGATCCCGCGTATCCTGGGTCCGTACTGGGGCACTGTTCATCTGCAGAGCGTGTGCTTATCCGCGCCAGGGTGTCAGCAGGGCGTCGCAGGTTAGGGGGGCCTACGCCGTGACAGTGTCAGTGATAACAGATCAGCTTCTTGGTTTTGCACAACGACTTTCCACATGGAGACAAACTTGGAAGCCAAAGCTGTCAGCGGGAAGCTGGAAGTGTACAGTGTGCACACTATGTCGACATCTTGGCTGTATCCGGCTGGGCACCAGTATATAAGGTGCCCTGCCTCCTCCTGCGCGAGGGACGACGACACTACTAGGGTGCTACAGTTGCATAGAGAGAAGAGCGGCTACTCGGTTGTAAGCAAAACCTGTACTGTGGCTACTCGGTAACACCCGAATATAAAGAGAGAAAGGCAGGAATAGGGGTTTTACCTCCACACGAGGGCCCTGAACCTGGGTAGATCTTGTTGTTTGCAGTGCTAGTTTCATCCTCACGCGGCTACTCGCTGCGTGATCCCTCCCCGAGCGCCTCCAGCGTCCATCGTCCCCACATCTTTAGCCATCCTATGGCATCTGCCGTGACACCACCACGACAGTTGGCGCCCACCGTGGGGCTACCAGCGGCGCTGGCTGGAGTTTCCGTTCGGACGGGATCGATTTCTGCTACTGGAGAGCGCATGGTCTGTGGCCCCGTCCACAGATTCGGCTCCTTCGACTTCGTCACCGACAACGCCGGCGATTTCGGCGCCAGGGCCATGCCGGAGGGCGGATCGGTGCTATCCTTCGGCTCGCACCTCGTCTATGTCGCCACAGTCATCGACCGTGAGTACCCCGAGCAGGTGCATGTCGCGGAGGATCCCCACGCTGTCATCGCTGCCCGCGGAAAGCCAACTGGCTGTTCTGCGGACCGCGTGGAGGTGATGATGACCGGCCCTGCTGCTGATGCCGGGAAGGGCGCGGCTGCTGCCGTGGGCGTCATCGAGGATCTTGCTGGCCCGAGTGCTGGTGGGAAGACCCACAAGCCCTACGAGAAGGACTGCAACCTTCCCCCCTCCACTACTCCGACGATACCTGCGTCCGCCGTGCGGATGGGCATGCCGCCTCCCACCGAGCTCGAGCTCATGACCATGAGGGCGCAGCTCGACCAGCAGCGCCAGGCGCTGCTCGCCCAGCAGACGGAGCTGGACAAGGTTAGGCTCGAGCTGAACCTGGACCAGAACGAGTACAACCGAGCTCACGGCTTTACGCCCGTGGTGAGGAGGCCTTCCAAGGAAGGCGCTACGCGCCGCAACCTAGGCACCGAGATGGCAGCAGTTGGTGAAACTGCTGGCCAAGCCGCTAGCCAAAACACCGCCACCACCAGACCCAAATACAGCACCCCGCCAAAACCCTTAGAGCTGCTGAGGCTGTAGCTGCTGAGTTGCCGCATCTCGCTGGCGACGCGCGTGTTAGGCAGCAGGAGAGGCTCAATGAGCTAGTACTAGAGGCTGCTAGGCAGAACGAGGAGTTCCGGAAAGCCAACCCGGGTGCTGGAGCTTCTCAGGTGGTGCACTCGCATGCGGCCAGATCTAACGACCAGGCCTCATCACCGCATCCCAGCCGTGAGAGGGACCGGAGTGGGCATTCCGGCAGAGACAGACAGATGCAGGTGTACGACCCGGCTGTTGCCGCGAAACAGCACGCTGTGCCGCGACAGTCCGGTCAAAAACACAACACTGCAGGAGCAGGCTATCAAGCCCATAAAGCTCATAGCCAGCCCCGAGATGGAGAGCGCCCAGGCCCTTCTCAGCATCCAGTTGCTCAGCCTACTCGGCAGAGACAGCAGCCGCGCGGCCGCGCCAGCCACCAACCCAGTGGAGCAGCCTGCAGTCGTGCAGGTGGACAGATATGATGATGGCTACTCGGCTATGGGGTTGGCTGGCTATGATATCCTGGATCGCGTAGGTGAGCGTGTGCTGGAGCCCTGTGATGCCAGGCACAAGCTGGATCGGATCAGCTTATCGGCGCAACTCGAGAGCAAGGGGCCGCCTGGCCCAGAATGCTTTGGCCCCCGCATCATGACAGAGCCATCCGTGAAGCAGTTCCAGCTCGCTAGGGGGACCAAGTGCTATGACGGCAGCACCAAGCCGGAAGATTGGCTCAATGACTATGTCACAGCCGTGCACATTACAGGCGGCAACCGGAGATGGGCCGTGCGGTACATCCCGCAGATGCTCGAGGGACCAACAAGAACTTGGCTCAATAACCTGCCTAAGCACAGCATCAACTGCTGGCTTGACTTCGCGGAGGCTTTCGTCAGCAACTTCACCAGCACCTACCGGAGGCCGAATAGGCCGCAACAGCTATCCGCTTGCAGGCAGCGGGAAGAGGAGACAGGCCGAGAGTATCTTACTCGGTGGAGTACTTTGAGGAACACCTGTGAAGGTGTGAATGAGGCCCAGGCCATCACTTGGTTTGCGCAGGGATGCATGCATGGCAGCATGTTGTGGCAAAGGCTCCAGAGGGAGATGCCGAGTACTCTCGCTGAGACCATCCGGATTGCGGATCAGTACGCACTCGGTGACCCAACACAGCCTCCTCTTGATGCTGCTGAGCCGAGAAGGAACTACAACATCAACACCAGCAAGCGCAATGAGTTCTGCAACAAGCGCAGAGGTGACCGGATTGATACCCACTACGATCCTGAGGAAGTGAATGCTGTGGCAACCGGAGCTGGGAGTAGCCGGAGGCCAAAAACTGCTGGAGCCCAGTACGGGCAGAACCAGAATCAGGGCCAAGGCAACAAGAAGCCATACAGCGCTTCCCAGCAGGGTAGCGGCAACTCGGGTCCGGCACCAAACTTTGTCTTCAAGGACATGAAGGATGGCCCGTGCAGGTTCCATACTCGGCATCCCGCAAGACCCGCCAACCACACTACTCGGCAATGAAGTTGGTGGGAAGAAATCAAGAATGAGGGCCTGCCTCCTCCTCCTCCTCTGCCAGCTGCGAACGCCGCTGTGCAGCCTGCTCGCGCACCCGCTGCTCGGCCTCCAGCCTTCCCGAGAAGAGAGAATGTGAACCAGGTGGCTTTAGGAGCCAACCGCTACTTCAACAACGATGGCTACCGCAGCAACAACAACAACAACTACTACTACTACACCCGCAACAACAACAGAGGCAACAACAACAAAAACAATCAAGGTAACAACAGCAACGGCAACAATGGTGGCGGAGACCGCAACCGGTATCAGGAGCATCACGAGAGCTACATGATCTTCACCTCTGAGCCTGTCGACAAGAAGTCTCAGCACAGGCGTGCCATGGAGGTCAATGCTGTGATCCCTGTTGTTCCTCACTACATGCACTGGTGCAACCAGGAGATCACATGGTCCAGAGCGGATCATCCTAAGGTGATGCCCAACCCGGGTAGCTACGCCTTGGTGCTGGATCCCACCTTCTTGGGTCCTGAGAAGAACGTGAGGTTCAGCAAGGTACTGATTGACAACGGCAGCAGCTTCAACATTGTGTACAGAGACACGCTTGAGAAACTCGGTATGGCCGAGAACATGCTGCTACCCAGCAAGACCACTTTCCATGGCATTGTGCCAGGAGTCTCTTGCAATCCGATTGGCCGAGTATGGATAGACGTGCTATTCGGCACCAGGGAGAACTGCCGCACAGAGAGCCTACAGTTCGAGGTGGTTGATCACCAGAGACCTTACCACGCCCTACTCGGCAGGCCTGCTCTGAGAAAGTTCATGGCCTCTACTCATACAGCATATCTGAAGATGAAGATCCCTGGTCCCAATGGCGTGATCACCATCTCTGGTGATTACAAGAAGTCTATGGAGTGTGCCTCTGCTGGTTCTCAGTTGGCGGAGTCCATGGTGATTGCTGCCGAGAAGAAGAAGATGTACGAGGTGGTGGCTATGGCGCAATCCGCACAAGGTGGCGCACCTGGCATGCCGAGTTCCCAGCACGGGACGGCGTTCCAGGAATCCCAGGAGACGAAGAAGATCCAGGTCGACCCTGAGTTCCCCAACCGCGTTGCCATCATTGGTTCCGGGTTGGGGAAGAAATAGGAAAGCGAGCTCATCCACTTCCTCCGTGAGAATCGGGACGTGTTCGCCTGGTCCAATGAGGATTTACCAGGTGTCCCGAGGGAGTTGGTTGAGCACTCGCTACATGTGCGTCCTGACGCCAAACCAGTAAAGCAGGCTATGCGCCACTTCGGAGATGAGAGAAGGAAGGCCATCGGTGATCAGATCACCAAGCTGCTGATAAACAATTTCATCATGGAGGTGCTGCACCCGGATTGGCTAGCCAACCCGGTCATGGTTGAGAAGAAGAAGGAGGACCCCAAGGCCGCTACCGCATGGTGCATGTGCGTCGACTACACCGACTTGAACAAGGCCTGCCCCAAGGATCCTTTTCCGCTACCTCGCATCGATTAGGTGATCGATTCCACTGCTGGTTGTGAGCTGTTATCTTTCATAGATACCTACTCTGGTTTTCACCAGATAGCTCTCAACCCTGCTGATCAAATAAAGACTGCTTTCATTACCCCGTACGGGGCTTACTGCTATCGTGGCATGTGTTTCGGGTTGCGGAATGCGGGTGCCACTTATCAGAGATGCATGCAGAAATGCTTGCATGATCAACTCGGCAAAAATGTGCAGGTGTACGTAGATGACATTGTCATCAAAACGAATAAAACACATACTCTGCTTAGTGACCTTGAGGAAACTTTCGCTAACTTGCGCAAGTATAAGATGAAGCTGAACCCGAGTAAGTGCACCTTTGGCGTCCCGGCTGGCAAGCTACTCGGCTTCTTGGTATCCAGTCGGGGCATTGAGGCCAATCCTTCAAAGATAAAAGCTATTGAGAGCATGTCTTTGCCGAGATCCCTGAAGGATGTGCAAAAATTCACTGGTTGCTTGGCATCTCTGAGCCGTTTCTTGGGCAGGATGGGTGAAAAGGCCCTGCCTTTGTATCAATTGATGAAGAAAAGCGACAAGTTCGTCTGGACACCGCAAGCGGATGTGGCATTCAAAGAGCTAAAGGCAATGCTGGGTAGCGCTCCCATCTTGGCTAGTCCGCTACCCAAGGAGCCAATGCTGCTATACATTGCGGCTACCAATCGAGTGGTAAGCGTGGTGATCGTGGTAGAGCGAGAAGAGGAAGGCAAAAGTGTGCAGCGGCCGGTGTACTATCTCAGTGAGGTGCTGTCCAGCTCCAAACAAAACTACCCGCACTACCAGAAGATGACTTACGGCGTGTACCTGGGTGCCAAGAAGCTGAAACACTATTTCCAAGAACATCCCATCACTGTGGTGAGTTCAGCTCCCATCTCGGATATCATGGGCAACAAGGAAGCAAGTGGCAGAGTAGCCAAGTGGGCAATCGAGCTGGCCTCCTACGCTCCCGCGTACGCGAGAAGAGAAGCCATCAAGTCTCAGATCCTGGCAGAATTTCTTGTGGATTGGGCTGAGGTGCAGTGTGAGCCTCCTACTCCGGTATCCAACTACTGGAAGATGCACTTTGATGGCTCCAAGATGAAGGAGGGCCTTGGTGCTGGCGTGGTGCTTACGTCACCCAAGCGAGATCAACTCAAGTATGTGCTGCAAATCCACTTCAAGGCATCCAACAATGTCGCAGAGTACGAGGCCGTAGTACACGGCTTGAAGGTAGCAAAGGAAGTTGGTGTGCAGCGCATCATATGCTATGGCGACTCGGATCTAGTGGTGCAGCAAGTTTCAGGCACTTGGGATGCTCTAGATGCCAACATGGCGTCATACCGCTTCTTGGTCCAAACCATGACAGGATTCTTTGAAGGCTGCGAGTTCCAACACATCCACCGAGCAGAGAATGAAGCAGCTGATGAGCTGTCCAAATTGGGGTCTTCTCGGCAGTACATCCCGG
Source organism: Alopecurus myosuroides (assembly GCA_028641055.1). NCBI lineage: Eukaryota > Viridiplantae > Streptophyta > Magnoliopsida > Poales > Poaceae > Alopecurus > Alopecurus myosuroides. The sequence goes on from CM054057.1 coordinate 690,984,351, forward strand.
CTGGGATTGCCTTGGAGCATTTGAGAAAGCCATCCATCAAGCCATCCCCCAACTCGGAGTCCATTTTCGTTCCTTCTCTGCCTAATGAAGAAGCAGTTCCAATGGAGATTGACTGGGAAGGTGCAACAGAGGACCCGGGGACTGCAGTCTTCATCCCGGGGACTGGCGCCTGCAACCCGGGGACTGCCCCTCTCTACTCGGGGACTGCTCCTCCTTACTCGGGGACTGCCCCTCTCAGCTCGGGGACTGTCGCATTCCTTGAGGAGGTCCTTGCAAACCGTTCGGGGCTGCAGAGAGTCGACCCCAACTCAGAAAAAGACGCAGCAGTGGCTATTCCGATGGAAGTGGACGAACCAGCGTTCCCCGCACGGGAGACGCCGAGTTGGGCCATGCCCATATTGTCCTTTCTAAAGGAAGGCACCCTCCCAGATGATGAGGTCACCGCAAGGCAAATTCAGAGAAGATCCAAGGGCTACACCATCTTCAGAGAAGTGCTGCTTAAGAGAAGTTCCACTGGCGTGCTGCAGCGCTGTGTGGAACCGGAAGAAGGAGAAGAGTTTCTGGTGGAAATACATCAAGGGGAATGCGGGCATCACGCCTCTTCTCGGGCTCTAGTCAAGAAGGCTTTTCGGCATGGCTTCTTCTGGCTCAGTGCTTTGAAGCAAGCTGAAGATATCGTGAGAAAGTGCAACGGCTGCTAGAGATTCGCGAGTAAGATCCACATGCCTGCCTCCGAGTTGAAAACAATTCCCGTCACTTGGCCATTTGCTGTTTGGTGTCTAGATATGGTTGGTCCCTTCAAACCGGCTAGAGGCAACATGACACACATCTTGGTCATGGTTGATAAATTCACCAAGTGGATTGAAGTGAAGCCTATTCGAAAGTGTGATGGAGCTACTGCTGTGAGTTTCCTGAAGGATGCGATCGTAAGATACGGCTACCTGCACAGCATCATCACGGATAACGGCACAAATTTTGCTGAGGGAGCCATGGTGAGATTCTGCAGAGATAAGCACATCCGACTAGATGTCGCGTCTGTTGCGCACCCCGCATCCAATGGGCAGGTGGAAAGAGCAAATGGCATGGTGCTTGCAGGCATAAAGCCAAGGCTGATTGAGCCGCTGCTGAAAACACCAGGGTGTTGGCTAGACGAGTTGCCAGCGGTGTTGTGGAGTCTAAGGACTACCCCTAACCGGTCAACCGGCTACACACCATTCTTCTTGGTTTACGGGGCTGAGGCCGTGTTGCCAATCGACTTAGAGCATGACTCCACCCGAGTAAACCTCTACACTGAGGCGGAGGCGAGAGAAGCTTGAGAAGATGACGTTGACCTGCTAGAAGAAGCAAGAGAGCTTACTCTGTCACGTTCGGCTGTTTACCAGCAAAACCTGAGGCGTTACCATAGCCGAAAAGTAAACCCAAGGGTTTTCCGAGAAGGAGACATGGTCCTTAGGCTCGTGCAGCGCACAGCTGGGATGCACAAGCTATCCCCTCCATGGGAAGGGCCGTTCATTGTGAGCAAGGCTCTACACAATGATGCGTACTACCTTGTAGATGCGCAACCATCACAGAAGAACAGGCCGGATAAAGCTGGGGAGGAATCCAAGCGCCCCTGGAATGTAGCTCTACTTCGTCGCTTTCATTCATGAGCAAAAGTGTGTATGTACTCTCTTATCCGAGTTAAACTCCTACTCTGCAATCTGAAATTGAACTCGGGGACTGCCCTCGTCCAAATTGGTTCTAAGTGTTTCTATTCTGCTGTATCTTTGTCTACTCGGTTGCTACGCTTAGAATTTCAAAAGCATACAAAGTAGTGTGTTTATAATCACCGGACACTCTGCGACTCTGCTGCTGTCCGCAAACAGGCTTCATGGCAAGCCAGAGAACAAGCCAAAGAGTCAATGAACACATGAAAAATTGCAAAGGGAAGGACGCGTATGGCAACCGAATAGAGTGTTTTTTACTGTTTTTTGTTAACCTTTTCGGCTGTGTGGTGGGTAGCGTTACTATGATTGTTTCCAAGTGGCTAAGTATTTGAAACTCCAACTTTGAACTCTTGTGACTCGAATACCAAAAAAGCAACAAGTTGCAGGTAAGAGCTGAGATAAAAAGAAAGAGTGAATGAGAAATGCAACTCGGGGACTCGCATGATAACGCAACCCAACATCGAGCCAGAGCTGCTCAAATTACTAAGTATAACAAATCAAGTGGAATAAAAACTGAGTAGCAACGGAAAGAGTAATTGTTTGATACATTTGCACCCGGCATTCCGGGGATCTGATAAAAAGTTTCGAGGCATAAGTGTTGCATGATAGAACTAGTTCGATGTAGCGGTGTTTTCCAAGTTGGCGTTGGCAGCGTGCGCTTCTGGGTTGGCGGTAGCTTGATCGGAGGTGGCGGTGGCCACCAAGATGGGGTCGGACTGGGCGCGGAGTAGCGCCGCGTCACCAAGTGCCGTGCCAGAAGATGAGCCCATCTCGGGAGTGGCACCCTGGGTGGCATCATGGCTCTCATCTTCTTCGTCGTTACCCGCGGTGGCCTTGCCTTTCCCCTTCTCGGGGCTTGTCTCTTCAAAGCAGCCCAAGTCCTCCGACTCGTTCTCCTCGTCATCATCTTTGCCCTCATCATCACCTTCCGCATCAGTATCAGGCTCGGTGAGGCCTTCGATGAAGCGCGCGGTATCCGCGTAGGAGGTGATCTCATATGCGACTGCCTGACGGCGAGTCACACACTCGGGATCCTTCTCCCACTTTGAGTCCTGGCGCATCTCGAGGATGGTATTGAGATTGAGATTCTCATACCAGCTGCAAATGAAGAGTAGGAGCATGTCGGCGCCTGCCCGAGCTCCGGATGGCGCCATTTCTTCAACTCGGCTTTGACACCGTTGAGCTTCTCGGCGAGCGCGCGGATGGTCCTTGGCAAAGGTTCTTGGGGCCAGAACAGCGCATGCAGCTTGAAGGCCGTGGATGCCAAATCAGTGCCCAAGCCCCTCAGATGCTGAACTTGTCCCTGCAGATTTGTGAAGCTATCTTCAATCGAAGCCTTGGTGTCCATCGGCAGTCCCTTCTCGGATCGAAGCTCTTGTGCCTTAGACAGGGCAGGCTTGCTAGCCGAGCAGAGATCGGGGAAGATTTCTGAAAATGCTATCAGAAAGGATTAGAAACAGAGGCAGAGAAGAGATACAAATCAAGTTACAAAGAGGAAGAAGGAAACAGGAAGGCGCAGAGGAGCGAGAACTTACTATTCAGGTTGTAGAGTAGCAATTGCAGCTTCCTCTTCCACGACTCCTCGTCAGCAATGTGCTTCTCTTCAACCTTGCGGAACTCGGCCAGCTGGCTCATGAGATCCACATTGCTCTTCTTCAGCATCTCGTTCTCCAACTTGAGGGCCCGCTGCTTGGCCTTGAAGGCTGCCTCCATCTTGTCCTTCTCGGCAGTCAGGTCTAGGGCGTCCTGGAGGGCGGTCTTTAATTTGACTTGCAGCGGTTCCATCTCGGTGAGATGTCTACTCTTGAACTCTACCTCCAGGTCCGCAATCTGCTGCTTCAACTCGGCAGGTTTCAGACAGTCAAGATGCTCCTCGCGGAACTTCTTGTACTCTTCTGCGGACAGAAGCGGCACAGTAAGCGGGGTAGCCACAAGAAAGGAGTAAAATAACCAAGAAAACGGCAACTCACCTTCAAGTTCCTTAATCTTGCTTTCAGCGGATTCGACGAAGACATGGCAGTGTTTGTGCTCATCCGTCAGCGTCTCAAGTTTGCATGCAGAGTAGAAGGAGTTAGAGTAAAGAGCACATACGGGCGTAAACAGAAAACGCACTAACCGAATGGCTAGAAGCTTACTCTCGAGTGCTGAAATCTGGAGAGCACGATCCAGGGCTGCCTTTTCCGTTTCAGCATCGGTCTTGCGCTCCGCTTCCAGGGCCTCAAGGCGCCTCTTGGCGATGGAGTGGTTCGAGAGCAGCCGCCGGTAAAGATTCATTCTCTTCAGGAGGCTATTCTGAGAAGGAGAAAGAAAGGGAGTTAGACATTGTTTTGAAGATTTGGCCCGAGAAGACGGCAACTCGGTTGAGTACCCGTCTACTCGGCCCAAATCTCGGGGACTGGATGATGGTTAAGGGGAAGAAGAGGACTAGAAGAGAAGAAAACCGCAACTCGGAACGGGCAAACACAACTTACAACATAGGTTTGTTCGAGGTCTTCTGCAGCTTTGTGGTGGACGAACTAGTCATGGGATTGTAGCCCATGTCCGCCTTGTTCCAGTCGATGCGCCAATGGTCCAGCGGGCCCAAGGTCAAGCCATTCCAGGTCTTGTTTCCAAGGAGGTCGCTCTCCCACACCGCGTCGATGAAGCCTGCCCGGTCGATTATCTGCTCGAGCCCCGCGGACTGCACATCAGTTTCTTGGACCTCGCGCGAGAAGATCGAGAGGGCCTTCTTCTTCTTGTCCGGCAACTTGGCATCCACAGCCGTGGCCTGCTTGCCCTTTGTAAGCGCGGCCTTCTTCTCGCCCGCGGTCAGCTTGATGCCATACTGCTGGGCCGTCTGCACCATGTAGGGCAGGTAGCCAGGCAGATCCTGAGCGCTTGATCCTGCGCCTGCGCCAGCGGAACTTCCTGAAGCGCCTGCACCAGCGGAACTGCCAGAAGCACCGATGGTGAGCTGCCCAGCTTTCGCGGGAGGCTTCACGGGTAGCTTTGGCGGCGGCATCCTGGCCAAATCTTGTGCAGCGGTGCGCGATGGATTCTTGCGCACGGGGGCGTCGGGATGGATGGTTTTCTGCTCGGCACCATCCTTCTTGTCGGCAGCCTCGGATGCAGTTTCCTTGGTGTTCGGCTTGGCTGGAGGGCTGGCTGCGGTCTTGGCCTTCTTCGCTGGTGGAGAGCTTGACGCGGTGGGTGGAGCAGCCCGCTGGGTAGGCGGCACAAGGGGCTCTCTACCCGGCGCAGCGTCTGGCTGCGTTTGACGCTGCAGGTTCTGCTCCACCGCAGTCGCCTCAACCCGCTCCTCGGCAGCGGGATCTGTTTGTACATCTCCTTGTACTTCTACCCGCGGCGGGGCCGCGGGATCATCTTGGGCAGCAGCCTCAGCATCCGGCTGCTCCTGGGTCTCTTCCTGCCGCTCAAGGGCGGCACGGTGTTGATTCTCGGCGTCTTGTTCAATATTATCCCCAGCTGCGGCAACTGGGGGGAGAAGGCGGGGTCTCGTCTTGAGCAGCATCCTGCGCATCTGGGTCTGCGCGGGCCTGCTGCTCCGTGTCCATGTCCTGAGCGCCAGCGCCCGTGTCCAGGGCGTTGGCGTCTTCCTCTTCTTCCTTCGCGGGAGAGGACTCATGCGTCCTATCCCGTGCGGCAGGCTCCTCCTCGTCCTCATCAAGATTAATGAGCGACTCGGGGTCGACAGGTGTCTTCTTTTTGGACTTGGCGGGGGCAGCAGCAGCATCAGCGTCCAAGGGAGCGCTGAAGAGAAAAAGAAGTTCAGAAAAGGGGAAGGAAAGGAGAACACCAGGAAGCATTGACAAGATGCAAGCCAGAGGGAAACTACTTACCCTTTGCGGGAAGGGGGTAGCCTTCGGCCTGAAACTTGCTTCTTCTTCCTCTCAGCCTTCGGCTTCTTGGCGGGGGGCTCTTGAGCACCGCTACCCGTCCTCTTCCGAGTGGTGGGAGTGGCCACCGCAACCGGATTGACGTCGAGGACGTCCTCGTCTTCCTCATCCGCGTCAGCATCGTCTGCAGAGTAGAAGAGAAGAAGCAGATGAGAAGCAGAAAGGAAGAAGAAATAGCGCTACCCGTAGCTGCAGAGGAAAGCTCAATCACCTTCTTCATCGTCCTCAGACCAATCCCGAATGGAAGCATCGATGTGGTGCTTACCATGCTGTTCGGCATGAGGGACACAGAGGGTGTCCTGGGTGTCGTAGGCGGTCTCGTCATCCTCCGTCCGGTCTGGGTCCCAGTTGGCTTCAAGGAGCTCCTCGTTCTCAGCAAGCTGGCGGTCAAGATGCTGAAAATACAAGTATGCAGCATAAATCAGTTAAGTAATACAAGGAACTCTACCCGGAGCGGGATGCAAACACAAAGCATATTTAAGCAAGTGCTCTACTCGACATGGTGTGCACACACAAAGCACATAAGGCCTAACAGATGCTAGCAAATGCTCTACTCGACATGGCGTGCACACACAAAGCACACAAGGCCTAACAGATGCTAGCAAATGTTCTACTCGACATGGCGTGCACACACAAAGCACATAAGGCCTAACAGATACTAGCAAGTGCTCTACTCAACGTGGCGTGCAAACACAAAGCACATGAAGCCTAGTGGATACTAGCGGGAGTTTCTACTCGGCACAACATGCGAATACTAAGCATCCTAAGCTGGAAGGCCGTCTACTCGGCATCATGATGCAAAGACAAAGCATAACAGTACTAACCTGTCCGATGGGTTTCGTGCGGCTATACGGCACGAAGCCGTACTGCCAGTTATCGGTGAGGCCAGTGCTCATGATCGAGAGCGCCCAGACGGCCACATCCGCGTTGCTCAACTCGAACGTGGTCGTCCGTGTGCAGTCTCTGTTCCCCCCATGTAGCACATGAGGTGCGCACGACGCTGCAGCGGGAGCACTCGCCTGGAAATCCAGCAGGTGATGGGGTCGTCGCTCTTCAGCCCCAAATCCTTCAGCTGGGCAAGGCGCTGGTTGATCTGATTGATGTCGCCTTCCAGTGCAGGCTTGAATCCCCAATTCTGTTGGGTGGGCGCCGTGTTCGTCCACTTGGGGAGGTGGATCCGATCCACAATCGGCGCTCCCTCTTCGACAGCAACGTTCTTCACGTAGAAGAACGACCGCTGCCACTTGCGCACGGAGTCAAGGCCCTTGATGCGCGGGTGGTTGGTCCCGCCGCGTTGCAGCATCATGGCGCTGCCGGTCTTGGTCATGCTGCGGGTGCTCTCCGTGCTACCCGGCTTGGGCACGCTCTGCTTCCTGAAGAAGAAGTAGCGCGCCCAGGTGTGCACCGTGGGGCGCACACCCAAGAACGCCTCGCACACCACAGCGTGGTATGCGAGCATCACGATGGCGTTCGGAGGCAGATGATGCGGTTGAAGGCCGAAGTGGTTGAGGAAGGAGCGGAAGAAGTCGGAGACGGGAAGCCCGAATCCTCGCTTGAAATGAGCAAGGAACACGACGAACTCGTCCGCCTCCGGAGTGGGGACGAGCTTGCCGTTCGAGGGCCTGCAGCGCACGCCGGCGGGAACCCGGCGGGAACCCGGCGGGTGTTCACGAGCCACTGGCAATCGTCTGCCGTGACCTCGGAACCAGCCCATCCGGCGCGGACATCATCGTCGCGGGCCATCGAGAAGAGGAGATTTGGTGGAGATTCGTGGAAGATTGATGGGATTTGCTAGCCTTCCGGCGTCGCAGGGAGCAGCGGCGCGGTGAGATGCGCGGCGGCGAAAGCACTCTGTGGCGGCGGAGATGCGAAGAGACAAGGGATGAATGGGAGCAGGAAGAGGAAGAAAGAGTTACCGAGGGGGTATTTATCCCTCCCCTCGGATAGCCATTACTAGTAACGTCAGTGGGATCAGTTGTGCGCAGAGATCGTGCGACGTGGGGTGTGGGCCGGTTAGAAACGCACACAGCGCAGTTCGCGCGCGTAACGGCCGCAATCGATCCCACGTTGAGATCGTGGGTGATAACTGCACTTGATGTGACCTAACGGGCCGGTGGGCCCAGGCCGCAGTGATGGGCGCGTGGCCTGCCATATCCCGGGCACCGAGGCGTCGGGGGTACGAAAACGTGACATGTGTCCAGTTGCAGTGCGGAAAGGTGGATTTGGTCTGCCACGCCGAGATTTTCTCCAGGAATTCCGCGAAGTCATTCTACTCGGCAACAGAGAAGAGAAGTAGTTCTATTCGGAAAAGAAGAGACTCGAGCCAGAATTCGGGGCTACTCGGAGGTTCTACTCCGCAACCTAGGGTTCAAAGGAAAGATTGGTTTTAAGATGGCAGAGCCAAGTGAACAAGTTCGCAAGACTCTACCAGCTTCGGGGACTAATGTCGGGGGGTTACCCCCGAGTAGGGTAAAGGCAAGTGCTAAGGGCAAGATCAGAAGAGACGTTTGGCAGAGTAGCTGGCTACCTGGTACTCGCTACCCGGTCGACTGCTATTCGGCCGTACACACTGATGGCCAGGAGTAAGAATCAAGGAAATTATTCTCCTCCGAGTAGAGGAAGTGGTCCGAGTAGAAATGGCGGTCTCCTACTCGGGCCAGAAGTCAAAGGAGCCGTTCTGACACAGGATCCCGCGTATCCTGGGTCCGTACTGGGGCACTGTTCATCTGCAGAGCGCGTGCTTATCCCCGCCAGGGTGTCAGCAGGGCGTCGCAGGTTAGGGGGGTCTACCCCATGACAGTGTCAGTGATAACAGATCAGCTTCTTGGTTTTGCACAACGACTTTCCACACGGAGACAAACTTGGAAGCCAAAGCTGTCAGCGGGAAGCTGGAAGTGTACAGTGTGCACACTATGTCGACATCTTGGCTGTATCCGGCTGGGCACCAGTATATAAGGTGCCCTGCCTCCTCCTGCGCGAGGGACGACGACACTACTAGGGGGCTACAGTTGCATAGAGAGAAGAGCGCCTACTCGGTTGTAAGCAAAACCTGTACTGTGGCTACTCGGTAACACCCGAATATAAAGAGAGAAAGGCAGGAGTAGGGGTTTTACCTCCACACGAGGGCCCTGAACTTGGGTAGATCTTGTTGTTTGCGGTGCTAGTTTCATCCTCACGCGGCTACTCGTTGCGTGATCCCTCCCCGAGCGCCTCCAGCGTCCATCGTCCCCACATCTTTAGCCATCCTATGGCATCTGCAGTGACACCACCACGACAGGATTACTTGTTAGTAGTTGATGCTTGTGAGATTTATCGGTATTTACACTTTAGGACCAGATTGTTATTATCCATTATATCACCTCTGATTATGATCCATATGATGTCTTGTGAGTAGTTCGTTTAGTTCTTGAAGACATGAGAGAAGTCATGATGTTAGTAGTGGAATTATGTTGAAGTATATCTAGTGGTTTGATATTTAAGTTGTGGTGCTATTCTTCTAGTGGTGTCATGTGAACGTCGACTACATGATACTTCACCTTTATGGGCCTAGGAGGATGCATTGTGTATTTGGCTACTAATTGTGGGGTTGCCGGAGTGACAGAAACATAAACCCCCGTTAGGAAACCAATGCACGAGGGAGTGTAGGATCCCGGAGTTTTAAAGATGTGGTTAGATTTATCTTAATTACTTTCTTGTATTTGCGGATGCTTACGAGGGGTATAATCACAATATGTATTAGTCCTAGTTGGGCGGTGCATTAGCATATGTTCACTCACACAACACTTATCGAACCAATAAATATTAATCAACCGTATGAAGAGAAAGCACCTGACTAAATTCCCACGTGTACTCGAGAACTGTCGGATATATACCATTTAGGGGTATATCAGATGGTGTCCTAAAGTGCCGGATTACCAGGGTGGCCTGAATGGTAATGGGCTACGGTCCATTAGGCGGCCCAGTAAGCTGATGCATAGAAGCCGGATTCTAGAAGAACCCGGACCACGGCCCACGTGGTACGGCTTGGAGTAGAAGGCGGATTCTTGCCTTCCAAGTTAGGACTTACCGTAGTCTTCTAGGTTTCCTTTTCTGTAAGCCCTAACCCGGCTATTATATAAAGACAGACGGGAGAGAAGAACAGAGAGACAATAACCTAGAAGCTAACTCGCTGAGAGGTTGATCCTTGTCGAGAAGCCAAACCCAACTCACATTGTACTTTGTATACTTCAGGCTTCAGCCCTGATTTAGTGAGATTGCAGGAGTAGGAACGCCGCCTAGTTGCGACGTACCAAACCTGGGTAAAACTCCGGTGTCATTGTTTTTCATACAACCACGTCCCCCCACAATCTCTATCGGTAGTCTCATGGCACCCCCGTCTATGAATTCTACTACGATGTCTCGACAGTTGGCGCCCACCGTGGGGTCAGCGATGTCAGGCGTTATGTTTCGATCGGGGATACTCGGCGGAATTGGCAGTACCATAACTGTCGGAAGTCTGGAATTCGACAACGACGTCGGGCGCTTCCTCGACAACGGATCGTACATGCCAGCACAGAATCATCTGGTAAGTGCTTGCGTTTTACCGATTGGATCTGCAAACATCTTTATCGGATTAACTGCAGAGGCAATGGGATTTTGTGGTGGAAGCAAATTTATCCCACCCGCCCTATACCCAGTCAAAGAAGACTATGACGCCGGGTTTTTCTCAGATCACCGATACTCTGCTGAATCGCACTTTATCGATATGGTGCAATCCGAGATCACCGAAAACACGGATGAAAACAATCCCATGGAAGAGGTAGAAAACAACAGTCCCACAATAGAGGTGGAAGATCCGACATCCGTCAATCTGACGATGAACTCGGAAGCTGGTTCTGTGTTAGCCGCCATTGAGGCGAGATTAGAGTCGGAACCCGGATTGGACCAGCTCGACTCCGAAGACGAAGATGTAGACGCTTTCGAAAGAAAGGTCAAATCCTTTCAAGAGGTATTCCACGAAGTACTAATGGTAAAACCGGCTGCAAACACGGATGTCGAAAGTCAGGAAACCCCTAGAACACCTCCGCTAGATGAGGAGAGAGAGGATGGGGAAGCCAGTCCAACATACCCGGATGTCAAGGAATTGACAGAGGAGGAACCTAGTAAAAAACCTCCCTCCTCCAAGAAAAAAACACAAAGCTTCGAAGAAACTCCAATACAAGCTCCGGAAGAAAAAATTGGCTGACCCAGTCAACGAAAACCTGGAAGAAGGAGGAGGAAGTGGAGTTAAGCCTGCGGAGAAGAAAACGAAGGAAATCCCTGTTCCGCCAATGTCAGAACATGACGAACAGGATTTACTTCAAACACCAGTGGGACCTCACGAACCCCCTAAAGTGCTGGAAGCCAGGAGACAAGCTCTCCAAAGGCAACAGCAACATCTATTCCGAACTCGGGAACATCTCCAGAAAACCCAAGCTGACATTAAGTTAAAGCAGGAAGAAATAGAGGAGTACGAGAGAAGGAATAGATCCGGCATTAAACCTACACGGTTACCCGGAATCACAAGAACGGAAGTACTGCCGCCAAACGAGAGGTTTCAAAACACGACCTGGCAAAAGCAAGTAAACGGCACAGATGCCAGGGGCGAACCTATATATAAAACCGCAGCAGAAAACGCGGAGGCCGTGTTCGCCATCCTCAACAATGATCTGTACTCCAATGACGAAAAACTTTAGGGGTGTATGCTTTCTTAGGAAAGGCATTGCAACAGCAACAACAAGGACAATCAAGATCAGGGAAGTTGCACGACAACTCAGCCCTATGCAAAACAGCCACTTGTGCCGCTGGAGCACCTGGACCTGAAGAATCTGGAGATTCAAGTAATTCGAAAGAGAAGAAAGAAGATCCGAGAAAGGACAGGAAAAAGCCCGATAACAAGGATGCAGCATCCAGAACCGGATCCCATCTGTCGAAAGATGGAATTAATCCCCGAGATCGGGAAGAACAAAACCGGAAATACGGCAAAGCAATGCCGCCTCCGAGACGCCCTGCTGAAAAAGCCGGAAGAAACGACGTTCCTCACAGGCGTGAAAGATCCCGTACTTCCCCCAGGAATAAGGAAAGACACAAGAGTAGAACTCCACCTTATCCCAAAGGGCATGATAACGGAGGAAATAGAGATAACCCCGGAAGAGCGGGTTCACGCAACAATGGAAAAGAAAGGAGCAGATCCCCTTCTATCCATTCAGCCGGGAGATACTCCGCACACATTGATAGAGCGGAAAGAGATGATCTATACTTCGGACCCAAGTGTTTCACTGACAGGATCCGAAGAATAACTCCGCATTCTGGCTTCGCCAAAGTTGGTCCAATATATCAAAAATACACCGGCAGTACAAACCCGGATACCTGGCTCTCAGACTATTACATAGCCATCCAGATTAACAATGGGACAGACCTAGAGGCAGTAAAATTCCTCCCCCTAATGTTACTGGACGGAGCCAGAGATTGGATGAACGGGCTTCCGTCAAGAACTGTCGATAGCCGGGATGATATGGCTAGAGTATTTACTCAGCATTTTCGGGGAACGTACAAACTCCCCAACAGTATCAATTAGTTAAACCGCTGCACCAGTTTTAAGATGAACCATACGTGGACTTTATCTCAAGGTGGACTGCAATGAAAAACAGCTGTTCTGGAGTAACTAATGTACAAGCAATGCATGCTTTCGCCAATGGCTTAAAACCCGGACTCGTACCGTTCATGATCTGTTCCAAAAAGCACAAAGATCTCGGATCTATGCTTACAACCGCAAACAAGCACGCAGCGGCCAAAGATGACATCAGAACAAGAGGTGGCAATATCAATACTTTGATTGAAGCCAAAAAGACCCCTCGTCCTGAGAAAAAAGCAGCTTCAGAAACACAACAAAAACCAAAAAAAGTTAACATAGCCTTTGGAAGAGAAAATGGGAGCAAATGGAAAGGACGAAGCACAGAACCGATCAACTACACAAAAGAAGAGTGGGAAAGAATAAAGTCGGAAAACTGTGTCCACCATTCGCAATTTGGGAAACCCACCCATATGAACGCACAATCCGGCTCAACAAGCATATGAAAGGCAGTGCAGGATCCGGGAGCAAGGGAAAAAATTACAAGAGAAAATTCTCCAAGCAAAAGCCAGAAGCTAAAAAAGAAGACAGTGAATCGGACACTGACGAAAAAATCCAAGAACAACAGCAAAAAGGCGAGCCTAAGTTTCCGAGAGTTGAAGGAGAATGCAACTTAACTTTCCTAGCAACTCCATCAGCAAAGGTGGCAAAGAAAACACTTCGAGAAATAAACGCGGTTGTCCCACCAACCTCGAAGTTCTTGAAGTACTCTAATACACCAATTACCTGGGATCAGTCGGATCATCCCGAAAATATCCCAGAACCCGGCACACAAGCTCTAGTTGTAAGTCCTATTGGTCAAAACACTAGGCTAAAAATAGTGCTGATGGATGGAGGATCCAACATTAACATAATGTACCTGGATACATTGAAGCATCTGCGAATCTCCAAGGCCCAGCTCAACCATAGCAACATACGCTTTCACGACATTGTCCCTGGCAGGCAAGCACGATCCCTAGGAGAAATTTACCTAGAAGTAACCTTTGGAGAGAGAGAACATTTCCAGCAGGAAAAAATATCCTCCGAGGTTGTGCCGTTCTAAAGCGTGTATCACACAATACTCGGACGTCCAGCTTTCGCCAAGTTCATGGCAAGGTCATGTTATATATATAACAAGCTGAAGATGCCAGGACCAAAAGGAGGAGTAATCACCATAAGTGGAGACTTCAAATTGGCAAACGAGCTGGAAAAAGAAAAACACCCTTTGCGCAGAAAAAGTGATAGCAAAGGAGGAATTAAAAGAGCTAGCAAAAGAAGTATCGCCGATAAAAATGCCGGCAGGAAAAGAAAGCCGGAAGCCGACAGACAGCTTCAAATCTTCCGGGAATACAAGATAGGTTATCTTATATCCCAAAGATCCGACAAAGTTTGTCGTAGTGGGAACTAGCATGACCAACAAATAGGAAAGCGAGCTCATCAAGTTCCTCCGTGAGAACTGGGATATTTTTGCATGGTGTCCAGCGGACATGCCAGGCGTACCCAGGGAACTTGCTGAGCACCAACTCAAGGTAATTCCAGGATCTAAACCCGTCAAGCAAGGTCTCTGTCGATTTGACGGAAGAAGACGGAAGGCTTTTGGCAAGGAAATTATCCGGCTATTGGCAGCTGATTTTATCCGGGAAGTTATACATACTGAATGGTCTGCAAACCCAGTATTAGTCCCGAAGAAAGATAGTACTTCTCTTAGGATGTGTATAGATTATACCGGCTTGAACAAATTGTGTCCAAAAGATAGGTTCGCGTTACCGCGAATCGATCAAATAATAGATGCTACTGCATGCTCTGAGCTTTTATGCTTTTTGGACGCTTATTCCGGGTATCATCAAATACGCATGAAGGAAGAAGACCAAATTGAAACCTCCTTCATAACTCCATATGGAACATACTACTACATAACCATGCCTTTTGGCCTGAAGAACGCAGGTGCAACCTACCAGCGCTGCATGCAACGATGTTTGCATAGTCAGATTGGCAAAAATGTTCACGTTTATGTGGACGATATTGCCGTCGTTTCCAAGACACGCTCCTTGAAGATCTGCGAGAAACCTTCAAAAATTTGCGCACTTATAAAATGAAGTTAAATCCATCAAAGTGCGTATTCGGGGTTCCCTCAGGAAAACTTCTGGGTTTCATGGTTTCCCACAGAGGAATAGAAGTAAACCCGGAAAAGATCAAGGCAATCTTAAACATCTCAAGGCCTACGTGCTTAAAAGATGTACAAAGATTGACGGGTTCTGCAGCTGCCGTCAGCAGGTTTATAAGCCGGCTAGGAGACAAAGCTCTACCATTATACAATTTTTTGAAGAAATCCGACAAATTTGAATGGACAGAAGAGGCGGACAAAGCGCTAACCCGGTTAAAAGAAACCTTGATGCAAGCTCCGATTTTGGCATCGCCAAAAGACGAAGAACCCATGTTACTGTACCTGACAGCAACAAACTGGGTTATCAGCGCGGTGATAGTTGTGGAAAGGAGGAAAGACGAGCAAACCATACCAGATCAGCATCCGGTGTATTATGTAAGTGAAGTTTTTTCCGAGTCCAAGCAAAGATACCCGCACTATCAAAAACTGGCATATGGTGTATTTTTCGCATCTCGAAAACTCCACCATTACTTCCAAGGACATTCCATAACAGTGGTATGCAAAGCACCACTAGGGGATATAATCAACAATGCGGACGCAACAGGCCGAGTAGCCAAATGGGGCATCGAGTTAGCTGCGTTTGACATTAAGTACCAACCCCGAACGGTAATAAAATCCCAGGTGTTGGCAGATTCCGTCGCTGATTGGACAGAAGTAATGGAAAACACACCAATGCCGGAGTCGGAATACTGGGTTATGCATTTTGATGGATCCAAGATGAAGGAAGGCGCTGGAGCTGGTGTAGTACTAAAATCCCCCAAGGGAGATACAGTGGAGTACGTATACAAATACACTTCAACGCCAACAATAATGTGGCAGAATACGAAGCCTTGCTTCATGGATTGCATATTGCAAAAGAAATAGGTGCCAAACGCATCTTATGTTATGGTGACTCAGATTTGGTACAGCATCAGCTCAACCAAACATGGGACGCCAAAGCCCCATCATGGCCGAATAGCGGAGAACGGTGGACGAGTTTGCAATTTGCTTCCTGGGATTTGAAGTACTTCATGTCAAAAGGGAAGAAAATTGGAACGAGGATGCATTAGCCCGCATGGGCTCGGAAAGAGTGAAAACCCTACCACCGGGTGTGTTTGTCCAGCATTTGCACGAACCATCCATAAAAGGTGGAGATGTCGACTATCCTCTAGTTTCCGAGTCAATCGAAGTTTTGCTCGTTAACCCGGATTGGACAATTCCATATCTAAACATCTTAGTAGATCAGAAGTACCCGGAGGGAGCAAACGAGGTCTTGCAAAGACAAATCAAACGTCGATGCAAATGATACACGGTAATCAACGGTTGCCTGTATAAACGCAGCACAACCGGAATTTTTCTGCGATGTATATCGCCACAAGATGGCCGAGAAATTCTGCAAGAAATCCATGCTGGAGATTGCGGACATCATGCTCAATCAAAAAGCATAGTTAAGAAAGCATTCTGTGCAGGATTTTTCTAGCTAACAGCCAAGACAGATGCCGAACACATAGTCAATACATGTGCCGGATGTCAGTATTACGGCAAGCAGACGAATATGCCAGCCCAATCACTCAAAACTACCCCTACTACATGGCCATTTGCGGTCTGGGGCTAGATATGATGGGACCATTCAAAACTGCAAGAGGTGGACTTACACATCTACTCGTTGCAGTAGATAAGTATACCAAGTGGGTGGAGGCAAAACCCATAAAAAATCTTGACGGTGTAACAGCCAAAAATTTCATCATTGACGTAGTCATGAGATACGGTGTTGCACACAGCATAATAACCGACAACGGGACAAATTTCTCTATTGAAGAGTTGGCAAAATATTGCTGACAAACGGGAATACGCCTAGATCTTGCATCTGTGGCACACCACAATCCAATGGGCAGGTTGAAAGAATGAATATTTTAATCCTGCAAGGAATATGCCCAAGACTCGAATCTCCCCTTCATAGAGCAGCTGGAGTAAGGGTGGAAGAGTTACCCTCCGTGCTTTGGAGTATTCGAACGACGCCAAACAGGTCAACAGGGCAAACCCCGTTTTTCCTAGTTTACGGCGCGGAAGCAGTCCTTCCAACGGACATGATCCATGATAGCCCAAGAGTGCAGACTTTCGATGACTCGGATGACAAAAGCGCACGACAGGATGCCGTCGATCTCCTAGAGGAAGAACGAGAACTTGTGCTTCAAAGATCTGCCATTTATCAGCAAGGTTTACGACGTTACCATAGTCGGAAAATCAGGCATCGTTCTTTTAAAGAAGGTGACCTAGTGCTAAGATTGGTACAACAAAGAAAGCACAAATTGGCTCCAGTTTGGGAAGGACCATTCGTCATTAGCAAATCTATGAAAAATGGATCATACTATCTTGTAGATATTCGAGACACGGAAGATTATCCCGAAAAGCCGAATCGCAAAAGAAAGAGAAAGATAGATGACGAACTAGGGGAGACCAAAAGACCCTGGAGCATCCAGTAGTTACGTCCCTTCTATACTTAGTTCAATTTCTATGTAAACATCTTTGAGATCATGAAATAAAGTTGTCGGAATTCATACATCTATGTTTTTTACATGTTCATTATAGTTTAAAACATAATTCCGTCTTATCTATTTCCCAATGATCTTTCAAAATACTCAATGTTAACCCGAATTGTGCCTGCGTGCTCGGTGTTAAAAAACTGAATGATTTTCAGCCTAAAATGGCTTAAGGAAACCCAGATTGTGCCTGCGTGCCTGAGTTTCATTCAAAAAATTCCTTACCTTTCTCTAAGTATTATCTGATTGTTTTTATGTTGGGTCGCAGGAGCTAGTAAGTAAAAATGCCTTTAGTATGATCCATGTTTCCTAGTTTCGACTGATTGGTTATACCCAGTCGCTTGGCATGAAGATTAAAATACTATCGAGCCATTTCTAACACTAAGGACAGTTAAAGCATACAAACCAGAGAACTTAGAAGATAAAGGAATAAAAACCCGGAAAACTTGCAAAGGACTTAATAAATATTGCTGCAAAAGCGGAGTACTTGTTTATACAAAGGAATAGAAAGCATTACAATAAGTTTACATTGTAGTAATGCTCCTATTTCCTATTTTCTACCCAGGGCAAGGCATCCTTCAGGCATCCGAGTCATCTTCACTACTGGACTCCTCGGGAATATCTGGAATGGTTTCCTCTGGGTAGAACGTGGAAATGTTGACCATGGTAGCGATCTTGGTGGCGTGACCTTTGATGGCTTCGAAGATGCCGGCCCGCTGCGCCTCCGTGTATCCTTGCAGGATGCCGGACGCCACGCGCCAAGATTTGGCGTCAGGGTAGTGCATGCGCATGAGCCCTAGAGCCATGCGCGCACCACCACGCGCCGCGGAGCGTGGGATGGATTCCCTGGACTCCGCCACCTCCACCATAGCTTCCGAAAGTTTTTCAACTTCCAAGAACTCCCTAGTCCTGGCGGGAAGGCATTTGCTGACCAGCAGCATCCCCGCAGCCTTGATTGCGGTGAACACCTTTCCAAAGGCTCGGATTTTCTCAATCCGAGTAAGCTGGGGCTATCTCCTGTTTCAGTAAAGACACAAAAAGTGTTAGCAAAAACAGAGAAAGATGTAAACATGAAAAATCCGGTAAAAGATAAAAAACTTACCAAGAATTTTGTCCATCTCGGCACCTTCCCCCAAGCGCTGGTTCAAGGCATTCTCCAAATCTCGGATAGTGTCCTTGTCCTTGGCTGCTTTGTCGGAGGCCTTGGATTCGGCAATACCGACTGCCAATTGGCTGGCCTCCAGGTCCTGCTGCAACTTCATATTGAGTTTATGAAGATCCAGGTTTTCCCGACGCAGGTTCTCGGCATTGCCGGCATCTTCAGCAACTTGGTTGGCTTTTGCCAAAGAAGCTGAAAAGCAAGTAAAAAGGACGAGTAAGAAAATTCGGAAAAATACTTAGAAAAATTCATACAACTGGAAGCAGAGAAAAATCTTACCTGCTGATTTCTTCAGCTGCTGCTGAGTACACGCCAGTTCTGCCTCCTTACCCTCAAGAATAGAAAGAAGGGATTTCACCTCCTTGTTCTTGACGGTAAGCTTTTTTAAAACTTCCATGTTTATGTTTTCAGCGGTTTGCTGAAATACGGAAAAGCGAAATGCTTAAAATTAAAAACAAGCATAAAAACGAAAAAAAGCATTAAGGAAAAAGCATGCATTTGACTTATCGCATGGGGGCTAGAGGTATTACCTGGCTCATCCGCTGCAAACCTGACCAAGTTTCGTTGAACTCTTTTGCAAACTCGGCAAAAAGAGTCCCGACATTGCTAAGGCCTTCATGGATATCCTTGAAATCCTTATCAAAGGTGGGAATGGGATCCTCCTTAGTTGGCTAAGAAGGACCTCCCATTTCTGGGGTGCCCTTTCCCTCGTGTCCGTTTCCGGCACAATGGGATGGCTGGTCTGCTGGGTTTCTTCGTTCATTGCAGCAGCATGCTCTTCTGTATCTGCAACTGGAGTATCTGGGGCAGTTGCAGGAGAAGGATGTGGACCTCTTTTAGCCACAGCTCTAAACCTTTTAAGCTTTTTATGCTTCAAGGTTGAGGGAGGCAAGCTAAAAAGAGAAGTACCGAAGAATTAAAAATCCGAGACAAAGTAAGAAAGGTTCCGACAAAAATAAAAAACTGGGATGTCAAACCTGGAGGTAACGACGGGGACACCGTCAAGATCGATCACTTCCTGGGAGGCGGAAATCTTCTTGAGTTTCCGTCCACCCGCAAAGTTGGCACACAGTGCGTCCAACTCGGCATCAGTTGCAAGGTCCGACTCAGGAAGATCGAAGATCTGTCAAAAAAGACAAAGAGAATAATGTGAAACCCAAAATGCAAAAGACGTACCTTTGGAGCCGGGTTGGCTGCCGTGTACATCGGCCGGCTTTCCTCGTATTGGTCGCGTGCTGTGACCAATTGATTCACGTGTTTCCGTAATTCCTTCACCGTCAAGGATTTGTCCATCGTCCGCATGGCGTACGCGGTTCCCGTGTAGTCGCATAAAAGCCGAGGACCGTGGTCAGCCAAAGGCTGAATTCGCCTCTCTAACCAGCATAGAACTGTGTCCATGCCGGTCATAGGCGGATCGGAAGTGACGAGCTTGGCGATGCGCCGCTTGATCTTAAGGAGATCTGGTGGCAGGGTTTGCACTGCTTCAGTCGCCCAGTTTTCCTGGGGAGTGGCGGCAGTGTTGGCGAAAGGTGGAATCCCAGTTGTTTTTCCGGGAAAGGGGACATCTGGATGGTAGAAGAAGGAACCCGTCCAAAATTTGACGGATTCTGAAGTTTTGATCTTGGGGAACCAATCTTCCCTGAATCTACGCAGGGTGAAAGAAATGGTTCCGCAAGTCGGGAGTGCGCCCTCTGAAGGGTTTCGCTTAACCCCGAAACAATAAGTCCAGAAATCTAATCTAGGGGCTAAACCTAGATACCCTTCGAAAAGGGCCTGGAACCCGGCTAAGTAGAGAATGGAATTAGGTGGCAAGTTATGAGGTTGGATGTGGTAATGATTGAGTACCTGGAGAAAAAAGGCGGACAACGGAAATCCCATACCTCGAGAGATATGAGAAGTAAGAAGCACCCGCTCTCTGGCCTTAGGTGAGGGCTCGGACTCGTCCTCCTCGCTCCGCCATTTCCCTTTCTCTATGAGTCCCTCTTCTCCATTGTCGGGAGAAGGGAAGGAGGGATGCTGCTCCGGCTCCAATTGCCGGAAGATTCGCCTTCTTCCTCGGCTCCGGCGGCGAGCTCCTCTCTGTCGAGAGTGAGTTTTTCCTCCGCCGTTTCGGGAGGCGGAGGCGGAGGCGGGGTAGAAGAAGATGTGGCCAGGTTATCGGCCGCGAGAGGCAGATCCTCGCGGTCCTGGCTACCAGAAGTTTTCTCCGGCACGTCGGCGGTGGCGCGGCTCGGTGAATCCAATAATGGATCCATTTCGTTGATGATGTCGTCGATCTCCGTGGCAACGGAGCGCTCCGGGGATGCGCGTGATGAGTCCATTTCACGGCGGCGCGACTAGGACCGTGAGTTCTCCAACGTGAAATCCGGGGACAACGCTTGCGCGATCTCGAGCTCTGTTTCGTTCTCACTAGGACTAAGGCAATGGCTGGGCGCTTGAGCTGGGAGGTGAGAAGGGAGCGGAAGGTTTGCCGGAGAGGATGAATAGGCTATTTATAGCCCGGAAATTCTTTACGATACGTACTAACGTCACTTTTGACCGTTGGATGCTTAACGCGTGTCACTCGCTGGAAAATCCGGGAAATGAATCGACATGTGATAATGGCAATCTCTTTGTTTCCTGTGAAAATCTGTCAGAGATACGTTTCAGCGTTTCACAAACGAAAACCCAAACGTCCCTGACGTCAGCACGATTTCGTCGCTGACGTAGGAAGTTCCTTCTCCACGAAGTCTCGTGGAAGAAAAAGCCGGATTTCCCGAAATCCGAGTTTCGTGTTAAAGCATGATTTGAAGGAAAAGAAGAATCAAGACGAAGAGCCAACATTTCTAGGAAAGAATGCATTTGGACGAAAGACGGCGATTCCGAGTCTTAATCCTTCTTGGGGGCTACTGTCGGATATATACCATTTAGGGGTATATCAGATGGTGTCCTAAAGTGCCGGATTACCAGGGTGGCCTGAATGGTAATGGGCTACGGTCCATTAGGCGGCCCAGTAAGCTGATGCACAGAAGCCGGATTCTAGAAGAACCCGGACCACGGCCCACGTGGTACGGCTTGGAGTAGAAGGCGGATTCTTGCCTTCCAAGTTAGGACTTACCGTAGTCTTCTAGGTTTTCTTTTCTGTAAGCCCTAACCCGGCTATTATATAAAGCCGGACGGGAGAGAAGAACAGAGAGATAATAAACTAGAAGCTAACTCGCCGAGAGGTTGATCCTTGTCGAGTAGCCAAACCCAACTCACATTGTATATTATATATTTCAGGCTTCAGCCCTGATTTAGTGAGATTGCAGGAGTAGGAACGCCGCCTAGTTGCGACGTACCGAACCTGGGTAAAACCCCGGTGTCATTGTTTGTCATACAACCAGATCCCCCCACAATCTCTATCGGTAGTCTCATGGCACCCCCGTCTATGAATTCTACTACGATGTCTCGACAAGAACGTTTGGTAATCATAAGTAGAACAACCAGCTTGTCCTTTGCTCTCAAAAGGATTGGGCCACTCGCTGCAATTATTATTACTGTTATTTATTTACTCGCACTTTATTTATCTGCTATATCAAAAACCACCAAAAACCCGTTTGCTATTGTTTACGGTGAATTCTCCATCCAACCTGCTTCTCAACACCTTATGCTCCTCGTTGGGTTCGACACTCTTATTTATCGAATGTACTACGATACACGCTCTATATTTGTGGGTCATCAATGTGCTCCTCATAGTCGGATTGAGGTCGTCTCGCCACATCAGCGCAGTGTCACCAACCAAGCGCAAGCGGGGAGAGGGGTGGGACTGGGACATGCACTAAGATTAGGCTCCAGCTTCACCCTAGCCCTAGGGGGAGGGGGCACGAGCGCGAACCATTTTTATTAAATGATCGTTTCACAATATTCCTAGTTGCTAAGGCCCGTTTTGAAATTAGAACACAAACATATGCACAAAAAGGAAAGGAAAGAAAAACAATTGAACGAAGCGTCATGTCGCTACTCACCTCTGTCATCTTGATCCAGGCTGCTACAACATGCGTGATCAACTCTGGAACAACCGTCTCCTTCTGGCATGATCGCTGCTCACAAATGGGGTGCTTAAGGGTCACGATGCCGGTGTTGTACATGTTTGCTGCTGACCACTGCTGCACTGTCGCCTCTCAATTTCACGGCCAAGATTTGGACATCCAGCTGTTGAGACCTCTCTCAGCCACAACACAAAGCCAATTGCAAACGCTTCAGGGCTACCTCAATGAAAACCCAGTGCAATTCAGTGAAGGAAACGACGAAAGAATTCTGGTGACCTCGGGAAAGAAGCCTACTACATCATCCTTGTATAAGCTGCTGTCAGATCGAGGACAGAGGAGTCCAATGCATAAATGGATTTGAAGACCGAAAATCCCACAAAAATACAAATTCCTCATGTGGCTAGCATACAGGGGCAGGCTAAACACCAAAGACTATATGGTCAGGAAGAAGTGGTGTCCCAAAAATGGCTGTGACCTTGGCCCCGCAGTTGAATCCATTGACCACACTGTCCTTCACTGCCGGCATGCGCACTGGGTTGGGAAAAATTACAGCTGAATGACCTTGCAGCAGCGTCCACCTCCATTTTTCAGTTCTGTCAAAGTGTGGAGCAATGCATCAGTTCCACTACTTGGCCCGTTTGTTTTGCGGCATGCCTTCTAGGACTGTGGAGAATGAGGAATAATCTTCAACCACAAGCTGGCATCCAGATCGAGGCTTGCTGCTAAAATAATCCAGGAGGTACAACTGTGGGCTGAGAGAGCTGCAAATTCCGCCGAAAGTTTGCACAGTTGGGTTCTCAAGTTCAACATTAGCAATTAGATTTGTATAGGCTTTTATTTTCCTTTTCTTCCCCCTTTGCCACGGCTGCGTCCTGATTGTACATCCCCCACCTCTCTTGCTGTAACCTATAAGGTAGAGTTCCCCTCTACCTTCTTTATATTAAAAAAAAAAAGGCGAACATTCAGTCTCCCTGCAGGCCGATGGCTGGATGTAGCGCTTTCCATGAACTCCAGGAGTAATTGAGTACCAGGTGGTCCAGTAAGATCAACATCATTAGCATAGCGGATTAGGTGTACATATAGGGACAATCTTTTCGATTTTGGTCTGGTGCAGCATTCTTGTTTTTGTTAATTAGGTGCACCAGCCTGCGCGCGCATGCATGTGGTGAAGTTTTCTTTCCTTCCAATGTGGGGCAATGCCTACCTGCATCAGATGATGACATCTCTGAAAACATCTGCATCAGCTGCCGTTATCCTTGAAGAAATGGAACTGGGGATTTCTCTGGGGCCTCGTCTCCACCGGCCCGCCGAGCACCAGCGGACCAACTAATCTGATGTTCATACCGGACCTTAATTATATTCCTTTCCAGTAGATGAGAAGCACCAATCTCAGGGACATGATCTATCGTCAGTGATTCCACCTAAAATATGGAATGTTGGGAGATACATTTTCACATGGATATTTTTTTGGAGAGCGCGTAGACTTGTCCACTCGGAGTCATTTTCCCCTCCCCATGAAAAACGTTTTCCAGAAACGAGTGCGTACGTACAACTTGGACAGTCTATTGAAGACTTGGGGTAATGAAGTTTCGAAATTGGCGAGAAATTACCACACGTGTCTCACTGAAAATAACTGTATGAGCCACCTAGACATAGACATCAAATGTACTTCCAGTATTTAATTTCGTTCTTGTTTTGCTGGAGATGCCACCCCACTCCGAATGTCCTTTTCATGACAGGTCACGAAACAGACTAGTAATTGCAGTGATACACGAGATCCCTTTATACAAGTTAGCTAGCGCAAGTTACACCAGAAGTCATCCCATCAGTTTTGAATATGAGCCACGTTGTCGCCCTATTATATATTGTTTTGAAACAAATTGTCGCCCTATTATATAGTGGTGACATCGCACGTTAAGATCTGGATCCGGGTCAACTTTGCCTTCCCCCTGAAAACGCTAAAACGGGGGTTTATCTAGTGGAGAAGGTAACCGGAATGGGACTCCGGTGGATCCTTCGGTATCAACTGCTCTGTATTAGAGATCACATATTCATAGATCGGCAGCTCCATTGACTTCAAATTGAGAGAAGGACGTGGGCTCTGTCAGGCATCCTAGGCTTTTCCAGTGAGATCGATCAATAGTTTTCGGGAATCCATCATGCTCCACTTGAGAAAAAAAATATTCCCACCAAGCACAGCGTAATGGTACAGGAATCATATTACTTTTGTCCTAACCATTTGATGTTTGACAAATTTTACACGCCCACGCACAAAAAAAATGTTCGAAATTGTATGTGTTATCTTGTACGTACAGCTCCTCCTCACATTTCAGGACTAATCCATGTAACACTATATTACTCGTTGCCATCATGTTATCAGTATCATTACGATATATTAACACTAACATCTGTCAACGCTAGTCTTTTTTTGGAGTAATATCTATCCTTATTGCGAGGGTATGGTAGACTTTGTTATAAAAAACACCACAGTAACTTTACATGTATGGTAATAACACTGAAACTCATAATTTTTTAACTACAATAACAATGCATTTCCGAATGCGTGCTACACTACGGGAGAAACATAAAACGTCGAAGGGGATCCCATACGCCGACGGCCAAATATCGGGGCCGTCGGCGAATGCCAGGAAAGCCAACGGCAAATGAAAAAGAAATTGTGATACGCCGACGGCAACCCCGTTGGCCTATCCTAGTTTTTTTTTTTTGGCTCTCTCTCACCATTTTGAGCATAACATTTGCATTCGAACTCGGATTTCGACATTCTTTAGCTCGTTTTGAAAAGGAGAAACATATATACATCATCATGCATATTATTCAAGCTACATTATTAAAAAAAATCATGAGCAAGAACGGAACAAACAAGAAAGGGTTAACGCTACCGGGTGTAGATCTATAAGTTGGGTTTTTCTCCAGCGGGGCTAGAGATTGAATATTGAGAAACTCTTGGTGTATCTATGATGAAATAGGTATTTGTGTACCTAAAAATGATTTTTTCCAAAAATCATGACGAAACTATGAGGTACCTGTAGTTCAAATTTGACTAGTTTCCACCGGAATCGGCAGAAACTTGTTTTTTCCAAAGAGGTGGATGAAAACCTTTTCATATGAAAAAAATTGGTTATTTGTGCATCTAACACGGTCTAGTATTTTCAAAAATTATAGCTCTTAATTTTTCCAACATATTAATGGTAGGTCCTTCACAAAAAAAACCACTTTTTACACTCGGAAAATAGAAAATGGTTTTTTCTTCAATAAAAAGGAAAACTTCCTCCGTAAACATTATCCGTGCTTGGAAGATGCATGTTTGTGTGGAATATGGGAACATTTCAACAAACTATACCATGGATATGACCATAACATTGGTCATTTGGCCTGAAACCCTGGAATGTTCGGAGGAGATAGCTTGTTTTTGTGAACACATTTTCAACACAACTGTCTTATTCCAAGTTTATTATTTTTGGTGTATACTAGGACCTATATAATGATACCACGCGAAGGTCTCGCATCATTTTTGGTTGTTTTGAATTTTTTGGAATTTTCTAAACCGGTTTAAGGAAAAAGTCAAGGCGGCGGGCATGACTATTCGTAGCTAGGGTTTGAATATTGAGAAACTCTTGGTGTATCTATGTTGAAATAGGTACTTGTGTACCTAAAAATGATTTTTTCCAAAAATTATGAGCAAACTATGAGGTACCTGTAGTTCAAATTTGACCAGTTTCCACCAGAATCGGCAGAAACTTGTGTTTTTTAAAAGAGGTTGATGAAAACCTTTTAATATGAAACAAATTGGTTATTTGTGCATATAACATGGTATAATATTTTCAAAAATTATAGCTCTCATTTTTTGCAACATATTTATGGTAGGTCCTTCACAAAAAAACCCATTTTTTACACTCGGAAAATAGAAAATGTTTTTTTGCTTCAATGAAAAAGAAAACTTTCTCCGTCAACATTGTCCGTGCTTCCAAGATGCATATTTGTGTGGAATATGAGAACATTTAAACAAACTATGCCATGGATATGACCATAACACTCGTCATTTGGCCCGAAACCCTCGAATGTTCGGAGGAGATAGCTTATTTTTGTGAACACATTTTCAACACAACTGTCGTATTCCAAGTTTATTATTTTTGGTATATACTAGGAACAATATAATGACACCACGCGAAGCTCTCCCATCATTTTGGGTTGTTTTGATTTTTTTGGAATTTTCTTAGCGGGTTTAAGGAAAAAGTCAAGGCGGCGGGCATGACTGTTCGTAGCTCGGGGTTGAATATTGGGAAACTCTTGGCGTATCTATGTTGAAATAGGTACTTGTGTACCTAAAAATGATTTTTGCCAAAAATCATGAGCAAACTATGAGGTACCTGTAGTTCAAATTTGACCAGTTTCCACCGGAATCGGTAGAAACTTGTGTTTTTCAAAAGAGGTGGATGGAAATCTTTTCATATGAAACAAATTGGTTATTTTTGCATCTAACATGGTCTAGTATTTTCAAAAATTATAACTCTCAAGTTTTGCAACATATTTATGGTAGGTCCTTCACAAAAAAACCCATTTTTTACACTCGGAAAATAGAAAATGGTTTTTTGCTTCAATGAAAAGGAAAACTTCCTCCATCAACATTGTTCGTGCTTCCAAGATGCATGTTTGTGTGGAATATGGGAACATTTAAACAAACTATGCCATGGATATGACCATAACACTCGTCATTTGGCCCGAAACCTTGGAATGTTCGGAGGAGATAGCTTATTTTTTTGAACACATTTTCAACACAACTGTCGTATTCTAATTTTATTATTTTTGGTGTATACTAGGACCTATATAATTACACCACGCAAAGGTCTCGCATCATTTTGGGTTGTTTTGAATTTTTTTTGGAATTTTCTAAGCCGGTTTAAGGAAAAAGTCAAGGCGGCGGGCATGACTGTTGATAGCTAGGGGTTGAATATTGAGAAACTCTTGGTGTATCTATGTTGAAATAGGTACTTGTGTACCTAAAAATGATTTTTGCCAAAAATCATTAGCAAACTATGAGGTACTTGTAGTTCAAATTTGACCAGTTTCCATCGGAATCGGCAGAAACTTGTGTTTTTCAAAAGAGGTGGATGGAAATCTTTTCATATGAAACAAATTGGTTATTTGTGCATCTAACATGGTCTAGTATTTTCAAAAAAATTATAGTTCTCAAGTTTTGCAACATATTTGTGGTAGGTCCTTCACAAAAAAACCTATTTTTTACACTCGGAAAATAGAAAATGGTTTTTTGCTTCAATGAAAAGAAAAAAAGTCTTATATATGATGGAAAATATTATATGGATGCCATATTTGAATTTCTCTCATTTTTCTAATCTATATAGACATATTATTTGTCAAATTACAATTTACGAATTTATAGATATGAATTATTCAATATTGAATAGAAAAGGCAAAAATATTAATTATTATTTAAATTTAAGATTATTTGAATTCAAATTTATTATTAGTTATTATATTTTATTTAAAATAATTGTTTGAATTCATAAAATAAAAGAGTGTGATATGATGGTCCAAGGGTTAAGGTTAACATGATTGATTGAATAATATTGTCAACATCACATCCGTTGTTTCTAGGTAGATCACAGGGAAAGAACTACGAAGTTAAATGTGTTGGGCCTGGAGCAATCTCATGATGGGTGACCGACCGGAAAGTGTTAGTAGAAACGAGTAATTTAGATTAGAATTAAAAATTGTTAAAGATAAAAATAAATATATTGTGATTAAGTGGTTAAACAAGTGAAATAAAAAAATATGCAAAAAAAATCAAAAAAAATATTTGAATTTTTTTTAAAATAAAATAATTTTGTGCCTATATGCCGACGGGGAGGATACGCCGACGGTTATTATATACGCCGACGGAATGTATCATTCGCCGACAAGGATAAAGGCCGACGGGGATTCGCCGATGGCCACCATCGGCGACGCAATACGCCGACGGGACTCAGCGAAACGCCGACGGTAGCCCCCCGTCGGTGTATTTGACGCGTCCTGTAGTGCTACCGGTCTACCGGATGCACGGAAGAAAAGCGAGACCACGAGTGCACGGAACGGGCGTGATGCTGTCTCCCTCTTCAATCCCACAGAAAATGCTGCCGCGCTGCTGGTTCACAGGGAGAGAGGGGAACTAGGAAAAATAATATATAAGTATACTGGAACTGTAGCGGGCATGCTCGACTTTTTTTTTTATAGCACATAGAAAATACTACTAGTAGAATTGTGCATCGGGAGGCCACATGATGAGGCTACAAGCACATCCCTTGTCACGCTGACTTTTTTTTAACGCGTGTTGTCATGCTGATTGCTATCACATTAGACTTCTCACTACAGCGGGCCGATTGAAGCATTGAGGCCTTTAAGGCTGGCCCACTTATTTTTAGCTGCTGAACCTTCTCTCTGCCTCAGTTTCCGAAATCACTAGAAAAAGACCGGTCTTCCGGAAGGTCACCTCACGCGCTGTGCAGGCGACACTTGTCGTGCTCTATTTCCTCCTAGCCTCCATAGAGTATCCGCATGCGTGACAAGTATCGCCACCAGAGAGTTTTGGGGGGTTTTTCCTTTCCACGCGCGCGGAGGATGAATTGGCACGCATTTATTTCGAGATCTGTTTCTTCAAATGAAATATCTCGCGAACCGTTTTTCGAAATTACGAACCGTTTTCATATTTGAGATCCTCGTGTCGAGATATTCAAAACTAGATCCCATGTTGATAGGTTTCGAGAAACTTTTTTTATTGTACACTCAGAATCAACACGTATGTACGCACAGTTACACGTAGATGTACGCCCAGTTACAGTGAACGAAGTACGTTCCAAGTGCACGTGCTGACGTAAACCCACGTGCACCACGGGTGTACGCCTAGACGGTTGTACACCCATTTGCAGGCGGATGTACACCCGGTCGCTTGTACACCACACGTTGTTTATGAATGTACAACCACATTGCTACTGAAACTACACGGTGTACAAGCACACTGCTACTGGATATACACGGTGTACATGGTGTACACCCACGCATCTGCTACTAGATGTACACCTACGTTGCTACCGGAAGTATAAACTACTACTAAAAGTATAAAGTATATAGAAAAGGAAGTACAAAAGTCCGAAAAAAAAAGTTTCTCGAAACCTATTAACATAGGATCTAATTTTGAAAATCTCGAGGAACTCAAATATGAAAACGGTTCATAATTCCGAATTACGGTTCTGAAGATATTTCGTTTTGAAAAAACGGATCTACAAAGAAATGCGTATACTCCCTCCGCATGTTCCCTCGCCTGCGAGCGCGCCACGTGTCGTCCTCGCGTCCGCTCGTTTTGCCCTTCCGTTAGCTTTCGAGAGGCCTCTCTTTTTCTAGTGGCACCCCTCAGTTTCGCATCAGTTCGGGCTCGGCCTTGCTCTTTGAGTCCTATGCCTAACTTGGGCTGAAGTCCCGGCCTAAAAATATTTTTAGAACCAAAAAAAACATACTCCTGATCTAGAAACTTTTTGAAACTTTAACTTGTTCTTAGGGGGCAAAAGACATATAGTTGTTCTAGTAGAAACCAAAAGGGTAAACTAGGAGTTTTAGGTGTTAAAAAAGATTCCATGGAGAGTTGCATGTAATCGATGCAATCACTTCACAAATGGAAATTCAACTCACATTCTCTTCATCAATTCACGGGCTGCAAATTACCATGGAAAATGTCCGCGCATGTACCGGTTCTGTTTGTTTGGGTCTCCAAACAGGCAGCCATCCGCCCCCTGTTCGGCCTTCGGAGGCAAGTGAACCAAACGAGGGCGACCCATTTGGTCCGCCCATGTCAGGTTTTTCTAATTCGTTGACCATTCCCCAAACTGAATCAAAAGAACTAGCAAACATATGATAAATAAAGCATAGAACTGCTGAAATCACGCTGAAGTCCACAATTTTGTAACTGCTATAATGCATTCCCGTATGCATGCTACTGGTCTACCGGATGCACAGAATAAAAACAGGAGAAAAACAAGACCACGAGTGTACAGAACGGGACACGATGATGTCTCCCTCTTCAACCCCACAGAAAATTCTGTCGCGCTGCAGGTTCACAGGGAGAAAGGGGAGCTAGAAAAAAATCCATTAGTACAGCGGTACTGTAGTGCACATCATGGAATTTTTTATATGTATAGCAAATCCATCCAATATTTAAGTAAGCAAGAATTCATGCGCTCGAGTGCATCCTCATCTCGGGCCCGTGGTGAATTTACATATATGATAAAAACAACAAGATACAAAGACAAAGTAAAGGAGAGGGAACGAGATAACCGATAGAGAAAGCACGCAGAGACAAGAATGTAATCTCGAGTTCCTCCTTTTGAGGGTAGTACGTCTCGTTGGAGGGGTGTGAGTTTCGCCACAAAGACCTACTCAACGCTACAAAGGCCTCACCCTATTCTCCGATGAACCTCGCCACAAAGGCCTAGTTCACCTTCCACTATTTACCCCCTTTGATGCGGGAATCGAGTCATTTACAATAAGCTTGAGGCACACACCCACAACCAAATTGGGGTCTCCCAAGAATCACCAACAATCACCAAGAGAGTAGCAATGGAGCCTAGGTTTTCCACAAGGAAACTCTAGCCTCGAATCCCTCAAGCAAATGAGAGGAGAAATGAAAACCGGTTGGTGAAGGTGTAGATCGGGGCCTTCTCTTTCAATATCCAAAGATCAACGAGTCTGGGTGGAGGGATTGGGAGAGATCTAGGATTTGGTGAGCTCAATAAATGTACATTATTGGCTTGGATGAACTAGCTCATTTGGGGAATAAGAAGGGGTATTTATACCCCCTCCCAAAATGTGGCGGTTGGAGCAGAAAAGTGGAACCGGAAATTCCAGTTCAAACTTGAACCGGAAAATCCGGTTGGCTTCTTCTTCGGATCTGAAACTCGACATGCGTTGACCAAAACCGGAAATTTTGGTAAGCTTCAAATAATCCGGTCAGAATTTCTAGTTGACTCCAGTGTCAAAAAATAAGCTCCAACCGAAAATTCTGGCTGGCCCGGAAATTTCCGGTTGATATTTCCGGCTGATCTTTGTGGGCACAAACTCCAAGTCCTTAGTCTATTTTTCTCTTGTTCTTCCCAAACCGGAATATCCCGTTGATTCAGAAATTTCCGGTTGACTCCAGTGACCAATTACATAGAAAATCTCCTCAAACCGAATTTCTGGTTGACCCTGAAATATCCGGTTGGTCCCTGTGACAAATTTGGGTGATCTAACTTAACCTTCTTTTTTGGTGTTCGATGCAGATGAATAAATAAACTCATATACACTATACACCTTGATAAATAATGTCATTAGTATTGTTAACTGATACATCTCAAACGTATTTATAATTCTAATGTTCCATGGTGTTTTCATGCGATATGCTACATGTTTCCTATACACTTTATGTCATTTTTATGGATTTCCTCGGACTAACCTATTGACAAGATGCCATAGAGCCAGTTCCTGTTTTCTGCTGTTTTTGGTTTCAGAAAAGATGTTCCCCTGGCCATCCACCGACGTTCCCTTTCGCCTATTTAAGCTCCTCCACGGGTCAACCCTAAATAGCAGAGCCTTTTTCCACCAAAAGTTCTATAGCCGCTATCATCGTCAACCCTAGTTTGGGAGGGTTCTGAAGCTCTCCCCGGCACCCTGCCGGGAGGGGGAACCATCACCAGAGGGCTCTTCATCACCATACCTGCCTCCGGAGTGATGAAAGAGTAGTTCATCCTTGGACTACGGGTCCATAGCAGTAGCTAGATGGTTGTTCTCTCCTATTTATGCCTCATGTTTAGATCTTGCGAGCTGCCTAACATGATCAAGATCATCTTATTATAGTGCTACATGTTGTGTCTGCTGGGATGCGATGAATATTGAATGCTATGTCCAATGATTATCAATCTATCATGTTTATGTTATTTATGATCTTGCATGCTCTCCGTTACTAGTAGATGCTCTGTCCAAGTTGATGCTTGTAACTCCAAGAGGGGATATTTATGCTCGATAGTGGGTTCATGCCTCCCTTTCACTCACGCTCAAGTGACAGAAACGTAACAGGTGGGGGATGTGATGTTGCCATTAGGGAGAAAACAACGATGTTTACATTGTTTATATTACACACTTTGCTTAATGCAATTATCTGTTGCTTGCAACTTAATACCCGAGGTTTGATTGGATTACGCTTCGAGGGTGGATTATTAGTCATAGATGCAGCTGGATAACGGTCTATGAATCTCTTTGTAATGCCCGCATGAATTACATAGTAATTAATCATGTCATGCATATGCACTACGGTACAGCCTTTATATCTGTCAATTGCCCAGCTGTAATTTGTTTACCCAGCATGTTATCTATCTGTTTTGGAGAGACACCACTAGTGAACTATGGACCCCGGTCCATTTCTTTACACTGATAATACAACCACTGCAACCGCTGTTTTACTACTACAGTTACTGTTCTATTTCATCTACTACAAACAAGTATTGTTTTCCACACTATACGTCCCATCCTTTGTTTTCAGTAAAACCGGTGAGATTGACAACCTCACTGCTTCATTGGGGGCAAAGTAACTTGATTGTGTTGTGTAGATTCCACGTTGCTGCTGAACCTGTAGTGCGCACTGCCAACATCAGCTAAGAACAATCTTCAGAAGTGATTTCTTTCTCCTACTGGTCGATTCAACCTCGGTTTCTTTCTGAGGGAAAACCTGCTGCTATGCTCTTCAAAACCTCCCTCTTGAGGTTTCCCAATGAGTGCACTCCTTCACCATCATTAACTAACACACAAAACCTTAGGGAAAACAAAATGCATTTTCAATCTCCCCCTTTTTGGTGTTAGATGACAATACTAAGATTTGCAATAAAAACGATAACAACATCATGCTTACGAAAGAGATGGACATTGATTTTTATTTTGCAAGGTAATACGTTCTCATTCATAAGATAAATATCCGGTTACAAGACACGTAAACAACGACATTACAATACTGAAGGATAGTATAATACTTTGCCAAAAAAAAACAACGCATGTCCATCTCCTTCGGCACCGCCAAGAGAGAGAAGACATATCACCTCTTTACCCGAGCTCGACGCGGCTCCATCACTGATTTGCAGCTTTACGGATCTCCAAAATAGTTTGTCAGAAGCAAAACCATTGTCGTTGAACGAATCGGACCGGGGAAACGTGTCCCCAGACACACCATTGAACTCCAAAACTGACATCCCCGCACGACTACAACGTCGAAGGAAGAAACCAGAACTGCCAGCCTCCATCCACAAACCCAGCACAAGATGCACCACCTTCCAGCGGTTAATTGCGCATGCATCCGTCTGCGCGTACTCCCGGATGACAAATCCTCCCTGCTCCACCATGACGTCGGAGACAATGCCGCAGCAACGGGGACAGAACAAAAGGAGAGACACACCCGATGGGATCGCCGCAACCGCCTAGCCGATGCCATCCATGAACCCTAACACCACCGATCTGAAAGATCAGCGAACACACGATGCCATCAACTTCGAGACGCCGCCCTAAAGGACGCCGCCGGTGTTGGAGTGAATTTGGAAACAAAGTTATTCGTCGGAGCGCCTCTCCCACCACCTCAACGACGTACCACAACCTACAAAACCAAACCCTAACTACAGAACGAGGAATAAGGTCCCCCTCCCTTCCGCCGCCGGAGCAGCAGTCGGAGGGAGAGGGGACCAACGTTGTGGCCGGTGGAGATCGGGGGTAAAAGGTCCTCTCCCTAGTTGCCAAAATCCTGGCGCACTACAAGAAATATGTTGATACATGACTCTCAATATTTGTCATTGAAAGGTCATGGAGTTTCATCCATGACTCCTTTTTTACCAAAATTGTAAGTCACACACCGAGCGTCTTATTTGGTCGCCAACGACTTTTTAATGGAATTTTCATAACCTCTTTGACCAACTTAGAGAGTCATAACTCTATGACCAATTGTTTTGCTCATGTGATGTCCTACCATGGCCATGTAAAATCCTATGTGGCTAATCTTACGTGGAAAATTATGAAGAAATGAAAAAGTCATGGACTAGATTCAGCCCAGTCCAATTTGGTGGTTTACATGAGACAAACCTAGCAATGCAGCCCATTTATTTTATTTTTTTCTGCAAATGGTTGTTAGCTACATGGGCCAAGCCAAACGATTTCACACCATTTCTATATCATAGCTGCAAGGTAAACATATGATAGGATCGAGACATAATCATCAAATAATAAGTTTAAAATAAAGACAACGGAAAGCATCGGTAACAAGTGAGGAACGGCAGCCGTAGGTAGCGCTTCACCCATTTTACAATTCAGTTTTTTTTGCCTCAGCCTATTTACAGTCCAATTTTTTGGGAGACTCGGCCCTTGTCTTTGAATTCAGGAATGACACGTTAGTTTTGTATATCGGTCACTTTCAGTCAATATTCAATAACCCCATTTAAACTGGGGCACATTTTAAGTCAATATTCAATAATCCATTCAAAATGGGGCAACAAAATGCAGAATATTCGACAATACAGCCAAACTGGTACATAATTATAAAAATTTAGTGTTTAGTTTGGGGACAGCGACGGTCTGTGCTAGATGGATCGCCATCTTGACGGCAGCGTACACGGCTGCTAGCTCTTCACTGTTCACCAGCAACTGTCTTTCGCTCTCACTCATCTAAACAACCTGCACTTAACAAGAAAATGTAAATATAAAAAGCATCGACAAACATCTCTACCTTCTCCAACTAAAGAAGCCTGCATTTGGGATAGTAAGCACACATGCAGATCCTAAGATGACAATACACACATAAATGATTGATCTATTTACTATCACAGACACACAAAATTCATGAGTTACATCGACTACCGAGCGCTGGATCTCCAAGACTACAACCACCAAACCAGAGATCAACTCCCTACTAGTTAAAAAGCTAAATAGAAGCTACACCACATTAAGGTGGAGCACAGAACAGCCATAACGAGATGGCAAAGGTACCACAAAGAACATAAAATAGGAAGAAAGAACTCAAAGAGCTCACAGACGGGTGCTGTAGCCGAGCCCGAACATCACCACCATGACACCATCACGGTTCATGTTGTATCAAAAGCATCAATACTATTTCACCGAGCTGGCAAAAACCATCGGTCATTAACAATGGGCCTGCAAAATAAATAAATAAATGTTGGCAAGTTATTTTCTATTGCTTAAATGAACAACAAAATTATGATGAATTCAAACTAGTAATGTGCATAAGAAAGTTGAGTAAGAGCACCGGTTATATCTGGAAGGTGGAAATTCGACGCAGAGTAAACCTACCCAAAACAAGCGAAAACATGATTATGGTCATTCCTCCAGTCCCAAAAAAAACTAGGAGCCTTGGAAACATACGTACAAAAGGAGTAGCATATACTGAAAATCAGCTACTACACTTATTTAAACTACTACTGAAATCAACAACAACTATCCCCAACCAAAAAATAGTCAAACCAAGGTTTGTGGCTGCTCTATTAGGGATATGATCATTTTGGGTTGCCAAAAAAAACACTTTTGCATGCATGGAAAAAAATACTTGACATAAATTCAGCAAGCAGCTCTAGTAGCAACCTCTCCACGGCAGGGGTCTCATGGGGCGGGGAAGGCTAGAGCATGAGGGCAAATGGTGCTGTAGCGGTGGTCACCAACGCCCAAACGTGCTTCGCGGCGGTGTAGGCTCCAAAGAAGCTAGGGTCAGTCAGGGTCCCAGAGCACAACTTGTTTGTCGGCTACATCGTCTCTGCATGCTCCAGCTGAGTATTGTACCTACGGCCACACGTAAAACATTGAAATGGTTAATAACTTAGTCCACTATTATCTAGAAAAGTGGAAAAGGCACAATAGAGAAAATCTTCTCTACTACTAACATTATGAGTCAACAAGAGGGACGCTAGGTTGCATCCAAACAAAGCATGGTGAATCAACAATTCATGTTGATGTGCTACTACTCCATCATTTCATGCTATAAACTGCAACAGTCTTCCAAATTCTGCAACAAGTAGATGATGCAAAGATTAAGATCCAGATAATAAACGAAACAATACCATCTACTAAAAGTAAAGTATGGGCACCTAGAGGGGGGGTGAATAGGTGCTACGACCAATTTTAATTTTTCTTGAAGTTTAGGCTTGACACAAAGGTAAATTCTCTAGATAGTGCAACTAAGGTGAATTTACCTATATGGAAAGACTAGCAATTAATGCAACTAGGAGAACACTTAATGCAACAAGTACTACAATAAATGCAATAATTACAAGTAAGTAAAGGATAAGGGATCGAGGTAACAAATGGAAGCACGTGGAGACATGATGTATTCCCGAGTTCCGCCTTGTTAAGGGAGTACGTCTCGTTGGAGGGTGTGAGCTCGCCACGAAGGCCTACTCAACGCCACAAAGGCCTCACCCTATTCTCCGATGAACTCCGCCACAAAGGCCTAGTTCACCTTCCACTATTGAACCCCTTTGAGGCGGGGATCGAGTCCTTTACAAACAAGTTTGGGGCACACACCCACAACCAAATTGGGGGCTCCCAACACTCACAAATCACCAAGAGTAGCAAGAAGCCTAGGTTCTCCACAAGAGGAAACCCTAGGCAAAGATCCCTCAAGCTAATGAGGGGGAAATGGAAAACCGGTTGCTGGTGAAGATGTAGATTCGGGGCTTCTCCTTCAATCCTCCAAGTTTCAACAAGTTTGGGTGGAGGAGATGGGAGATCTAGCTTGGTGGGTGAGCTCAATCAATGAAGTCTTCAATGCAGGAGGAGCTAACCCTTGGGGAAGAAAGGGGACCTCTATTTATAGTCCCTACTTCCAATTAGCCGTTTTTTTCCAGTTTGCGACCATTCTGGAATCACCCGGAATAATTCCGGCCTCCCGGAATAATTCCGGAGCAATCCGGATGGCAACAGAGAAAAACGCGGTCATGTCGGAATCCATCCGGATTGGTCCGGATTGCTCCAGAATAATTCCGAATGGCAACAGAGGAATTTGCGGCCAAGTCAGAATTTCCCCGGAATAATTCCGGGGCTCGGATTCACCCGGAATAATTCCGAATTGCAACAGAAGAATTCACGGCCAACTCGGAATCACCTGGATTGGTCCGGAATAATTCCGGGCTGGTCCGGAATAATTCTTGGCTGCACACTTGAGCTCCTTTTCAGGCCAGAAAACATCCGTTGACCTTTAACTTCTTCACCATTTCTTCGACACCGTATATGTGCTGATTTAAGAACATATCCTTTGACAAAATAGCACACACGGTTAAAAACTTCTTTATGCTGTTAACAAACACACAAAACAGAGAGATATCAAAACTGCACATTCAATCTCCCTCCTTTTGGTGTTTGATGACAACATAAAGATTCACGGGGATAAACAAGATGAACAAAAAGAAACGGTGTCCAAAAAAATAGACGGAGTTCTTCCTCGATGTGTGTCGTGAGGCACACACTTCATAGGCTTTGCTCCCCCTATGTTTTAGACACCAAGCCGTCTGAACTAGTTCATAATACATGCATATAGATAATAATAAAGATAATAGCAAGCATGATAGTAGCATAACCACGGGTAGGGTGACTGTAGCATCCCAACTTTTAATAAAGATGGAATACCTGTGTTATTGTGCTAGTCCCTGGATCAATTGCTAGCACCACAGTACAAAATGAAATATCATGCAAATGCATCAAATTCTATTACATCGCATGATCCAGTCTTTACAAAATAGTATTACAACTTGCATAGTCTTAGAAGACTAGCAGAAAACAAAGAAATACAGCGGAAAACATAGAACAACATTGAGCCCATCTTCTTCATGTGCCACAGGCAAAACATGTTGGCGATAGTCTCGAGATCCTAAACGAAATCCTCACTCGTCTTCAGAAATATCTGCAATATGGAATATGCAGCCACAAGGGAGTCAATACAATTTAATGTATTGGCAAGTAACACTATGGTGGATATAAATGGCAAGACTAATACTACATGCTTAATTGGCTGAGTGGAGTTTTGGCTAAGTTTTGCATAAAGCCAGTTTTCTCCTATCACTTTTGTAAAACAAACTTTTCTTTTCAAAAGGGTGGCAACATTGGATTAAGATCCAAGCACCACAATACTGTTCACTTGGTCAAAATTTTACTTATTAAAAATGATGATGAGATTCTTCCGTCAATCCTTGTCCAGCTGCTCATAGTTGTCCATAACCGGGACACGGCTAAGATCTTAGTTTGTTGACTCTGCAGAGGTTGTGCACTTTCACCCTTTGTCTTCAATTAGCCCAAACATCCTATACACCCGGAGTGCATCATGGAAAGGAGAGAATTGAGACGAGATCTTCCAGAAGAAGAAGTCCAAACCCACCGGCAAGACCCGTTCCACTATAATTTTGCTACATCTGCTTGTCAAGCCTGGGCTGAACCCTCACAACTTAATTGATCAAGACAGAGCCCATAATGTCAAAAGGCTGCACGGGAAGCTACTAAACTTAGAAGGACATAGTAATCTCTTTGTTCCTGGGTGGCCATCCGCAAGTGACAACCTCAAGTGGAATAACCCTTAGATAAGGGCCCTGAGGAAACACTCAACATAACCCAGTCTTACCACTTCCACCCAGGTGGTTCATTCATTAGTTATACTTAGGATTTTTCCTCAACATCTAGTAAAACAATTTGTAACATTGCATAGCACCTAGTAAATTCTAAGGCTATACAAATAACAAGGGTAAAAGATGGCTACACACTACTAGGATAATAGCATAGCATAGTATAACTTAGTAAAATTTCCTATCATGCATGCAACAAAATCAACTAATGCATATAGAAAATAATGGTTAGTTGATGATGTGTTACTTGCCTTGTTGAAGTGGTGAAGATATCACACTCCTTCACAAAAGATCGTTGCTCTCCGTACAATCTATTCATTGAAAACACAATAACAAAATAAACAAACATTCTACCAAACAATCATACAAGTGGAGAACATACAAAGCAACAACCATGGAAAAAGGGATGTAACCAAGTTGACTAGGACAAGGTCAAGGTTTGAGTTTTGAAAGATTCATTCTTTCTTGGTTTCATATGTTAAGTAATTTCCAAGGGTTTACTTGAGATGGGCTAGGTTGAGTTTGTAGAAACTAACTTTATTATAACCATACTTGTCGAGGAAGTTCCAAGAGTTCACTAAGAATAAACATATTACTTCTTCAGCTAAAGTAATACATGCAAACACGTGGTCATATTCACCTTCAAAAATATTAAAGTGACTATGTTAGTATTTTCCATTGTGGTTAGGGTAGGTCTACTAACTTCATCATCAAAGGGAAAATATTACTAAGTCTTTGGTTTTCCATTTGGGTCAATGGTTGGACAAAAACAACTTGTTATTCTTCAACTTGTATGGATTGCTTCTAGACCTCATGTGATTGCCTTCTTGAAGATCATCATCATGCCATCTAAATTGTTTCCTTCCTTAGTGTGGTGCTCTCTTGGTCTTGATAAATTCTTCAGGGCTTTAATTCACTAATTGGTTTGGGTATGGGATAGTCACAAATACCACTAAGTCAAATTGGAAAGAAAATAAGAAGAAAGATAGGAAGAGAGGGGGAGATGTTTTCTTCTAAATTTCTTCACACTTGTACTTCTTGAGTTTTCTTGTAAGTGTGGAGTACAAGTCTTTTCTTCAAAACTTCTTCATGATATTCCTTGTGGCTCATCATGTTTCCACTAAGTTGAGAATGAAGTTTTCTTCTTGTGCTTGAGTCTTGATCTCCATTTTGCTAACTTGATGATTCTTGAAGCAAGAATAGGGAATGGAGAAGTAGATAGAAAGCAAAGGTACTTGGGTCTAAGGTTTACCACTTGGTCTTGTATGTGATTTACACATACTAGGTACTTGGTCTTGGCTCCAAAATAGCCATAACAACAAAGGTAAACAATGATAGAAACAACTCTAATACTTAACCAACTAGGTGGACTACTATGATGGAAGTTTGGCTAAAATTACATGGTCATGGTCCAAGGGTGTCCAAAATGGTTAGGCACTAATGCCTCTGGTTCAAGGTTATCAAATGGAGCAATTTTGCCAAAGGAACTATATTGAAATTATTTATAGAATTAAATCTATGTCAAAAACTCAATAGACAACTTAATTCTAAATTCAATTTTAATTTATTCAAATATTATTTTGGGACAGAGGATATTAAAGTACACATTCTAAGGTTTCCAAATTATTTTATTTGCAATCTTTGGATTTGTAGAATTTGAATTATGCCAAATTTCATCAAACAAGCATATTTGAATTTGAATAAATTTAAGTTTGTCAATTTGAATTTGGCCAGTGCCAAAAGTTTCTAGATATCAAGGGCTTTCAAAAAGTCCAAGATTGCTAAATTTGGCTAAGTGGTTGAAAAGATATGATGATTTGAAGTTCTAGGGGCTTTTCTGCAAAAACTACTTTTTATTTCTATTCGGAATTAATTCCAGAGAAGGGCTGGGCCGAGAAGTGCTTATCTGCCGCGCGGTGCGATGGGTAGGGAATGGGCTTGGGCTGGTATCACGCTGCACCGCGCAACCAATTGATTACTTAACGCTCGGCCTACGTGGCACTTTCTGATTCGCCCGTACCTGTTCGGTAAGTGATCTAATCACGGCCGTTTAAAACAGATCGGACGGACAGGGATGAGGAGGAGGAGTCTCACCGGGGTAGTTCGCCGGAAAATGGCGCGGTGGCGGCGCTGCCCGGGGTAGTGCGGGACGGCTCCGGCGAGCTCGATCTCCTCGCTGTGCTGCAGAAAACACGGAATACTCGACATAAGGATTTGGACACGGACAAGGGGAAGAGAACGGAGGTGGTCGTGTGCTCGGGACTTACTCTCCTCACCGAATCAAACAAAGACGGCGGCGGCAGCTGCGGACTTCGGCGAGCAATCAAGACGGAAAGGTGCGTGATCGACAGAAAATGGAGAGGGAAAGAGGAAGGCCGAGGAGGGCTTTAAGGGGGAGGTTTCGGTTATCGTTTTAATGGCCTTATGGCCTTGATTTGATGGCGCAAATTTCGGCCGAAACGGCCATGGCAGTTTCCAAACGAGGAAGAAGGTGATGACGTCATCATACGTCATCATTTATTTTTCTTTTTCTGTTTTTAATATCTATTAATATACAAGTCCAAATGACCCCATTTAAATTTCTAAAAATTTGTAAAATTAATATATTTCTGTTTAGAACATTATTATAAACTTTTGAACACATTTTACTTTTTATATTTTTGAAAATCTAAATAATTACTAATAGTACTTAATGTATATTTTTAAATTAGAAAATTTATAAAATGAGGTTTTGATTAAATAAAATTTCAGAGACAATAAACATATCAAATACTATTTTTGCAATTCATTTTACTTCACTTTCATATTTTTATAAACTTAACATTTCAGTGATTTACTAATAGCAACTTAAATCCATTTTCAAAATAGAAAATTAAATAAATATAAAAGTGGCTTAAATATAATTTAGAAAACTCCTCAAGCTTTAATATTGTTTTCAAGATCTATTTTATGTTATTTTCAAATCAAAACATTTTATGAATACCACTTTATGCTTAAACTTGGAATGACGTTTGTATATCAATATAAATAGTTGTTATTCTCATAAAATAATTTTGAGGCATAGAAATTGTTAGAGGTTATAATGGATTCTTAATTTCAATTTCATTGAAATGTGTATTGTTTTCTTTTGTTTCTTGCATCTCATTTGGTTTTTGGTGACTTGCATGACATGAAAACAAAAAGTTTCAAATTTTTGTGATTTTTGGACTTTCCAAAAATCAGGGATGTTACAGACTACCACCCTTAAAAGAAATCTCGTCCCGAGATTTGGGAAGGTTATAAAGAAAGATTAGGTTTGGGTAAGTGGGTTCCAAGACAACTGGGTTCCAGAACAACTAGGTGGGCTACCACCCTTAAAATAAATCTTTTGTGGGTTGTCTATTTTCATTAGATTGGAGTGTAGGTGGATTTGAGATTGGCTTGAGTAAAACTTTCATTCGCGGTAGAGCTGTAGACCAACATAGGTATGTTGAACTACCTTTGACACTGAGGGGTCACTCTTTGGGTTAATCAAAAGTCTTTGGTTCACTCTCAACTTGGTCTTTTGATTCCCTTGGAAATCTTCTTGTTGACATCCTTGAAGGCAAGCATCATGCTATTTCTAAACAAACTCTCATGTAACACAAACTAGGTAGTTGTGTTTCTTCA
Organism: Alopecurus myosuroides; assembly: GCA_028641055.1. Lineage (NCBI taxonomy): Eukaryota > Viridiplantae > Streptophyta > Magnoliopsida > Poales > Poaceae > Alopecurus > Alopecurus myosuroides. Next base: position 691,026,769 of record CM054057.1, read on the forward strand.
TTACTTCTTCTCTTGGTGTAGTTGGCTGTGAAATCTTCATAGCTCATGCAACTTGGGGTTCACATGTCTTTCTTCACTTGTTGATTGGCTGGATAGTCCTTATTAGGTAGTTGGCATTGATCATGGATGTGATTGTTCCTTCACACAGAAGAAAGAAATTTGATACTAGCATTCCTCAAATAGGATGGCTTGTGTTTCAATAGGGTAAAGGTTGTATGATTCCACATGGTTCTCACTATGGGTGGTGAATGAGTATGGTGTTGGGTTTGGTCTAGTAGGATGAGTAGAGATTTAGAAGGATGGCTAAGGAAGGTTCTTATCCAAAATAGTAGATCAAGGAAACTCATCTTACAAACACACAAACAAACAATCTTCACACCAAACAACAGGGTTTTATAAAACAACTAATATTGTCATACCACACTCATTGGTATGATCAATACACTAACACATTAACGTTGTTCTAACCAAGTAACTAGATTGGTGGTCTCATCTATATCTTCTTGAGCTTTTCTTCATATCCTTCTCTCCATGTCTTGAGGTGTTCTTGATTGTTGGGAAGTCTATGTTTTTCTTCAATTTCTTCAAAAATCTTGAGTGTACTGCTTCATATGGTGAAAATACTTCTTGCACTTCATGGAAGGGTCATCAACAATCTTGCCTTGAGGGTATTCAAAAGGTAGGTCATCTAGAAAATTTTGAAGGTGAATAATAGATGAGATGATATGAGAAGAATCAAGATGGTTGTTTTGTTTCTAGAAATTTTGAACATAGGAAATTTTCAATCCTAGGGTCTTTTCCAAACTTAGGGTCTCGAATCCTACAGGCAACACAATGCTCTGATACCATTTTGTAGCATCCCAACTTTTAATAAAGATGGAATACCTGTGTTATTGTGCTAGTCCCTGGATCAATTGCTAGCACCACAGTACAAAATGAAATATCATGCAAATGCATCAAATTCTATTACATCGCATGATCCAGTCTTTACAAAATAGTATTACAACTTGCATAGTCTTAGAAGACTAGCAGAAAACAAAGAAATACAGCGGAAAACATAGAACAACATTGAGCCCATCTTCTTCATTTGCCACAGGCAAAACATGTTGGCGATAGTCTCGAGATCCTAAACGAAATCCTCACTCGTCTTCAGAAATATCTGCAATATGGAATATGCAGCCACAAGGGAGTCAATACAATTTAATGTATTGGCAAGTAACACTATGGTGGATATAAATGGCAAGACTAATACTACATGCTTAATTGGCTGAGTGGAGTTTTGGCTAAGTTTTGCATAAAGCCAGTTTTCTCCTATCACTTTTTGTAAAACAAACTTTTCTTTTCAAAGGGTGGCAACATTGGATTAAGATCCAAGCACCACAATACTGTTCACTTGGTCAAAATTTTACTTATTGAAAATGATGATGAGATTCTTCCGTCAATCCTTGTCCAGCTGCTCATAGTTGTCCATAACCGGGGACACGGCTAAGATCTTAGTTTGTTGACTCTGCAGAGGTTGTGCACTTTCACCCTTTGTCTTCAATTAGCCCAAACATCCTATACACCCGGAGTGCATCATGGAAAGGAGAGAATTGAGACGAGATCTTTCAGAAGAAGAAGTCCAAACCCACCGGCAAGACCCGTTCCACCTATAATTTTGCTACATCTGCTTGTCAAGCCTGGGCTGAACCCTCACAACTTAATTGATCAAGACAGAGCCCATAATGTCAAAAGGCTGCACGGGAAGCTACTAAACTTAGAAGGACATAGTAATCTCTTTGTTCCTGGGTGGACATCCGCAAGTGACAACCTCAAGTGGAATAACCCTTAGATAAGGGCCCTGAGGAAACACTCAACATAACCCAGTCCTACCACTTCCACCCAGGTGGTTCATTCATTAGTTATACTTAGGATTTTTCCTCAACATCTAGTAAAACAATTTGTAACATTGCATAGCACCTAGTAAATTCTAAGGCTATCAAAATAACAAGGGTAAAAGAGATGGCTACACACTACTAGGATAATAGCATAGCATAGTATAACTTAGTAAAATTTCCTATCATGCATGCTACTCAAAATCAACTAATGCATATAGAAAATAATGGGTAGTTGATGATGTGTTACTTGCCTTGTTGAAGTTGGTGAAGATATCACACTCTCTTCACAAAAGATCGTTGCTCTCCGTACAATCTATTCATTGAAAACACAATAACAAAATAAACAAACATTCTACCAAACAATCATACAAGTGGAGAACATACAAAGCAACAACCATGGAAAAAGGGATGTAACCAAGTTGACTAGGACAAGGTCAAGGTTTGAGTTTTGAAAGATTCATTCTTTCTTGGTTTCATATGTTAAGTAATTTCCAAGGGTTTACTTGAGATGGGCTAGGTTGAGTTTGTAGAAACTAACTTTATTATAACCATACTTGTCGAGGAAGTTCCAAGAGTTCACTAAGAATAAACATATTACTTCTTCAGCTAAAGTAATACATGCAAACACGTGGTCATATTCACCTTCAAAAATATTAAAGTGACTATGTTAGTATTTTCCATTGTGGTTAGGGTAGGTCTACTAACTTCATCATCAAAGGGAAAATATTACTAAGTCTTTGGTTTTCCATTTGGGTCAATGGTTGGACAAAAACAACTTGTTATTCTTCAACTTGTATGGATTGCTTCTAGACCTCATGTGATTGCCTTCTTGAAGATCATCATCATGCCATCTAAATTGTTTCCTTCCTTAGTGTGGTGCTTCTCTTGGTCTTGATAAATTCTTCAGGTCTTTAATTCACTAATTGGTTTGGGTATGGGATAGTCACAAGTACCACTAAGTCAAATTGGAAAGAAAATAAGAAGAAAGATAGGAAGAGAGGGGGAGATGTTTTCTTCTAAATTTCTTCACACTTGTACTTCTTGAGTTTTCTTGTAAGTGTGGAGTACAAGTCTTTTCTTCAAAACTTCTTCATTGATATTCCTTGTGGCTCATCATGTTTCCACTAAGTTGAGAATGAAGTTTTCTTCTTGTGCTTGAGTCTTGATCTCCATTTTGCTAACTTGATGATTTCTTGAAGCAAGAATAGGGAATGGAGAAGTAGATAGAAAGCAAAGGTACTTGGGTCTAAGGTTTACCACTTGGTCTTGTATGTGATTTACACATACTAGGTACTTGGTCTTGGCTCCAAAATAGCCATAACAACAAAGGTAAACAATGATAGAAACAACTCTAATACTTAACCAACTAGGTGGACTACTATGATGGAAGTTTGGCTAAAATTACATGGTCATGGTCCAAGGGTGTCCAAAATGGTTAGGCACTAATGCCTCTGGTTCAAGGTTATCAAATGGAGCAATTTTGCCAAAGGAACTATATTGAAATTATTTATAGAATTAAATCTATGTCAAAATTACTCAAATAGACAACTTAATTCTAAATTCAATTTTAATTTATTCAAATATTATTTTGGGACAGAGGATATGAAAGTACACATTCTAAGGTTTCCAAATATATTTTATTTGCAATCTTTGGATTTGTAGAATTTGAATTATGCCAAATTTCATCAAACAAGCATATTTGAATTTGAATAAATTTAAGTTTGTCAAATTTGAATTTGGCCCGTGCCAAAAGTTTCTAGATATCAAGGGCTTTTCAAAAAGTCCAAGATTGCTAAATTTGGCTAAGTGGTTGAAAAGATATGATGATTTGAAGTTCTAGGGGCTTTTCTGCAAAAACTACTTTTTGTTTCTATTCGGAATTAATTCCAGAGAAGGGCTGGGCCGAGAAGTGCTTATCTGCCGCGCGGTGCGATGGGTAGGGAATGGGCTTGGGCTGGTATCACGCTGCACCGCGCAACCAATTGATTACTTAACGCTCGGCCTACGTGGCACTTTCTGATTCGCCCGTACCTGTTCGGTAAGTGATCTAATCACGGCCGTTTAAAACAGATCGGACGGACAGGGATGAGGAGGAGGAGTCTCACCGGGGTAGTTCGCCGGAAAATGGCGCGGTGGCGGCGCTGCCCGGGGTAGTGCGGGACGGCTCCGGCGAGCTCGATCTCCTCGCTGTGCTGCAGAAAACACGGAATACTCGACATAAGGATTTGGACACGGACAAGGGGAAGAGAACGGAGGTGGTCGTGTGCTCGGGGACTTACTCTCCTCACCGGAATCAAACAAAGACGGCGGCGGCAGCTGCGGACTTCGGCGAGCAATCAAGACGGAAAGGTGGCGTGATCGACAGAAAATGGAGAGGGGAAAGAGGAAGGCCGAGGAGGGCTTTAAGGGGGAGGTTTCGGTTATCGTTTTAATGGCCTTAATGGCCTTGATTTGATGGCGCAAATTTCGGCCGAAACGGCCATGGCAGTTTCCAAACGAGGAAGAAGGTGATGACGTCATCATACGTCATCATTTATTTTTCTTTTTCTGTTTTTAATATCTATTAATATACAAGTCCAAATGACCCCATTTAAATTTCTAAAAATTTGTAAAATTAATATATTTCTGTTTAGAACATTATTATAAACTTTTGAACACATTTTACTTTTTATATTTTTGAAAATCTAAATAATTACTAATAGTACTTAATGTATATTTTTAAATTAGAAAATTTATAAAATGAGGTTTTGATTAAATAAAATTTCAGAGACAATAAACATATCAAATACTATTTTTGCAATTCATTTTACTTCACTTTCATATTTTTATAAACTTAACATTTCAGTGATTTACTAATAGCAACTTAAATCCATTTTCAAAATAGAAAATTAAATAAATATAAAAGTGGCTTAAATATAATTTAGAAAACTCCTCAAGCTTTAATATTGTTTTCAAGATCTATTTTATGTTATTTTCAAATCAAAACATTTTATGAATACCACTTTATGCTTAAACTTGGAATGACGTTTGTATATCAATATAAATAGTTGTTATTCTCATAAAATAATTTTGAGGCATAGAAATTGTTAGAGGTTATAATGGATTCTTAATTTCAATTTCATTGAAATGTGTATTGTTTTCTTTTGTTTCTTGCATCTCATTTGGTTTTTGGTGACTTGCATGACATGAAAACAAAAAGTTTCAAATTTTTGTGATTTTTGGACTTTCCAAAAATCAGGGATGTTACAGTGACACAAATAAGTCACAAGGTTCCACACGAATAATAAAAAGTTTGCAAACGCTGAAAACGAAACTAAAGAAACCGGAGCACAAGCCTATAAGATCAAAATCGAAAGGCAAAATACTCGTGCTCCCACCCTTGCAAAGCCCGTGAACACCTAAATAGGGACTCCTTCTCCCCCTTTGGCATCAAGACGCCAAAAAGGGAAAACGAGTCCAACTAATGTCCCAAGAGATCACTCAAAGCCATCTTCTCTGCGGTGCTCGTCTTCCTCTTCCTCCTCTTCATGCTCACGACCTCCAATGTTGCCAGCGTCATCAAAGTCATCCTGAGCAGATTCTCCCTCGTCATCACCATCAGCAGGAGACACCCCAAAGTAGAAATCATCATCATTGATCTCGGGCATCTCAGTGGGAACATAGACAGCAGCAGCAAGAGATGGAGGATCCTCAGGCACAGCAATCCCAGCAGCTCTACAGTCATCGTTCTGAATGCGGCGAGTCTCCTTGGCCAGCTCCCTAGCCTCATGGGCAATCGCACTAGTGTCACTACACATACTGAACATGGCCTTGAAGAACTTGGCAATGCCACTAGATGGACGCTGAGAAGCACCACTCGTGGAAGCAGAAGGAGTGGCCATAGGTGACTTGGACTTGGCCCTGGTGTACTCAGGAATCTCCATACCACGAATGAGAGAAGGTACCATCTTCTTGCCCTTGACCACTGGATAGTCATCCATGATATCAACTCCCAGCTTGGCATTAATGAACCTCTGAATCAAAGGGCCATAAGCAGTCACTACTAGGAAAACAGCTATAGGAGTGATGATACCCGTGACGCACCTGCATATCGGCGCGTCACGCCTAATAGCCGTGGCGCACCACCATTCGGTGCGTCGCCCCTATGGCCTTATCCGCGGCGCACCAAACAGACGGCGCGTCGCGCCTATGTGTAGGGCCGGGGTGGCGAGCCTCCGAGGTATACCCGTGACGCACCGTGCCGCTGGTGCGTCACGGCTATGGTTGCTGTACGTGGAACACATAGCCGTGACGCATCACGGTCCCGTGCGCCGCGCCTATCCCGCATAGCCGTGACGCACCAACGGCACGGTGCGTCACGGGTATACCTAGGAGCAATTCAAGTGGTTGGGACCACCTCCCACCTCCCATCCCCCCATATCTCCACCCCATTTTAGATCTGGTCGCCCCCACCTCCTCACCACCCCCATTTCCCCTATTTTCCCACCATTTAAAACTTATTTAATCTATTTTATTTGATATATATATATATGTGAGGGGAATCTAGTAAACACTCCTCTCCACCTCCATCTCACTTTACCACTTTCTCTTCCATCTTTTTCACTCCCTATAGCCCACACGTACTCTCTCGGTCTCGAGTCGGCAAGATCTATAGTTGGTGAGTTGTTGGAGGGATATGTTGTATGTATATATATGTGTGTGTCTTGATCTCGCTCTCTCTCATAGATCTCCCTCGGTATCGGCCGGTGCGTCGTCACAAAAGATTCATATGGTTGCATATATACATATGCGAAATTGTGTTGCGTATTTTTGATGAAAGTTGTGGATGTCTTAAAAATGAGTTGACATGTGTTGCCAAAATGTTGATTCATTTCCATTTCGGCGACCACGCACTCCGAGAATGTCCTATATTTAGCATAGGTCATGCCGAATTTTTCCGTCGACGACCATGCATGCATCATCCATATATTACGTAATTTGATTCTAATTAATTTGTCCTTTGATCTTTCTTTACTATGCAGGAAACCATGCATATAAGCACAGGCACCGTGGCTAGATTTATGAAACATGCGACGGCCAAAATTTTTCGAAATAACATGACGGAGATAAAATGTCCTTGTTGAAGATGAAAACTGCAACACTTGATCAGATACGATTGTGGTGACTTGGAGTCGCACCTTATCCGTCGTGGTTTCATGGATGACTACACTCTTTACCCGACACGTGATGAAGATGAAGAGTCTCCCGGACATGATGAAGGACATGATCATAATCAAGACGAAGGACATCCTGATGAGGATGTCGGACATGATCATAATCAAGACGAAGGACATCATGATGAAGATGTCGGGACATCGTCGTCGGACTGGGTGCGGGACCCTCATGTCCAAGCTCTGCTTATCAAGGAGACTAGCAACACCAGAGCTGTTGCTAGAGAGAAATCGAAGCTGTCGCAACTCGAGATAGACGCGTGAGCGAGGATACCCGTCTGAACGTAACGTTAAGGACCCTCGAGATGAAGACAAAACACCGATGGACCGATGCGAGCTACGATGAGAACATGGCATTCTGGCACGACCGTCTTCCCACGGGGAACAAGTGTGCAACGAGCATCGAGGAGGCCAAGAAAGTCGTGTGCCCTCTGGATTTACCTCATGTGAAATACCATGCTTGCATTAATGACTGCATCATCTATCGGGGCGCGGACGCGGAGAGAACCATATGCCCGGTGTGCGACGCAACTCGATACAAGCCAGGGAAGAAGGCCTCTCCTCGAAAACTGGTGTGGTACTTTCCGATAACTTCCCGTCTGCAGCGGTATTTCGCAGACCCCACACAGGCGAAGCTCATGCGATGGCACACGGAAAGGAAGAAGCCAGAAGAGGATGATGGAATTGATCCGGAGAAGGATGACACGATGCTGACACACCCCTCAGATGCTAGCCAGTGGAAGGCGCTAGACATCGAATACCCCAAATTCAGGGACGATCCAAGGAACATCAGGTTGTGCATGAGTACGGATGGATTAATTCCTTTTGGCAACCAGAGCAGCACCCATAGCACCTGGCCCGTGTTTGTATGTATATACAACCTACCCCCCTGGTTGTGCTTGAAGAGGAAGTACATACAGATGAGTATGCTTATTCAAGGGCCGAAACAACCAGGTAACGACATCAATCTGTATGTCCAGTTGTTGGAAGAGGAGCTAGCCACGTTGTGGGACGAGCCAGCCAATACGTGGGACGCCTATGGAGAAACGTTTTTCCCAATGAGAGCCGCGCTCATCACGACGGTGCATGACTACCTCGGTTACCGATATGTCGCGGGGCAGGTGACGCACGGATTCTGTGCATGCGTTAGGTGCATGGATGACACTAGGTATCTCCAGCTAGAGAGAAACCCTGGGTCTTCGAAAACCGTGTTCTTGGGGCATCGAAGGTGGCTTCGCAAGGATGACCCGTGGAGAAAACGCAAAGATCTGTTCAACAATGAAGTTGAGATGCGAAGAGCCCCACGTCAAAGGAGCGGCGAGGAAATCGACGAGCTGTTGAAGAACTGGAAAGAGTGCCCTGCGCCGGGAAAGAAGCGAAAGGCGCCGGCGCCGTTGGAGGGTGTATGGAAAACAAGGTTTGTTCTCTGGGGCCTGAGGTACTGGAAGATTCTCCGCACGCCCCACTGCCTTGACCTCATGCATATCACGAAAAACGTGTGCGAGAGTCTGCTTGGCACCCTGCTCAACATGCCGGAGAGGACCAAAGATGGGCCGAAAGCAAGGAACGACTTGAGATTTTTGAATATCAGGGGCGAGCTCCACGGAGGAAAACCGGATGATGATGACGATGATGATGATGGTGTGTTAGATGGGACGGAAGGTCGCCGCAAGGGCAAAAAGGCCAAGAAGACGGAATATTACTGTCCCCCTTCGTGCTTCACGCTATGCGAGAAGGAGATCGACCAATTCTTTAAGTGCCTCCTTGGAGTCAAATTTCCTTATGTTATGCGGGGAAGATAAGCAGATACCTAGACGTACCAAAGTAGAAGTTCAGCGGGATGAAGTCTCACGACTGTCACGTGATGATGACGCAGATACTTCCAGTTGCAATTCGAGGGATAATGGACGAGCACGTCCGCGAAACGCTGTTTGGACTCCGCAACTTTTTTGACGTCATCTCTCGAAAGTCGATTGGCGTGAAGCAACTCACAAGGCTACAGGAAGAGATCGTGGTGATACTATGCGAGCTTGAGATATACTTCCCGCCCGCATTCTTCGACATTATGGTGCATCTCCTTGTCCATGTCGTGGATGATATCATCCAGCTCGGGCCGCCGTTTTTACACTCCATGATGGCGTTCGAAAGGATGAATGGTTCCATCAAAGGATACGTCCGCAACAGGGCCCGTCCAGACGCAAGCATTGCCAAGGGCTTTCTGACAGAAGAGTGCATCTCTTTCTGCACGAATTTTCTAGACAAAGATGAGAACCCTGGTTTGCCGTAAACAGGCACTTTGGCAGGCTCGCTGGATGGGGACACCGCGAGGGCCAGCGCGAAATGAATGTCGACTTTCAGGGCCGACGCAACGACTTTGACAGAGCAAACCTAGTCGCGCTACAACATCTAACAGTGGTCGATCCTTGGTTGGAAAAGCACAAAATGCTAATCGCGAAGTATTACAGTGACCGGGGACAACATAGGACCGAAGCAGAAATAATCAGAGAGCACAACATCCATTTCACACAGTGGTTCAGGGAGAAGATTATGACCGATCACCCGGAGACGCCTTATTCTGAAGAAGAAAAACTCATACTCACATTGTCACAAGGCCCCGCACATAACCTCATGACATATCAGGCATACGATATCAATGGTTACACATTCTACACGGCAAATAAGGACCGGAATTGCGAATATCAGAACTCGGGGGTAACGATGGAATCATTAATAGGTGACGTCAAGGAAAGATACTAGGGTAGGATCGACGAGATATGGGAACTCGACTACTGCGGAGAGAAGGTGCCAATGTTTCGTGTCACATGGGCAAAGAGCGTCAGGAAAGAAGGACAATATTTCACCACCATGGTGATACCTGAAGCCAAATCCGGCACGAATGTCACCGCAAAAAATGAGCCATGGGTCTTGGCTAACAAAGTGGACCAATGCTTCTTCATTACTGACCCGACAAGGCCTAGCCGTATTGTCGTGCGTAGAGGCAAAAGAAGCATCATCGGAATGGATGGAGTAGCCAACGAGCAAGACTTTGACCAGTACGGCGACCCGAAAATGGAAGATGACAACGACGATGGAACGAAATACACAACAAGAAGAAGCAGGACAACGCTACCTACAGGTCGCCCATTCCACCGAAGAAGTCACGGTGTTCCGGGACTGAGTTACTCAACCGCGACAAAGAAGGGAAAGAAAATTGTTAAACGCTAGCTCTAAGAATAATGATATATGTGTCGTGTGTTTGCATGCATTCGAGGAAGTGATGACAATGTATAATGATGTATTTTATATCCATGCACTAAGATATGATGTTTAAATTAGTCAGCACATAATTTATTTTTTGTTTTGAAATTTATATTGTGTTATTTGAAATTATTTAATGATGTTTAAATTAATCAACACATGATTTGAGATTTTATTTTGAAATTTATATTGAATTATATGAATTTGTGTTGTTTTCTAAAATTATTCAAAAAAATGGGTGTGGGGGGATTCGAACTCGGGTGCTTGGGAACAGCACAGTCCAACCACTGGGCTAAGTAACTAGTTGTGATACAGAGAGGCAACGATTCGTTTTGAACATACTCTACGAATACGCGCGGCGCACCTCTCCGCTGTGCGTCACAGTTAAGGTATGCGTGGCGCACCTCTCCTCGGTGCGTCATGGCTAAGCTATGCGTGGCGCACGTGTTCTAGGTGCGTCACGGCTATCTAGTGCGCGGCGCACAAAGCTAAGGTGCGCCACGGCTATTAGCGGACAAGGTTAGATCAAGGCGTCGTTCCCCTTCTTCTCCCCGTTCCCCTTCCTCTTCTCCCGGCCCGTTCCCCTTCTTCTCCCCGTTCGCCGCCACCCATCGATCTCGCCACCGTAGACGCCCTAGCCTCTCGCCTGCCCCACTACCCAGCGCCCACCTCCCATCGCGCGCCCTAGCCGCCCACCGCCCAGCGCCCTAGCCGCCCACCTCTCGATCTGAACCACCGCGCCGCTGCTGCCGTCCACGACAGGGAGGAGGAGGAGGAGGGGGAGTCGCGCCGCTGCTGCTGCGCCGCGCCGCTGCTGCTGCGCCGCGCCGCTGCTGCCATCCACGACAAGGAGGAGGGGGAGTCGCGCCGCCATCGACGACAAGGAGGAGGAGGAGCCGCGCCGTCTTCCCCAGCGTGAACGACTACACCGAGCAGTTCGTCCTCGACGCCAAGTCCGTATTCTTCCCCAGCGTGAACTACTACACCGAGCTGGGCCCAGGTAAGCCTCCCCCCTCCTCCCCTCCCGTCCTGTTTCTTGTTTTCTGAAACTTCGTGTTCAGCCCTTGAAAGTATTCTGACGAACCCGGGTTACGGAATTCAGAGAGGTAACAGCAAACTCGAGTCTTTTGCTTAGCGAATCAAGCGTTGCCGGGAGAGAGAGGAGGGGGTTGGTCATCGCCATCGGTGCTGGTTTTAATTAGCTACTCGTATGAGAAGATGATGCCACCATGATGGGTGGTAGTTTCTGCCTTGCTGCTAGCTTAATTGGTTTTGTTCTCATTCCTTGGACGCTTGTGGTTTGTGCATATGTTAATCCGGGCCGGAGAGTTGTTAGGGAGGAGACGAAAATGCAAAGTGTGTGCAATGCAGCTTAGGTCTAGTGTAGAAGAACAACATGCACGAACCATGTACATGCACGCCAGCTAGCTAGTGTTGTTTTTCTGCGGTTGGTTAGAAGTAGCATGCTTAGAGTTCGAGTTAACACGCCATTGGAGAGATCTGGATTGTTTTCTATAAACACCGGGGTTGATGCTAGTAAATTAAATGTTGCTTGGTATCAATCTTTAATGCACACTGCGTACCTGAAAGTGTTAGGATGACGAGATCCTTGTGGATTTGTTCTGCTACTGCTAGACTGTATGAAATGATGATTTTGTTCAGTATGATTATTTGAAATTCATACATCCGTGACTGCCAAGCCATTTAATTAGCTCGATATTCCTCCTCTCTGCAGTCTGCACCATCAGCCACTATAAATCTTCATTATCTGGTTGGTTCAGTAAATTCAGCCTCAACATCGGAAGCATTCTTTAGAGTCTCGAACAGATTAGAGCAAACCAAATAAGCTTAGAATTTGCAGGAACCCAAATAAAGGCATCAAATTCTAACAGGCCACAGGGCTAATTTTGTTGCATAGTTGCTGCAAATGGTGATGATGGCTAATTTTGTTGCCGGAGAGTATATCTTTGTTTTAGGGCTAGTAGTCCTTATGCTATTTTGTTTCCAGAAGTTGATTTTCCAGGCCTTTATATGTTGTTGCTGGACATTATGAACAGACTAGCATTTTGATTCACACTAGCTCCTTTTGATTCACATCAAAATCAGACGTATACACTCAATAGCATGATGAAGTAGCCAGTAGATATTTGCTTTAGTGATGAAATAGCATGATCAAATAGCATGATGAAGTAGCCAGTAGATATTTACACTCAATATCACTCAATAACATGATGTAAGCATGCAGATGCTGATTTGGGAGTGGCCGCAGCCACATACCATCATGAAAACTGGCGTTGCTGCTAGTGCTAGTAGTAGTAGATGATAACCCTTGCCTTGTTGTTTCTCTCCAGCAGCTTGTCGAACGAACAGCAATTGCTGTTAGGATGCTGCTGCTATTGATGTTAATTTTGCTGTTAGGAATAGCAATTGCTGTTAGGATGCTGCTGCTATTGATAGCCCTTGAAAGTATTCTGCTAGGATGCTATTGCTGTTAGGATGCTGCTGCTATTGCTGTTAGGATGCTATTGATGTAAGCATACAAGTTTTATAGAAAATAGATGAACCTTACATGTTCAGTTTTTGGTGTTGGTACTTGTCCAAGCAATATTTTGGTGCTGGAGTTGTCAATATTTGCAGGGAATAGATTTTGGTGTTGCAATTGGCACTTGTCAAAATGTGCAATTTGCTGCTGGTACCACTTTTGGTGTTGGTACCACATTTGGAAATCTGTCCGGCCATCGAGCCGTTTAAAACTTTGCAGGGAATTCAAATGAGTTGCCCATTTTCGCCGAAATGTTGATTAATTTCCGTTTCGGCGAGAATCGGGTACTCTAGTGTTAGAAAATTAGCAAAGGTCATGCCGGATTTTTCGGTGAATTTAGGACTTAGCCGTTTTCCCGTGATCGAGTAGTATGTCGATTTTTTGTTGCCTTTAGATTAACCAATAATTTCCCCCTTCAGAACATGGCACACAACGACGTGGCCGGCGGTTCTAAGCCGTTCTGGCAAATCTCCGACGAAGAAGATGAGCAATACGACCCGACGGCGGATGCCGGGGCTGACGCGGACACTAGCGGTGGCGAGGAGGATGACGCCACGACTAGTGGCGCCGGTGATACCACTCGTGGCGCCGCCGGCGGAAATGACACCACTGATGCCGGCGGTCAGACAGATGGTGGTAGCCAAGCCAAGAAGAAGACGGCAACGAGAAAACGGAAAAGGAACAGTCTCCGCACCTATCGTGAAGAGATCACGGAAATTGCTAACGGTGGGTATCCTATCGCGCCCGAACGGGTGGTCGAAGGATTTGGAAACCAAATCGGTTGCATGGTCCGGGACACTGTCAGGATCAACACCGACGATCTAAGGAAAAAAGAGAATACCCATTATCGGGTTGTTCTCTTTAGAAAGCTGCACGGACGATACTTGTACCCGCATCCGCCAGAAGAGCCGTTTAAGTACAATAACGACAATCTGGAGGGGAATCCGGTCAACAATGCCGCCATTGGTAAGATGAACACCGCCTTGTCCAACTGGAAACACCGGGTGAAGGTTAAGGTCTTGAACCCCAAAAAAAGCTTGGAGGAGGTTTTAGCGAGTGAGCCGAACATCACCGAAGCTGAACTCCGGGACTTCAAGCTACTTTGCGAGAGCGAAGTCGCCAAGGCTAACAGTGATTGGGGGCAGAAGATGCGGCGGTTGAACATAGGTTCCCACAAACTGGGATGCGGCGGTTACAGAGCGGCGATTCCCAATTGGGAGAAGGAGGACGCCAAACGTGCAGCAGAGGGCATCCCTGACCCCCTCGCAAGGTACTCGCCGTGGACAAAAAACTTCATCAGGGCCCGGTTTAAATATGACCCGGTAGCTAATGAGTATACTACCGATGATGAGAAGGTGAAGGAGTTGTATAAAAACTTGGTAAGTAAATACCGCACCCTAATTAGTTTGCTCTCGACGATCAAGTCGATTGCATCATAGTGTACTGGTGGAATTCTAAACGGTTCACGCTAATTGTGCAGAACACAGAAATCGAAAGTGGTGGAACCTCGGCATGGCTGCACGGCCCGTGGGACGACAATTTAAACAGGGCGGTGAACGTGACGCAGGGAAGGAAAAGCACAAAAGGCCTGGTGAGTTTGTGGCCTGGGCACGACGACGAAGCTCAGAGTACTTCAAGGAGCCCAAGGAGGCGAGAAGGAATAGAAGGAAGACCGTCGAAGATATCCAACGTGACGAAGCCCGCGATCGCGAGATTGCAGACCTCAAGGCCAAAGTTGCCGATATTCCGAATATTGTCAAAGAAGCTTTGGCAGAACAAATGGGCAGCGTTTTGCCTACCATCTACGATGTGGTTACTCGATGGAATGAAGGAGGTCGAGTGGGGGCCGTGCCCGGTGCCTAGCGTGCAGGGCAGCAACTCAAGAGACTTGTCCAGAGTCGCCGGCCAACGCCACGGTGGCGGACCCACTGGTGACTCCGCCCGCCTACAACACGGCGCCGATGGTGACTCCGCCCGCCTCTAGCCGCCTGACCATCCGTTGCGCGCCCACAGTGGGCGGTCCTCCGCCGAATGAAGAGAGTGCACCAACGAACGACCGAATGGTCATCAGTTGCACGCCCGCCGCCAGCGGTCCCTCGCAAGTCATCACTAGCACGCCCGACGTCGTTGGCCCCTCGCCACTAGAGGAGCTCGACGCCATCACCAGCCAGGTAAATAGTTAAGCGTTGGAGCGTCGATCTTCCTTTGCCTTAGACTGGCATCTCTGACGCCCTGCATGTTTTCCGCAGAACGCCGACGTTCCATGCACTCTTCTACACACAGTGGACGGCGTGTTGAAGGATGTTGCTGTGGGTATGATCGCTCAACCGTCAACTCGCAGGTTCCACAACAGGCCGATGCGCGAAGACGTATATAGAGTTCGATTGCTTCGGGTGCTGGCGGGCTACGACGACTTGTTGCCTCCCATTCAACCCTACCAGGAAGAGATGACCCCGATACCTGACGCTGCTCCAGTGCCTACCTTGGAACATGGAATGGCCGAAGAGCCAGATTCACCTGGGGAAGAGGGGCGCCACCCCGCAGACATCGCCTCTAGAACTACCAGCGCGAGGCACCACCTCGAAAACAACCCCTCTAGAAGCGCCAGAGCGGAGCCATGGCAAGACAGTCGTAGCGCCGTCGCCTACCCCTGACATGGAGATGGCACAACACCCGGCGGATGACGATCTTGATGCCATGGATTTCATCGCTGATGACTTTGATGGCGGAGATTACATTGCTCCTCCCCCAGAAGAACCCTACCATAGCACGGAGGCTCGTGGTGAGGCTCCTCCCGCTGATAAATCCAATTGCAAGCGTCTATTCGGTTCTCAGGAAGACACGCCTCCAGGTGTCGCCCCCTGCACCGAGACTCAGAAAAGTGCGAAGGGAGGAGTTATTTTCAGCCCTGGCACAATCCGTAAGGCGGATAATGAGGAGATTGAGAAGGAGTGCATTGCGAAAGCCCCGAAGCCGCGGAAAAGAGGACCTAGATCCAAGGCCGCAAAGTCCGCGAGCCAGCCTGCTAAGATGCCGCTCCGTGTTCAGGACGGCCCACCTACATCTAAGCATACGCCGAAGGTGCATGTGATGGGTCAGCCTATGCTTAACCAGAACAAGCTCAAGGTCGCAAGTGGGAATATGCGGAGCATGCATGACAGCATTCTTTATCTTGAATCGCGCCTTATTGAATCCAAGGATCTATCATACCCGGTTTTCATTGCCATGGTGCCAAAGGACTTGGGCTTCATCGAATCAACCAACGCGGATAGGATAGTACTGCGGTTTTCGGACATCTTCGATATGTTCCATAGCAATCCACTGCACTACTCCATGGTCCGCCTATACTCGCTCGGTCTGGCGGTGCAAGTCAGCAGGGATAATACACCGGGCATCGCGATAGCGGACCCCTTCTACATGCGCCACGACGGGTTGTGCGGCGTTGGGAACCAGGTAGTCGCGTCGACATATCTCCGGGACTTCATGCTGGCGAACCAGACCAAGGATTACATCCTCGTGCCTTACTTTGCCGGGTAAGTCAATATTCTTAGCCGAATCGGAAGTGATTTTCTTTAGATTTTCATCGCTCCTTTCCAACACTTTGTTTGGATTGTTCCGCGCAGATATACACAATGCACACTGATGACTCCCAAGTGCAGGAGATCAATTGTAGTACCTTTCGATAAGTATTTGAGTTTCGAACCCACGAGGAGCTGAAGGTAAGCTATCTATTCTCTATAGCCCTATACCCACTTATTGGCTGTTTATGCAAAGCAATAAGTTTGACTAAAAGGAACTAACTAATTAAAAGCAAGTGACGTGGAGTGTGGTTTGTCTAGTAACTAGTGAAGCAAGTTTAAAATGCAAGTAATCCTAAAGCAAGTTTCTAAAGTAGCAAGCAGCAAATATCTCAAGTATCTCAAGGGAGCAAGTGTTCTAGCAATAGGTGTTTCGTTCGTGTGGTTGTCACAATTAGTGAAGCACATGTTTTAGTCTTAGTTGTTTCTTCTAGGAAGGAGCCATGATAGTCAAGTAAATGATCTACAACCCTTATGATGGATCATGTGGCCAAGTAAATGACTGCACAAGATTGATTAAGACATAAGTCCCACCATAGCCTTACGTTCTAAGGTCCCCTATATATATCCCCCAATAATTAACTTTGTGGCTCGGTCTCAGGTTACTGTCACTCCCAAGTCACCACCACTCCATTATTCTACCGGTGATCACCTTACATGCATTCCCCAACATATGCGTGCATTCATATATTGTACATAAAGACAATCATAGAAGATAACAAACTTGTATGCAACCAATCAACGAACTATTTCACCATTGCCAAGAACAATTCAGTACTCAAACATAGACAGGGAGACACAATACATCAAGGGAATATAGTATTGCATCATACATCGTGTTTGCCAAGAGATTACAGTGGAGAGATGGGAGCTGATCTTACTGTAGATGTTGATGATGAACACCCGGAGGGGGGTGAGCCCTCCGGGGGTGATCCAGCAGTGTTTCCCCCCTCCGATCTTCTCGGCGGCAGCCTTCTATCTCTCTGTTTCGTGGTTTCGTCTCTCAGCGCCGCCCTCCTCCTCGAAAAGGCCAGGGGACCCTTTATATAGTCGTTTTAGGTCACGAAACACGGGAGAAGAATCGACGGCATCGGAGCCACGGGGCAAAAAGGGGGGGCCCACACGCGGCCAAGGAATCTGGCCGCGTGGAGGGTCCTCTTTGCCACCTGGTTGGCCTTTTGGCCCTCTACTTTGGCCAATGGTCTTCGTCTCGAAAATTCTGAAACCGTGCTCTTTGGCCTTGCCCTTTTTGGAGTCCCGAAGCTCCCGGAAGTCTAAAAACACTAAAAAAGTACGTTTTCTGGAAAAGCAGGGTTAGAACCAAAAGAAGGGGGATTGTTCAGAAAATCCCCCAAATCATTATAAAACATGAATATAAGTTGCTAATATGTAGGAAAAAACAGTAATAACATGCAAAGT
Organism: Alopecurus myosuroides; assembly: GCA_028641055.1. NCBI lineage: Eukaryota > Viridiplantae > Streptophyta > Magnoliopsida > Poales > Poaceae > Alopecurus > Alopecurus myosuroides. The sequence goes on from CM054057.1 coordinate 691,044,653, forward strand.
TCATGTATGCATTTTACATGCATCAACATCCCCAAGCTTAACCATACTCGTCCTCGAGTATGAAGGTGATAAAACTAACATGGACTTTGCATTTTAAAACAATCATGGAATATCAAAGAGGATTATTCATGCTACATAAATCAAATGATTAATACTAGAAATGAGTAGCAATATACAATTCATGTTTTAAGAAATATCAAATATGCAAGCAAAGATGCTTCATGAAAGTTCAGAAAGTGTATAATGAAATAAAAGCACTATGGACCAAATGCATACACAAAATGAAAAATAAAATCCTATTGGTCAAAGAATTAGCATAATGGAAAATAGAAAATATGGTGGTACTTTGGAGGAAAATTGAGTAGAGGTACACATGATCAAGTCTATTTAGCCTCTAAATTATTCAACTAAAAATTACTAATTGAATGTGGTATCCATTGATATAGGACTCTCATTGCCCTTTATCACTTGCATCTTAAATGGTGAATGTTGAAGTAATGTGAATGACAAGGTGGTTGAAAGCCTCATGCCCCGTGAGTGTGAAAAACCTACTCCTGATTACTCAACTTAAGATTCCTAATAAGCTTTGTACAATCATAATAAGTTAAATGACATCATAGAGAACCTCAAGAGGTACCTCTTGCCCCATGACATGGAAACAAGCCCATTGTCACAATGACAAGACAACAAACGGGAGTAGACTCATCATCTTTTTATTTCATTCACTATTATGCATAGCTTCTTATTTTATTGTAGGATGTGTTGTAGAGTCACTCAAGCTGTAAGTAAATTTCCACCATGATAAAGCATGGCTTGGGTTAGCGGCCCAATGCGTTTCTCTAGTCATATAGATACTTACTCATCAAAACTTACTATTCCTCTTGTCGGATATATACTGAATAGGGGTATATCAGATGGTGGTCAAAAGTGCCGGATTACCAGGGTGGCCCAACTGGTAGTGGGCTTTGGTCCATTGGGCGGCCCAGTAAGCTGACGCACAGAAGCCGGATTCTAGAAGGTCCTGGATCATGGCCATGTGATCTGGCTTGGAGGAGAAGGCGGTTTCCTTACTTTCCAAGTTAATGGCTACCGTAGTCTTCTAGGTTTCCTACTCTGTATGCCCTAACCCGGCTATTATATAAAGCCGGGCAGGAGATATGATATATAGACACGAAGCTACAGACTAACTCGCCGGGAAGTTGATCCTCAGCGAATATCTAATAGAACCTCACATTGTAATTGTATACACAGGCTTTAGCCCTGATTAGTGAGATTGCAGGAGTAGGAACGTCGTATTATTACGACGTACCGAACCTGGGTAAATCCTATGTCTCTGTCTTCAACGCGATCCCGTTTCCCCACGTCTCTACCCGTAGTCTCATGGCACCCCCGTCTATGAAAACTACTACGATGTCTCGACAGTTGGCGCCCACCGTGGGGCTAACGACGTCAGACGTTAAGTTCCGATCTGGGATACTCGGCGGGAGTGGCAGTTCCATAACTGTCGGAAGCCTGGAGTTCGACGACGACGTTGGATGCTTCCTCGACAATGGATCCTACATACCGGCGCAAAATCATCTGGTAAGTGCATGCGTGTTACCGATCGGATCTGCTAATATCTTTATCGGACTAACTGCAGAAGCCATGGGGTTTTGCGGTGGAAGCAAATTTATCCCACCCGCCCTATACCCAGTCGAAGATGACTATGATACCGGATTTTGCTCAGATCGCCGACATGAAAGTGATACACACTTTATCTGTATGGTGCAATCCGAGGTCACCGAAAACACGGATGAAAGTAATCCCGTGCAAGAGGCAGAAAACATCAAACCCACTACAGAGGTGGAAGATTCGACACCCGCCAATCCAGTGACGAATTCGGAAGCTGACTCTGTGCTAGCCGCCATTGAGGCGAGATTAGAGTCAGAAACCGGATCAGATGATTTTGATTCCGAAGACGAAGACGTGGATGCATTCGAAAGAAAAGTTAAATCTTTTCAAGAGGGATTCCATGAAGTACTAATGGCAAAACCGGCTGAAAATACGGACGCCGGTAGTCAGGAAAGCCCTAAAACCCCTCCGCCAGAGGAAGAGAGAGAAGATGGAGAAACTTCTCCGATATTTCCCAACGTCAAGGAATTGACAGAGGATGAATCTGCTAAAAAACCGCCCTCTTCCAAGAAAAAGAACAAGGCCGCTAAAAAACTCCAATACAAATCGAAGAAGAAATTGCTGATCCAGCTGATGAAAGCCCGGAAGTAGGAGATGCAAGCGGAATAAAACTTGCGGAGAAGAAAACAAAAGAAATCCTTGTTCCGCCAATGACAGAGCAAGAAGAACAGGAATTGTTACAAACACCAGTGGGATTGCATGAACCCCCTGAGGTGCTAGAGGCCAGGAGACAAGCTCTCCAACGGAAACAGCAACATCTATTCAGAACTCGTGAACACCTCCAAAAAACCCAGGATGACATCAAGCTCATGAAGGTAGAAATCGAGGAGTACGAGAAAAAAAATAGATCTGCCATAAAACTACAAGGTTACCGGAATCGTAAGACCGGAAGTACTGCCGCCAAAGGAAAGGTTTCATAACGCATCCTGGCAAAAGCAAGTAAACGGCAAGGATGCCAGGGGCGAACCAATATACAAAACCGCAGCAGAAAATGCGGAAGCAGCGTTTGCCATCCTGAACAATGACATGTACTCCAACGGTGAAAAACTCCAAGGGGTGTATGCTTTCCTAGGAAAAGCATTGCAACAACAACAGCGGGCTCAAGAGCGATCAGGGAAGTTGCACGACGACTCTGCCCTATGCAAAACAGCTACTTGCGCCGCTGGAGCACCTGGACCGGAAGAACCTGGAGATTCCGACAATTCAAAGGATAAGAAAGCGGATCCAAGGAAAGATAAGAAAAATCCCGACAATAGGGATGAGGCATCTAGAACTGGATCTCATCCCCCGAAAAGTGGAAGCAAACCCACACGATCGGGAAGAAAAACACCGGAATGATGGCAAAGCAATGCCACCTCCGAGACACCCTGCTGAAAAAGCCGGAAGACATGATGTACCTCACAGGCGTGAGAGATCTCGGACACCTCCTAAAGAAAGGCACAGGAGTAGAACTCCGCCTCATCCAAAAGGGTGTGATCTTGAAAGAAATAGAAACGATCCCGGAAAAGCGAGTCCGCGCAACAATGGAAAAGAAAGGAGTAGATCCCCTTCTGTCCATTCAGCCGACAAGTATTCCGCACACATGGATAGAGAGGAAAAGGATGATCTATACTTTGGACCTAAGTGTTTCACTGATAGGATCCGAAGGATAACCCTGCATTCTGGCTTCGCCAAAGTCGGTCCAACGTACCAGAAATACACCGGTAGTACAACCCGGATACCTGGCTTTCAGACGATATACAGACGTTCCAGATTAATATGGGACAGACCTGGAAGCTGTAAAGTTTCTTCCCCTAATGTTACTGGATGGAGCCAGAGATTGGATTAATGGATTGCCATCAAGAACTGTAGACAGCTGGGATGATATGGCTCGAGTATTTACTCAGCACTTCCGGGGAACTTATAAACGCCCAAACAGCATCAACCAGCTGAACCGTTGCACCCAGTTCGAGGATGAACCATACGTGGATTTCATCTCCAGATGGACTGCAATGAAGAATAGTTGTTCTGGAGTAACTGACGTACAAGCAATGCATGCTTTCGTCAATGGCCTAAAACCCGGACTTGTACCATTCATGGTTGGTTCCAAACAGCACAAAGATCTCGGATCTATGCTGACAACCGCCAATGAACACGCTGCAGCCGAAGACGACATCAGAGCAAGAGGAGGAAATATCGATACACTGATACTTGCCAAGAAAAATCCTCGCCCTGAGAAAAAAGGAACTTCAGATGCAACACCAAAACCCAAAGAAGTTAACATAGCCTTTGGAAGTGAAAAAGGGAACAGATGGAAAGGACGCAGTTCAGAACCAATCAACTACACAAAAGAAGAGTGGGAGAAGATTAAGTCGGAACCTTGCGTCCACCATTCGCAATTTGGAAACCCACCATACGAACGCACAATGCCGGCTTAATAAGTCATGAAAGGCAGTGCAGGATCCGGAAACAAGGGGAAGAAGTTCCAAAAGGAAATTCTCTAAAACAAAAGCCAGAAGCTGAGAAAGAAAACAGTGAATCAGACACTGACGAAAAAATCCAGGAACAACAGCGGAAAGGCGAACCCAAGTTTCCGAGATTCGATGGAGAATGCGCCCTAACTTTCTTAGCAACTCCATCAGCAAAGGTGGCAAAAGAACGCTTCGAGAAATAAACGCGGTTGTTCCGGCAACCCCAAAATTCTTCAAGTATTCGAACACACCAATCACATGGGATCAGTCTGATCATCCGGAAATAACCCTGAACCCGGCACACAAGCTCTTATTGTAATCCCTATTGTCCAGAACACTAGGCTAAAAAGAGTGCTGATGGACGGAGGATCCAGCATCAACATAATTTACCTGGATACGTTGAGACATTTGAAAATCTCCGAGACCCATCTCAATCACAGCAACATACGCTCCATGGCATTGTTTCCCGGCAGCAAGATCCCTAGGAGAAATTTCCTAGATGTCACTTACGGAGAAAAGATCACTTCGTCAGGAAAAAGTATCCTTCGAGGTGGTGCCGTTCGAAAGCGTGTATCACGCAATTCTCGGACGTCCAGCTTTCGCCAAATTTATGGCAAGATCCTGTTAATTTATATAACAAGCTGAAGATGCCAGGGCCGAAAGGAGGGGTAATCACCATAACTGGAGACTTCAAGCTGGCGAACAAGCTGGAAAAAGAAAACGCCCTTTGTGTTGAGAAGATCATAGCAAAGGAAGAGCTGAAGGAGCTGGCTAAGGAGGTATCGCCGACAGAAATGCGGTAGGAAAAAGAAACCCGGAAGCCAGCAGATAGCTTCAAGGCATCCGAGGAATACAAGACAGGTAATCCTAGATCCGAAAGATCCGACAAAATTTGTCGTAGTAGGAACTGGGATGACCGACAAATAGGAAGGCGAGCTCATCAAGTTCCTCCGTGAGAACTGGGATATTTTCGCCTGGTGTCATCTGACATGCCAGGCGTACCCAGGGAACTTGCTGAGCATCAACTCAAGGTAATTCCAGGCTCCAAACCGTCAAACAAGGTCTCCGTCGATTTGACGGAAGAAGACGGAAGGCTATTGCAAGGAAATTATCCGGCTTTTAGCAGCAGAATTTCATCCAGGAAGTAATCCACACTGAATGGTCTGCAAATCCGGTATTAGTACCGAAGAAAGACACTACTGCTCTTAGAATGTGTATAGATTACACCGGTTTGAACAAATTGTGTCCAAAAGATAGGTTCGCGTTACCGCGAATCGATCAAATAATAGACGCCACCACAGGCTCTGAGCTTTTATGCTTTTTGGATGCTTATTCCGGGTATCACCAAATACGCATGAAAAAGGAAGATCAAATTAAGACTTCTTTTATAACCCCGTACAGGACGTATTATTATGTAACCATGCCATTTGGCCTGAAGAACGCAGGTGCAACTTACCAGCGTTGCATGCAACGTTGTTTGCATAGTCAGATTGGCAAAAATGTCCACGTTTACGTAGACGATATTGCTGTTGTAACCAAGGAAAAAGACACACTCCTTGAGGATTTGCGAGAAACCTTCGAAAACTTGCGCACTTATAAGATGAAGTTAAATCCATCAAAGTGCGTATTCGGGGTTCCCTCAGGAAAACTTCTGGGTTTCATCGTTTCTCACAGAGGAATAGAAGTTAACCCGGAAAAGATCAAAACAATCTTGAACATCTCCAAAGCCACGTGTGTGAAAGATGTCCAAAGATTGACGGGTTTCGCCGCTGCCGTCAGCAGATTTATTAGTCGGCTGGGGGATAAAGCCTTACCACTCTACAAGTTGCTGAAAAAATCCGACAAATTCGAGTGGACAGAAAAGGCCGATGCAGCGTTAACCCAGTTGAAGGAAACTTTGATGAAAGCTCCGATTTTGGCATCCCCAAAAGACGAAGAACCTATGCTATTGTACATCACGGCTACAAACATGGTTATTAGTGCGGTAATTGTTGTGGAACGGAACAAAGACGAACAAAGCATACCAAATCAACATCCGGTATATTACATAAGTGAAGTTTTCTCCGAGTCCAAGCAAAGGTACCCACACTACAAAAACTGGCATATGGCGTATTTTTCGCATCTAGAAAGTTACGCCATTACTTCCAAGGACATTCCATAACAGTGGTATGTAAAGCACCACTAGGGGATATAATAAACAATGCGGAGGCAACTGGCCGAGTAGCCAAATGGGGTATCGAGGTAGCAGCCTTCGACATTAAGTATTAGCCAAGGACGGCAATAAAATCCCAGGTTCTGGCAGATTTTGTCGCCGACTGGACGGAAGCAATGGAGAAAACACCAATGCCGGAGTCCGAGTACTGGATCATGCATTTTGACGGATCCAAGATGAAGGAGGGCGTAGGAGCTGGTGTAGTCTTAAAATCCCCTAAAGGAGACAATGGAGAGTATGTATTACAAATACACTTCAACGCCAGCAATAACGTGGCAGAATACGAAGCTCTGCTTCATGGCTTGCACATTGCAAAAGAAATAGGGGTTAAACGCATTCTGTGCTACGGCGACTCGGATTTGGTACAACATCAGCTTAACCAAACCTGGGACGCAAAAAGCCCTATAATGGCCGAATATCGGAGAACGGTGGACGAGTTCGCCATTTGTTTTTTCGGATTCGAAGTACTCCACGTTAAAAGGGAGGAAAATTGGAACGCGGATGCGTTAGCCCGCTTGGGTCAGAAAGGGTAAAAATCCTACCACCAGGTGTATTCGTCCAGCATTTGTACGAGCCATCCATAAAAGGTGGAGATATCGATTACCCCCTGGCTTTCGAATCAATTGAAGTTATGCTCGTTACCCCGGACTGGACAATTCCATATTTAAACTTCTTAGTCAACCAGAAGTACCCGGAAGGAGCAGGCGAAGTCTTGCAGAGGCAAATTTAGCGCCGATGCAAAGGATACACGGTAATTGATAACTGCCTGTACAAACGCAGTACTTCCGGAATTTTTCTGAGGTGTATTTCACCAGAAGAAGGACGAGAAATCCTGCAAGAAATCCATGCCGGAGATTGCGGACATCATGCTCAATCAAAAAGCATAGTTAAAAAGCATTCCGTGCGGGTTTTTCTGGCTACAGCCAAAACAGATGCTGAGACATAGTCAACACATGTGCAGGGTGTCAATATTACGCCAAGCAGACTTAATATGCCGGCCCAAGCACTCAAAACTATCCCAATTACATGGCCGTTTGCGGTCTGGGGGCTAGATATGATGGGACCGTTCAAAACTGCGCGAGGCGGACTTACACATATTGTAGCTGTGGATAAGTATACCAAATGGGTGGAGGCTAAACCCAAAAAGCTTGACGGTGTGACTGCCAGAAATTTCATCATTGACATAGTCATGAGATATGGCGTTCCACACAGCATAATAACCGACAACGGGACAAATTTCTCCATTGGAGAGTTGGCAAAATATTGCCGACAAATGGGAATTCGCCTAGATCTTGCATCTGTGGCCACCCGCAATCCAATGGACAGGTTGAGAGAATGAATAGCTCAATCCTGCAAGGAATACGCCAGACTCGAATCTCCTCTTCATAGAGCAGCTGGAGCATGGGTAGAAGAGCTACCTTCTGTGCTTTGGAGTATTGAACGACGCCAAACATGTCAACTGGCAAACTCGTTTTTTCCTAGTTTATGGTGCGGAAGCTATCCTTCCAACGGACATGATCCATGATAGCCCAAGAGTGCGGGATTTCGATGACTCGGATGCCGAAGAAGCACGGCAGGATGCCGTCGATCTCTTAGAAGAGGAACGAGATCTTGTGCTTCAAAGATCCACCATTTACACAGCAAGGTTTACGACGTTTACCATAGTCGGAAAAATCAGACATCGTTCTTTTAAGAAGGTGACTTAGTGCTGAGATTGGTGCAGCAAAGAAAGCACAAATTGGCCCCCAGTATGGGAAGGACCCATTTGTAATCAGCAAAAGCTATGAAAAATGGGTCATATATCTTGTAGATATTCGGGACACGGAAGATGATCCCGAAAAGCCGAATCGCAAAAGAAAGAGAAAGATAGATGATGAACTAGGAGAGACAAATATGCCTTTGAGCATCCAGCAGTTACGTCCCTTCTATACTTAGTTCAATTTCTATGTAAACATCTTTGAGATCATGAAATAAGTTGTCGGAATTCTTATTATCCATGTTTTTACAAGTTATTATAGTACAAAGCATGATTCCACCTTATCTATTTCCCAATGATCTTACAAAATACTCAATGTTAACCCGAATTGTGCCTGCGTGCTCGGTGTTTAAAAACTGAATGGTTTTCAGCCTGCTAACGCTAAAGGAAACTCGGATTGTGCCTGCGTGCCCAAGTTTCAAAAATTCCTTACTTTTCTATAAGTATTATCTGATCGTTTACGTGTTGGGTCACTGGAGCTAGTTAGTAAAAATGCTTTAGTATGATCCATGTTTCCGATTAAACTGATTGGTTATACCAGTTACTCGGCATGATGATTCACAGTACTATTGAGCCATTCAAACACTAAGGACAGTTAAAACACATAAGCCAGAGAACTTAAGAAGACAAAGGAATATTAAAACCCGGAAACCTTGCAAAGAATTTCATAATTAAAACTGCAAAAGGCGGAGTTCTTGTTTATACAAAAGGAATAGAAGCATTACAATATAAATTACATTGTAAAAGTGCAGTAATGCTCCTATTGTCTACTTTCATCATCCAGATTAAAGACAGCGCTTCAAGCATCCGAGTCTTCTTCGATGCTGTCATTCTCGGGGGCTTCGGGGATCTCCTCTTCTGGATAGGTGATGGAGATGTTCACCATGGAGGCGATCTTGGTGGTGTGGCCTTTGATTTCATCAAAGATGGTGGTTCGCTGAGTTTCCGTGTATCCTTGTGGGATATCGGACGCCACGCGCCAAGACTTTGAACCAGGGTAGTGCATACGCATAAGGCCGAGTGCCATGCGTGCACCACCCCGTGCAGCGGAGCGTAGGATGGACTCCCTGGACTCCGCCACCTCCAAGATGGCACCCGGAAGTTTCCCAACTTCCGAGAACTCCCCAGTCCTTGTGGGAAGGAACTTGCTGACCAGCTGCATGCCAGCAGCTCTGATCGCAGTCCACGTCTTCCCAAAGGCTCGGATTCTATCAATCCGAGCGAGATCTGGGTTATCTCCTGTTTTTTCAGACAAAACAACCAAAAAGGTTAAGTGAAAAATCAGAGAAAGGAAGCAAGACATGGAAAAATGGTAAATGAAGTAACACTTACCGATAATCTTGTCGATTTCGGAGCCTTCCTCCAGGCGAAGATTTAAGGCATTTTCCAAGTCCTGGATAGTGGACTTATCCTTCTCCGCCTGTTCGGAAGCCTTGGAATGAGCAATTCCAAGGGCCAGATTACTGGCTTCCAGATCCTTTTGGGCCTTCATAAGTTGCTTATGAAGGTCCAGATTCTCCTCACGGAGACTGGCAGCATTGCCGGCATCTTCAGCTATTTGCTTGGCCTTAGCCAAAGCATCTGGAAAGCAAGGAAAATTCCGAGTTTAGAAAAATCCCGGAAAAGTACTTAGACAAAAAGCTGAATCAAAACCTTCAGAGGAAAAAACTTTACCCGTTGTTTCCGACAGCTGCAGCTGAGACGATGCCAGCTCCGCCTCTTTCACCTCAAGAATGGAAAGAAGATTTCTAACTTCCTTGTTCTTGACGGAAAGTTTATTGAAAACTTCCATGTTAATGGATTCAGCGGTTTGCTGGAACACGACAAGGAAAAGAGTAACTAAAAAGCATCAAGGCGAAAAGTATACATTTTGCTTAATGCTTGGGGGCTAGAGTGAAATACCTGGCTCATTCACTGCAACCCCGCCAAGTTTTCATTGAACTCTTTTGCGTATTCCGCAAAAAGAATTCCGGACGCGCTTAGGCCATCGTTGAGGTTCTTGAAGTCCTTGTCTAAGGTGGGAATCTCCTCATCGGTTGTCCGAGAAGAATTTCCCACCTCTGGAGCCGCCCTTTCCCTCGTGTCCGTGTCCGGCATAACGGGCTGGCTGGGCTCCAACGAGTCGGTGGTGGGGGCTGTCGCATGCTCTTCCGCCATCGTGGACGGTGTGTCCGGTGCGATGACGGGAGAAGGTTGAGAGCCTATGCTGGTCACTACCTTATGCCTTTTCAGCTTCTTTGGCTTTAAGGTAGAGGGAGGCAGTCTAAAGGCAAAAAACAAAAAACCCGGAAAGAGTTAAAACTCCGAAGACGAAAGAAAACTTCGACAAAAGAAAATAACCCGAATGTTCTAACCTGGAGGTGGCGATGGGAATCCCGTCAAGATCGATGATTTCCTCAGAGGAGGAAATCTTCTTGCGCTTTGGCCCACCTGCAAAGGCGGATCGCAACGCTTCCAGTTCAGCTTCGGAGGCCAGCTCCGAGTCGGGAAGTTCAGCAATCTGTCGAAAAGAAAAAGCAGAGTTAAAAGCGAAAAATCCGAGAAAGTATAGCAAAATTCCACCCAAATGACGGAAAAAATACCTTGGGAGCCGGATTGTCGGCCGTATACATTGGCCGACTCGCTTCATATTGGTCGCGTGATGCGACCAACTGGTTCACGCGCCGCCGCAGATCCCTCGCGGCCCAGTCTTTGCTGGTTGTCTGCATTTTGTCGTTGGCGCCCGTGTACTCGCAAAGGAGACGGCCGCCATGGTTGGCTAACGGCTGGATCCGCCTGTCCAACCAGCAAAGGACTGTGTCCATGCCGGTTAGAGGCGGATCAGAGGAAGTGAGCTTCGCGATGTGCCGCTTGATCCTTAGAAGATCAGACGGCAGAACTTGGACGGCTTCAGTTCCCCAATTCTCTTGGGGAACGGCAGCAGTGTTTGAGAAAGGTGGAACCCCGATGGCCTTTTTCGGGAAAGGGACATCGGGATGATAAAAGAAGGAACCCGTCCAGAATTTGACGGATTCCGAGGTTCTGATCTTGGGGAACCAATCTTCCCTAAATCTCCTAAGAGTGAAGGAGATGGTTCCGCAAGTTGGGAGTGCGCCCTCCGAAGAGTTCCGCTTAACCCCGAAACAGTACAACCAGAAATCTAACCTAGGTTCTATGCCTAGGAAACCCTCGAAGAGGGCCTGAAAGCTGGCCATATAAAGAATAGAATTTGGTGGCAGGTTATGGGGCTGGATATTGTAGTGGGAGAGGACCTGGAGGAAAAAGGCAGAAGGTGGCAATCCCATACCTCTTAGAAGGTGGAAGGAGAGAACAACCCGTTCGCCGTCGTTCGGCATGGGTTCGTTCTCGTCCTCCGGAAGCCGCCACTTCCCTTTCAGCACCAACCCCTCCTTTTCCATGTTTGGAAGGAGGGACGGGGGAATGCTGCAGGCAACCCAGTTGCCGGCAGTCTCCAGCTCTTCATCAGCTCCGGCGGCGGCGGACGCGGCAGCCTCTGCAGTAGCGAGCTCGTCGCCAATGAGCGTGATCTTCTCCTCCGCCGTCTCGGGAGCGAACGGCAGAGTAGGCGCGGAGCTCGAATCCGCAAGATCCGCAGCGGCGGAAGCATCTCCCTCGTCCGCCGCGGTGCCCGCGGTCTTCACCGGCTCGCCGCCGGTGTGCGTTGGGGAGTCCAGCTTAGGGTCCATCATGTTGATGATGTCTTCGATGTCCTGCGATACGTTGCGGGCGGGCGAAGACGGCGGAGATGCCATTAGGTGGCGGCGCTGGTTGCCTCCGGTGAGGTTTTGGGCGCGGTGTGCGTTCGGAAGTTGCTCTCTGCTCGGGAGCTTGGGCGCGGTAATGGCGTTGGAGTGAGAGCGGAAGGTTTACCGGGAGGACGAAGAAGGCTATTTATAGCCGGAAATCCGTCACGATACGTGCTAACGGCTCTTTTGACCGTTGGATGATCAACGCGTGTCGCTCGCCGAAAAATTCGGGAAATGAATCGACAGGGTGATTATGGTTATCTCCTCGTTTCCCGCGAGAATCTGTCAGAGATATGTTTCTGGGTTTTCTCTGAAAACCCAATCGTCCCTTACGTCAGCAGGATTAAAGTGCTGACGTAGGAGGTTCCTTCTCCACAAAGAATCGTGTGGGAAAAGCCGGATTTTCAGAATTCCGAGGTTTACGTTATCATCTCTTTTCAAAGAAGAATAAGAAGAATCAAGACTGCTGGCCAATATTTCTCGGACGATATACATTTGGCGAAAGACGGCAAATCAGAGTTTTAATCCTTCTTGGGGGCTACTGTCGGATATATACTGAATAGGGGTATATCAGATGGTGGTCAAAAGTGCCGGATTACCAGGGTGGCCCAACTGGTAGTGGGCTATGGTCCATTGGGCGGCCCAGTAAGCTGATGCACAGAAGCCGGATTCTAGAAGGACCCGGATCACGGCCACGTGATCTGGCTTGGAGGAGAAGGCGGTTTCCTTACTTTCCAAGTTAATGGCTACCGTAGTCTTCTAGGTTTCCTACTCTGTATACCCTAACCCGGCTATTATATAAAGCCGGGCGGGAGATATGATATATAGACACGAAGCTACAGACTAACTCGTCGGGAAGTTGATCCTCAGCGAATAGCTAATAGAACCTCACATTTTAATTGTATACACAGGCTTTAGCCCTGATTAGTGAGATTGCAGGAGTAGGAACGTCGTATTATTACGACGTACCGAACCTGGGTAAATCATGTGTCTCTGTCTTCAACGCGATCCCGTTTCCCCACGTCTCTACCCGTAGTCTCATGGCACCCCCGTCTATGAAAACAACTACGATGTCTCGACACCTCTATTTCATTTCGGCATGACAGGAGTCCAAAAACAAAAGTACATGATATCAACCAAATGTAATTTTTTGTGCAATGTTGAAAGCTTTCCGGTGATACACGTTTATAGCTACCTCCCAACCACACACTTGTCAAACGCAAAACTTGTGGCTCCCATTATTGGGTCATGTTTATTAGATGCATAAAAAGTAAAGTGTGCCTTCAAAAGTTCGTGAGAGTCCTATCCCAAGTTCAACCCATGACAATTAGTAAAGTGAATATCTTAATTTAGAACATAAATAACACAATAACATGGTGAACATACTCGGAATAGCAATGAAGCTAATGGGAAGATATGGTGGACTCACTGGAAATACTTGGCTAAGGAGTGTTGGAAACAAGTTTTTACTTGTTGGAATTTTTAAATTTTTGGCTAGCAAGAGGGAGATAGTTGACCAGCTACTATGCATGCATATGTCCATAGAACTACTCATTTCATGACAAACTAAATAAACCAGCAATTAACATCAAGGACATGAATTAGAGATAGCTCAAGACAACATTATTGCAAATTTCTACACATAAAAGCCTATAAATCATGCAAACATATGTAGCTCTTCAAATCAACCATGGCATACCTATTCCAAGTCATAATACTAGCATCCAATACATTCCAACCCCAAACTCCAGTAGCTCAATCTCATATAAAATGATGGGTGTGGTCTTATCAAAACAAAAATAAAAACAAAAACTAGACGCTTCAAGTCTCTACGATAAATGCTTTGCTTAGAAAAACAGAAAGTAGACGTGTGCTAACCAAAAGAGTGTAGCTCCAGTGGGGTGTTCATCACATCCCCAAGCTTATGGATTTCACCATTCTTGGATGTCTTGAGGCGCAGCTCCTCTATTCCCTGTGAAAAAAACTTCACAAAACATGTTTCTCCCATTCCTTTTCTATGGGTTAAGATTAGCAAAGACAAACAAATCACATGCTTGCTGTGCAAAATTCCAAATAAAATGCTCCAGTAGATAGACAATAAGGTTCATTATGTTGTATGTTCACTCTCTTGCTTGAAAGAATCATGGAAATTCGATTCCCAAGCCCAAAGAGTGCATAAAACAAAAGAAGGCAGAATCTGTCCAGAAAAGCAACAGCAGAAAAACGAACGTTTTTCCCTAAGCTAGACTCGTCAAAAAATTAAGAAAATTATTGTGCTTATATAGGATGAAAAGTTGCAGAACATACTAAAAAATTAGCTCAATCCGACATACCAATAAAAAACGTAAAATCATACGGTGAGCAGACTCGTGCTGAAACAGAAATTTCATGCACTAGGATAGCAACTTATAAGTCCAAATGGGTTTGACTTGACTCTTTATTGAAAACTCCAGAATAAAAAAAAAAAAACTAATCTCTTGAGACAGCAAGAGGACACTAGAAAAATCCAAACAAAAACAACCGGTTTGCCTCCCGTAAAGCGCTTTCTTTATAGCCATATAGTTAGGCTTTACTTACTTAACATCATGATGGTTGGAGTGAGGTGGCTCGGCATCCCCAAGCTTGGATTCTTGTACTTATTTGATACATATAGGGTGAGCCCAGGGTTACATACCCAAGCTTGATTGGTTGTCCCTCTTGATCTTTGTTCATCTCACTCAACTCTTCCTCCTCAAAAATTCTTCTTACATAAATCTCAACATAAAACTTGATTAGAGGGGTTAGTGCCTCCATAAATAAAATCCACATAGGTACAGCAAAGACACATCATGAGTTGATTCTAAATATTAACTACTGTTACTACAGTTGTGCATTTCTCCTTGATCAAAAGAACCACACAAAATACAAGTAATGAGAGCAATGCAAAATAAAGACATAATCTGCCAAAAACTGAACAACCCGAAAAGAGTGAATTTTTAGAGGCACTTAAGTTGCTCAAATCAGAAAACTTAAAACTAATGAAATATGTAGTGATAACTAAATATTGCTGTCGTAAATTACCAGGTCAAAATTCCACTTCTGTGATTTTAAACATTTTTCGCAGTGAAGTTCGGGAATCTGTTTTCTTGACAGCTAATTACTATTGTTTAATCCTATCTCTCATATAAGATTATTCTTGCCATTTAAGATGAGAAATAAGACATAAATGTGATGTTAAAGTAGTGAACTAATATTTTTATTGTTTTTAGCTTTGGAATTTTTTTTAATGATAGAGACTTTGCAATGGTTTCATTGGCATGAACAACACATGTTCAAGGTCGACCCCAACTTCTCCATTACTCATCCTTCTCATTTACTTTCCCAAATTTTTTATAAAATGAAAATCTTAAACTAAATGATACATAACAGTAGGTAAAGGCATTTTACATCTTGTAAAGGCATAAATGTGTGCTCAAACCGAATAGGAAATTAAAGCATAAGGAACACACCAAAAAATATTAAACAATTTATTTTTAAGTCTAACCCATTTCCTATGCATTGGCATTTTGTAATGAAACAAATAAAAGAAGCACATAATAGCAAGCATAGACAGGTAGATCAAGTGCAACTTCAATACTTTCAGCATAAAGAGGGGAAACTTAATATTGTTGAAATATGTGTAACCATGTTTCCCTCTCTCATAATAATTTTCCGTAGCATCATGAATAGTTTCAACAATATGAATATCACATAAAACATTCTTATCATGATCCACATGCATAAAAGAATCACTCCTCTCCACATAAGTAAAATCCTCATTAGTGATAGTGGGATTTAAACATTCATAATTTTCATTGCAATCATCATATATAGGAGGCATAGTATCATCAAAGTGAATTTTCTCCTCCAAGCTTGGGGAACTAGAAATATCATGCTCATCAAAACCAACTTCCCCAAGCTTAAAACTTTCCATAGAATCAGCAAGTATATCATTTTTATCCTCAATAGTAGGGGGACTAAAAATATCATATTCATCAAGACAAACTTCCCCAAGCTCAAGGTTTTCCTTAGCAATAAAGGTGTTCAAAGAATTAGTACTACCACAAATATGATTGTTGTGCAAATAATTTTTCAATTTCTCCTATAACACTTCATGTCCTAATTCAAGGTAGATATTATACAGTTCTAAAATTGTTTGGTTGTTTTCCATTTTATAATTTTGTTGTGATTTAGGTTTATATGTTAGTATGCAATGCAAACAAGAATAAAATCTTAGCACAACGCTCCCCGGCAACGACGCCAGAAAAGTGCTTGATGACTCTGAAGTACAGGAGATCAATTGTAGTACCTTTCGATAAGTATTTGAGTGTCGAACCCACGAGGAGCTTAAGGTAAGCTATCTATTCTATAAAGCCCTATAACCCTCTTATATGGCTGTTTATGCAAAGCAATAAGTTTGACTACAAGAAACTAACTAATTAAAAGCAAGTGACGTGGAGTGTGGTTTGTCTAGTAACTAGTGAAGCAAGTTTAAAATGCAAGTAATCCTAAAGCAAGTTTCTAAAGTAGCAAGCAGCAAATATCTCAAGTATCTCAAGGGATCAAGTGTTCTAGCAATAGGTGTTTTGTTCGTGTGGTTGTCACAATTAGTGAAGCACATGTTTTAGTCTTAGTTGTTTCTTCTAGGAAGGAACCATGAATAGGTATAGTCAAGTAAATGATCTACAACCCCTTATGATGGATCATGTGGCCAAGTAAATGACTGCACAAGATTGATTAAGACATAAAGTCCCACCATAGCCTTACGTTCTAAGGTCCCCTATATATATCCCCCAATAACTTAACTTTGTGGCTCGGTCTCAGGTTACTGTCACTCCCAAGTCACCACCACTCCATTATGCTACCGGTGATCACCTTACATGCATTCCCCAACATATGCGTGCACTCATATATTGTACATAAAGACAATCATAGAAGATAACAAACTTGTATGCAACCAATCAACGAACTATTTCACCATTGCCAAGAACAATTCACTACTCAAACATAGACGGGGAGACACAATACATCAAGTGAATATAGTATTGCATCATACATCGTGTTTTCCAAGAGATTACATTGGAGAGATGGAGCTGATCTTGCTGTAGATGTTGATGATGAACATGCCGGAGGGGGGTGGATCCCTCCGGGGGTGATCCCAGCGGCGTTTCCCCCCTCCGATCTTCTCCGGCGGCAGCCTTCTGTCTCTCTGTTTCGTGGTTTCGTCTCTCAGCGCCGCCTCCTCCTTGAAAAGGCCAGGGGACCCTTTATATAGTCGTTTTTAGGTCACGAGACACTCGGGAGAAGAAAGATCGACGACATCGGAGCCACGGGGGCAAAAAGGGGGCCCCACACGCGGACAAGGAATCTGGCCGCGTGGAGGGTCCTCTTTGCCACCTGGTTGGCCTTTTGGCCCTCTACTTTGGCCCATGGTCTTCGTCTCGAAAATTCTGAACCGTGGTCTTTGGCCTTGCCCTTTTTGGAGTCCCGAAGCTCCCGGAAAGTCTGAAACACTAAAAATTACGTTTTCTGGAAAAACAGGGTTAGAACCAAAAGAAGGGGGATTGTTCAGAAAATCCCCCAAATCATTATAAAGCATGAATATAAGTTGCTAATATGTAGGAAAACCAAGTAATAACATGCAAAGTTCATGTATGCATTTTACATGCATCACACACTCATCTGCATTTGTATCAGTCATTCGCATGCCACGTATCTCGACTCAGGGAGTGCGGTGAAGAAAGACTACTCCAACGTGAAGAAAGTTTTGAATAACGCTCTCACCGGCTACCATGCAAAGGGGGGCAGAATCTCTAGGGAGAAGGTCGTTCACGGCGCTCGGGTGTTCACCCACACGACGACTTTCGCGTGCGTCAAGCAGCCGGCAGGCAGTAACAGAGACACCAACTATGTCCTCCATCATATGCGGGCGTACGTACGGGATCAACAGTACCTTACCCTGCCTAGTCAAGTCCAAGAATGGGCCTCGCGCTTGTCGATGGTCAGCGATGACAAGGTTAGATAAGAGATATATGATATCCAGAAGTGTTTTGCCACGAAAATCGTTCATGACGTGGTGGACAAGAGCGGGACATTCCACTGCCGGTTCGCCATGCTGAACCGCGACATAGATACCTACCTAGAAACTGCATGTGACGACAGGCCCTTCATCACTCCGAAGAGCTGTCCCGTTGTAATCCCTGGGCGGATGAGTAAGAAGGACTGAGAACTATTGTAAGGCTTGCTACATTTTCCGAAATTAGTTGAACTCAATCGTTAGGGTTATGAATCGTCCATCGTGTAACCGATGCTAAATTATGTCAATGCTCGATTATCTTGCTTTTTATTATTGCGGTACTACTTCTGATGTTCGTTCGATCTCTTCAATAAATGCCGATGATTAAAAGAGTTGGTTCACACTCAGATGGCCTAGGTGATCCGGTGCGCCTTGTGATTTTCACAAAATTTTGATCTTGTGCATCCCACTTGGCGCAGTGGCACCACCTAGGCCGCTTGTATGTGTCCACCCTAAATATGAGGCACACATCATTACGGTTATGAATCGTCCATTCTGTAACTGATGCTCAATTATGTCAATGCTTGATTATCTTGCTTTTTATTATTGCGGTCCTACTTGTGATGTTCGTTCGATCTCTTCAATAAATGCCGATGATTAAAAGAGTTGGTTCACACTCAGATGGCCTAGGTGGTCCGGTGCGCCTTGTGATTTTCACAAAATTTTGATCTTGTGCATCCCACTTGGCGCAGCGGCACCACCTAGGCCGCTTGTATGTGTCCACCCTAAATATGAGGCACACATCGTTACGGTTATGAATCGTCCATTCTGTAACTGATTCTCAATTATGTCAATGCTTGATTATCTTGCTTTTATATTATTCCGGTCCTACTTGTGATGTTCGTTCGATCTTTTGTATAAATGCCGATGATTAAAAGAGTTGGTTCACACTCGGATGGCCTAGGTGGTCCGGTGCGCCTTGTGATTTTCACGAAGTTAGGATCTTGTGCATCCCACTTGGCGCAGCGGCACCACCTAGGCTGCTTGTATGTGTCCACCCTAAATATGAGGCACACAGACCGATGACCATCTTGTTCCTTTTAAGAGGTACTACATGCGGTGGTGATCCAGGGGAAGGAACGAATGCGAGGGTTTCTGGATTTCTTTCGAACTAAATAATGTCACATATGTAATATGGTTCGTGAGATCCGGATGAAGCTAAACCCTTTAGTGCACATGCGTAATGGTGACATTCCTCAGAAATCCCTTCCGGGGTTATGAAGAATGTCCCCATTATGTATGTGCACAAAAGGGTCTAACCTTGTCCGGATCTCACTATTAAATATATGATTTTGTTTAGTTTCAAACATTTCCAGAAACCCTTCCTTCCCCCGCATCGCCATCACGTGTACTTACCTCGTAACAGGCACAAAATGTGAAGGTCCAACTTCACATCAAGGCCCGATGACCATCTTGTTCCTGTTAAGAGGTACTACAGGCGGTGGTGATCCGGGAAAAGGATGAAGATGAGGGTTTCGGTTGGAACTAAGGAACGTCGCATTAATATTATTGTTAGTGAGATCAGAACTGAGTTGCACCGTTTGGTACATATACGTAATGGGGATATTTTTCATAGCCCCGGACGGGGCTATGGAGAATGTCCCCATTATGCATGTGCACGAAATGGTCCAACTTTGTTCAGATCTCACAAACACTTACGTATGTGATTTTGTTTAGTTTCAACGAAGTTCAGAAACCCTTGTCTTTATCCTTCTCCGGATCGCCATCACGTGTACTACCTCGTAACAAGCACAAGATATGAATGGCCAATTTGTTCCTTTGTGTTTAACTTTCATCTTATTTATGTAATATATCTCCATTTACTATTTATTACAGACATGTTTAAAACTATTGTTTTTGGTTTTCTTTCTTGTCATTACAGATGCCGAGGTGCTACGTGGTGTTTAGAGGCAGGGTTCCAGGAGTATACGATGACTGGGAAGACTGCTTCGAGCAGGTGAACAAGTTCAAAGGGAATTCCTACAAATCCTACAACACAAGAGTGGCGGCGGAAGCTAGGTGGTTCATCCATCTCGAGGAACAGAAGAAGAAGAACAACAACAACAAGTGGATGAAGACCATCGTCGCCGCTCTTGTCACCGTCGCCTCGCTCGTCATGCTATGGTTCCTAGCTAGATGATTAGGTTATCGGCGACTAGATAGGTCACTTGTAACGATGATGAAGCATCGATCGATGTAATCGGTCCCGATGATTAACCGTCTGATGTAGGTCACTTGTATCTATTTGACTCTGATAAACACTTTGTATTCATAATCAACTGTTTGATGTAGCTATTCGGAATTCTAAGCAGTACGATCAACTATGATATATTATTTGTTTGTCACATAACTGTTTTGATACATTTTGTCTACTAATATTCTTCTGTATTTGAGCTGTATATACCTGTATAAATACGGTACTGCATATTTTTAAAAAATACAGCATAGTATAGCCGTGACGCACCTAAAAGAATACACGTGACGCACCTAAGAGGATAGCCGTGACGCACCAAAATGGATAGCCGTGGCGCATCAGGGAACTTAGCCGTGGGAGGCATTACATAACCGTGACGCACGTAAAGTCCTAGGCGTGGCGCACCTCTGAAGTTAGGCGTGACGCACCGCGAACTAGCCGCGGCACACCGTGCGCGTGCGTCACGGGTATTAGTAGGCACGGCGCACCGATGAGGTGCGTCACGGCTATCCCAATAGGCGCGGTGTGATAGCCGTGACGCGCCTCGGTGCGTCACGGATAAGCAAAACGGTGTGTCACGCATGACCTTTTCCCTAGTAGTGAGGCTTCCTCTTCTCCATGACCCCAATGCAAATCTCACGGTACAGAAAGTCCATCACATCAATCTTCCTCTGATTTTGAGGCCTGGTGAGGAACATGAGGTTCACCATAAAGGCCCTAATAGCAGAGTAGTCACCAGCCTTGATCACAATGGAGGCACGGAAGATCTTGGACAACAGGTTGTAGTAGGGGTACATGTTGGAGTTGAATGACCTAGTCTTGCCCTGAGCATCAGGAGGATAGCAGAACTCCAAGATGGAGTTATCATTCTCTAGGTTGTCATGAACCTTTAAACCATGATGACCATAGGTGGCAGTCCATCTGTAACCAAGTGCCTCAGCAAATTCAACCAAGTTGCTCGTGACCTTCTGATCACCAGACATCCAAGTCATAGTGCGCACGGCATCACCCGTGCAGTGGACAGTGCAGTAGAACTGAGCAATCAGGTCTGGACAATACTCACACTCAATGTCCAGAAGTGGCGCCACACCCAAATTCACCAAGCACACATGAACATGACGAAGATCACCATTCTTGTGCCTATGATAGAAGTCCATGTTAATCTGCGTCTGCTCACAGACAAGAGGGTTCTGAGTGGAATAGAAATCGTCCCAACACTTTTGCTGAAGGTTTGTCCAAAAGCGAGGATCCTCACAAGTGGACTCAACAAAACGGTACAGGTTCTTCCTCTTGATGTGCTTCCACTGAGGGATGTAGTAGGACTTCAGATCCCCTTCGGGCAGCCTCTCAACCTCACTATCATCACGATTCCCACTATGGTGACCGGTGGTGCGACCCCTGGTGGGACGAGCACCCCTTCCAGCTGAGGCCTTTCTCTTGACACCCGGACGAGAGCCAGAACCTGTGAATTGAGGACATAGGAATAGAAAAAGATAAGTGCATATGCCAAAAGGGAACAAAGGAACTCCAAAAGGTTTGATGTAGTGCAAGTTTTCGAAATTCTGGCAGAATCCGGAAATATTCCGGAGGCCCAGAATTATTCCGGCTGAGCCAGCAATTATTCCGGCTGGGTCGGATTCATCTGGAAAAATTACGGGCTCCTCGATCTGACTCGAGAAAAACCCAAAAATTCGAAAACTTGACTTCCTTACTGCACCAAACATTGAGGAATACCAAGGAGATGATCCTAGAGTTGAACTATGTGCTGGAAATTGTGGGATTGACAACATATGGGATGGATCTAAGTCTAGATTGGTAAGTGGTTAGACTTGATCTAAGATGCCATGGAGCTAGGTAGGGATTAGCAAGATGAACTAGTTGATAGGAACTCGGATCTAGGTCAAACCCTAGGTGAGATTTCATCTAGAACCAAAATCAACCAATAAAAATGAGAAAGAAGAGATGCCAATCACAATACCTTCCATGGGGGATGTCCTTGTCCAAGGAGGGATAAAAAAATCCTCTCTAGGGGTAACGGGGACGGATGCTGCGAACTATGGTGACTAGGGCACGGGAGAGAGGGGAAAAAGTGGAGAAAGAACTATCTCCCGTGCGTGCGGGCCTATTTATAGCGAAAAACTGGCAGAACCGGAATAGCCCGAAATTTTTCCGGCTGGGTCGGAATTATTCCGGATGAACCCGGAATTTTTCCGGCTGGGTCGGATTCACCCGGAATTTTTCCGGCTGGGTCAGCATGTGCTCCAAACAATTCCAAAAATGACAGTTTGGATTGGCTAGAAATGATGTGACTTTGTGTGGAGTAAGGCATATGCATATATGAACATAGGGAGATGACAAATGGGCAAAACACAAAGGGGTTAGAATTCCTAGTCTTACTTCTCGGGGAAGATGCAAATAAGATTCAAGATAGAAACGAGAAGTAGTATTCGGAACAACCTCAATGAACCAAAATCAACCAACTAAGAACCAACTCTTCAAAGGAGAAGAGGTTGGCGGCCTAGGCCACCATGTAAGAGTTCATGGTATGCAACCGCGAAGATATATCTTGGGGGCATTGCCATTACTCAACATTGAAGCTCACAATTCAACATTATAAAAAGAGAGATAACAATGAATATTTGCTTTGGGCATAATGGGGGGAGGGAGAACCCAATGTGTTAGAATAACACTCCCCCTATGTCCATGCCTACACCTAAACCAAAACACGTATCATCTATAGGGGTGTGTGCAAGATCCTTAAGTCAAACTCCTAGAATCAATGACATTTAGTTCATTCCTCAAGAACAAGAATCTTGCATCGTCAAGTGGCTTCGTGAAGATATCCGCAAGATTGTCCTTGGTGGGCACATAAGATAGTGCAATATCCACTCTTGCCACATGGTCTCGGATGAAATGATGGCGAATCTCAATGTGCTTCGTTCTTGTATGTTGCACGGGGCTGTAGGCGATCTTGATGGAACTTTCATTATCACACAAAAGTGTCACCTTATCCAAATGAACGTCATATTCCTTGAGATTTTGCCTCATCCATAGCAATTGAGTGCAAGCACTTGCGGCGGCTACATACTCGGCTTCGGCGGTGGAGAGAGATATGCAATTTTTCTTCTTGGAAGACCAACTCACCAAAGACCTACCAAGAAATTGGCAAGCCCCGGAAGTAGACTTCCTATCATCTTGATCACCCGCCCAATCGGAATCCGTGTAGCCCTTGAGAGAAAATTGTGCCCCCTTTGGGTACCACAAACCAAATCTTGAGGTATGAACCAAATAACGAAAGATCCTATGGACCGCCATCAAATGGATTTCCTTAGGAGCCGCTTGATACCTTGCACACACACCTACACTCAAAACGATATCGGGCCTAGATGCACAAAGATAGAGCAAAGAACCAATCATAGAACAATACAACTTTTGATCCACATCTTTACCCTTCGGGTTATGTGATAGGTGGCACTTGACTTGCATGGGAGAAGACTTGATCTTTGCATTTTGGAAGTTGAACCTCTTGATCATATCTTGGGTATACTTGGCTTGAGAAATGAAAGTTCCACGAGCCAATTGCTTGATCTCAAAACCAAGAAAGAATTTAAGCTCTCCCATCATAGACATCTCGAACCTGTCAGTCATAAGCTTAGAGAACTCATTATTGAAAGCTTGGTTAGTTGAGCCAAATATGATATCATCCACATATATTTGGCATATGAAAAGCTCTCCCTTTACTCTCTTGGTGAAGAGAGTGGGGTCAATCTTCCCAACTTTGAAACCACGGTCATCTAACAACTCCCTAAGGTGCTCATACCAAGCACGAGGTGCTTGTTTGAGACCATAGAGAGCCTTGTCAAGTTTGTAGACATGGTTAGGAAAGTTGAGATTCTCGAACCCCGGAGGTTGCTTAACATATACCTTCGCTTTTAGTGGACCATTCAAGAAAGCACTTTTAACATCCATTTGTTGAAATTTGAAATTATGCGAGGATGCATAAGCAAGGAGGATACAGATGGACTCAAGGCGAGCCACGGGTGCATAGGTTTCATCAAAGTCAATGCCTTCAACTTGAGTGTAACCTTGAGCAACCAATATTGCCTGGTTCCTTATGACAATGCCATGCTCATCTTGCTTGTTCTTGAATATCCACTTAGTGCCAATAACATTGTGGCAATCTTTGGGCTTCTCAACCAATCTCCAAACTTTATTGCGCTCAAAATTATTGAGCTCATCATGCATTGCTTCAACCCAATCGTAGTCCTCAAGAGCTTCAAACACTTTCTTTGGTTCCACCATAGAGATATGAGCTTGATGCTCACTAAAATGTGCCAATTTCCTTCTTGTGGATCTTCTAGCTTGAATATCTTCCAAGACCTTGTTGTCTTGGGCATCAATTTGCTTCAAAGCTCTTCTTATCCTTTTAGCACGACGGGCTTCGATCTCCGCATTATTGCGCGGAGGGATCACTTGATCATCTTGATCATTTGGGTCCCCATCTTGACCAATTTGGCCTTGATCATCATCATCAACATCATCATCATCAACTATATCTTCAACACTAGCTTCAACTTGAGGAGAGGATGGTTGATCTTGGCCTTGACCTTGACTAGCATGAATGATAGGAGTCGTTGCATCTTGCGTAGTGACTTGGTCAATAAGAGGAGGGTCTTCAACATGTTCTTGGTTCGGTGTAGCACTTGGCTCCTTGGCTTGTTCTTCTATTGTAGAGGAGGGCTCCACTTGAGTAGAGCATAGTCCTTCTCGAGTTTCCACAAGGTGTCCCTCAATGGGGCGGAAAAATCCCACACCCATCCTTCCTATGGCTTCTTGAGGTATTTCAACATCTACATTAGAAACATGAAATTGCGCCACTTTGGAGCCATCATTTTCCTCGAAAGCCACACTACAAGATTATATGACAATCCGCGAGGCTTTGTCAAAGACTCTATAAGTGTGGGATTCGGCACGGTAACCAACAAATATACCCTCAATAGTTTTGGATTGAAATTTAGACAACCTAACACCCTTGATCAAATAAAAGCACTTACAACCGAATACACGGAAGTAGGAGACGTTGGGCTTGTTGCCGGTGAGGATCTCATATGGAGTCTTGTCCAAGCCTTTGAGGATGTAGAGGCGGTTGGAGGAGTGGCATGCGGTGGATATGGCCTCGGCCCATAAATATTGGGGAGAAGTGTACTCCGCCAACATGGTCCTTGCCATATCCAAGAGAGTGTGATTCTTCCTTTTGGCAACACCATTTTGTTGAGGAGTGTAAGTGGCGGAGTATTGATGACGAATTCCTTCTTCACTAAGGAATTCATTCAAAGTGTAGTTCTTGAACTCCGAAGCATTATTACTCCTAATAGCCATGATTTTCACATTGTGTTGACGTTGCACTTTGTTGGAGAAGTCGATGATCATTTGTTGAGTTTCACTCTTGCACTTGAAGAAATAAACCCAAGTGTATCTTGAATAATCATCGACAATCACCAAGCAATACTTCTTGCCACCAAGACTTGCCTCGGGCATGGCACCAAAGAGATCAACATGGAGAAGCTCCAAGATCCTCTTTGATGAAATAATAGTCTTGGCCCTGTGTGCCTTATCATGCATCTTTCCTTCAACACACGACCTACAAACGTGATCCTTTGAAAAGGAAACATTTTCTTTTAGTCCGACAATAAGGCCACCTTTGTGAAGACTTTGCAAAGTTATCATGTTGACATGGGATAAGCGGCGATGCCACAACCATCCCACGTCCGCCTTTCCGAAAAGACACATTGTTTGAGAGTTGGTAGACTTCGAAAATTCCACCACGAACAACTCATTTTCAACATGTCCCACGTAAGCGATGTCAAGAGTCTTGATCCTCAAAAGGACCACAATATCAACATCAAAAAAGACGGAGAAACCCATCTTTCCAAGAGAGCGGATGGAAAGTAAATTGTAACCAAGGGATTCGACAAGCATGACGTTCACGATAGTGATATCGGGAGCAACCACAACCTTGCCGAACCCGGATACCTTAGACGCAACTCCGTCACAAGTGACAGTTTCTTGTATGTCATTTTGGCGCAACTCCGTCACAAGTTCTTTGCTTCCGGTCATATGGCCAGTGCATCCACTATCAATTATCCATTTAGTCCCACCGGAAGCATAGTCCTGCAAGAGATCATTGACTAGATTTAGAACCCGAGGAGGGTCCCTTCATGTTAGTAACAAGGGTCTTTGGAACCCAAATAGCATAGTCAATGAAACCCTCAATAGGACCAACATATTTAGCTTGCACAACACCATAATAATCAACATATAAGAAATGGTGTGGATTGTTAGTTCTCGCGGAGGTGCTACGAGTAGTGTTGTCCCTCATGACACACTGAAGGCAACATTGCTTGCTTGTGGCGGTGTGCTTTGAGTAGTGTTGTCTCTAATGACAATACCACTCGAACCACCATTGTTGGCTTTCTTCTTGATCTTCTTTTTCTTGTTCTTCTTCTTGGCAACATAGCCAAGACCTTGCTTTCCCACTTGTGTCCTTGGAGCACTCAATTGTGGTCTAGCAATGACCACATTTGAGATAGGGGCCACCCCTTGTGGGGTAGAGACTACAACCTTCTCAACTTGAGGGCCTTTGCCCTTGAGCCTTGCAAGATCAATCTTCAACCTAGAATTTTCCTCAATAATATTTGCATGATCACAAGAAGAAGTAGAGGTGCTAGGGTTGTTATGTTGATTAAGTTGAGTTTGAAGTTGTTCATGCAACTCTTTGAGGGAAGAATGTTGACTCTCCAAATCTGTGTGAGCCTTGGTTAGTTTTTCAAACTCCTCGGTTAGTTTACCATGACCAACCCCAAACTCGACCTTATCCTTTTTAGTCTTTTTATATTTAGCAAGAGCAAGATCACGTTCTTTAGTGATTTTAGAAACAAGTTCATTATGAGTTTCTTCAATTGATTCAATCTCCTCCTCAAGGGAAACTCTACCATCATGCTCTTCGTCAAGAGTCATAGAGAGGGATGCAATTTCATCCGCATCCCTTCTTTCAACCTCACCTTTCTTCTCAAGAGCTTCTTGGTCCTCTCCCAATTGACTCATGAGATGCTCAAAGTACTTCTTGGTCTCCCCTTGCATGTTAGACATAAAAAGTTCCAAGGAGAGCCTTTCATCTTCTACTCTAAGACTAGCAAGATGTTCTAGTTCACTAGGGGTCTTAGAGTTGGAGGAAGGTGATACCTCTGTGGCCTTAGCCATGAAGCACTTGGCATTTAGTTGAGGATGATTGTCATTGGGGGACTCAAAGAGAGATGAAGATGATGGAGTAGAAGCAATAGCAAGAGCGGCCTCTTCATTTGGGGTTTCTCCTTCTTCATCACTCCCGGAATCATACTCCTCTTGATTCAAAAGCACAAACTTGGTGGGAGACTTCTTGTTGAATGGTTTCTTATTGAAATGAGGTTTCTTGTACTCAACCTTGGACTTGTCCTTGCGAATTAGCTTGCCATTATGGAGTTCTCTATTTTCATAGGGACACTCCGCGATGAAGTGGTGCTTGTCTTGGCAATTGAAGCAAGACCTAACTTTTTGAGCCCCATCATTGCCATAGCGAGACTTGGTCTTCTCCTCAACAAACTTCTTGCCCTTGGGAGGATTCCTCCAAAACTTTTGCACGGTGAGAGCAATGAGATCCTTTAGCAGGGGATCATAGTCTTGTTCCTTCAAGGGAGGCAATGTCTCTTCTCCTTCATCTTCAACCTCAACCTCTCTTGACACAACCTTGGCCTTCAAAGCAACCGATGCCCCTTTATGAATTCCAATGGCCCTAGCACAGTTGTCAAGAGCATTCTTGGTTTGCACTTGATAGGAGCACATTTCTTGCATCACTTGAGTTGAGGTCATGGAAGAGAAATCATGTCTTCCTTGAATTCTCTTCAAGTCCGTGCCCTCAAATGGCATTAGGGAAATCATGTACTTCCTCTTGATCCAAGCATCATCAATGTACTTGGCACCAACATTTGAGAAGGCGGTGGCAAGAGTCTTGAGTCTTCGGTACATGTCTACATGGTCCTCTCCACCATGCATATAGAACCCTTCGGCCTCATTGGTCAAGGCATCATATCTATTCTTTTGCATACTCTCATTGCCCACAAACATGACGACAAGAGCGTCCCATGTTTCCTTGGCGGTGGAATATTGTTGAAGATGCGGCATGTGGTTAGGACCCACGGCTTGTTGAAGAATTGACGAGGCGGTGTAGTTGAGTTGACAATCTACGACTTCCCTTCTTGTAAGGTTCTTGGGGTCATGAGGTTTTTATCCATCACAAGTGACCCTTTAAAGCTCTATACAAGAAGAGTTCAAGTGAGTCTCCATGTAATATTGCCATTCACGAAAAGAAAAGGCATAAATTTTAGGTGGATCTCCTCTAGGGCTTATATGAGGATGTGGGACGGGAGGATCAGGAGAATAACTTTCGGGAACGGAGTGAAATTCTCCATCTCCTTACGTACCCTTCTTAGTGGAGTTTTCGGCGGAAGAATTTTTATGTGGTTCACCATCTACCCCTTTCTTGACGCCCTCCGAATTGTCATCCGGAGGAGTAGAGTCGACGACCTCCGGTCCTTTGTCTTTGAGGAGTTGCGCCAAGACTTGGCGCAACTTATCAAATTTGGTATCTATGGACGAGGTCAATGACTTTGTCAACTCATTGAGATCATCCATGGACACCTTAGCCACGGAAGTTTCGGTATCCGAATCTTCTCCTATACTTAAACTCTTAGGCGGCTAAGACCGATATAAGAGCCGAGGCTCTGATACCAATTGAAAGTAAAGTATGGGCACCTAGAGGAGGGGGGTGAATAGGTGCTACAACCAATTTTAATTTTTCTTGAAGTTTAGGCTTGACACAAAGGTAAATTCTCTAGATAGTGCAACTAAGGTGAATTTACCTATATGGCAAGGCTAGCAATTAATGAAACTAGGAGAACACTTAATGCAACAAGTACTACAATAAATGCAATAAGTACAAGTAAGTAAAGGATAAGGGAACGAGGTAACCAATGGAAGCACACGGAGCTACGATGTATTCCCGAGTTCCTCCTTGTTAAGGGAGTACGTCTCGTTGGAGGGGTGTGAGCTCGCCACGAAGGCCTACTCAATGCCACAAAGACCTCACCCTATTCTCCGATGAACTCCGCCACAAAGGCCTAGTTCACCTTCCACTATTGAACCCCTTTGAGACGGGGATCGAGTCCTTTACAAACAAGTTTGGGGCACACACCCACAACCAAATTGGGGGCTCCCAACACTCACAAATCACCAAGAGTAGCAAGAAGCCTAGGTTCTCCACAAGAGGAAACCCTAGGCAAAGATCCCTCAAGCTAATGAGGGGGAAATGGAAAACCGGTTGGTGAAGATGTAGATCCGGGGCTTCTCCTTCAATCCTCCAAGTTTCAACAAGTGTGGGTGGAGGAGGTGGGAGATCTAGCTTGGTGGGTGAGCTCAATCAATGGAGTCTTCAATGCAGGAGGAGCTAACCCTTGGGGAAGAAAGGGGACCTCTATTTATAGTCCCCAGTTCCAACTAGCCGTTTTTTTCCCAGTTTGCGACCATTCCGGAATCACCCGGAATAATTCCGGAGCAATCCAGATGGCGACAGAGAAAAACGCGGTCATGTCGGAATCCATCCGGATTAGTCCGGAATAATTCCGAATGGCAACAGAGGAATTTGCGTCCAAGTCGGAATTTCCCCGGAATAATTCCGGGGCGCGGATTCACCCGGAATAATTCCGAATTGCAACAGAAGAATTCGCGGCCAACTCGGAATCACCCGGATTGGTCCGGAATAATTCCGGGTTGGTCCGGAATAATTCCGGGTTGCACACTTGAGCTCCTTTTCAGGCCAGAAAAACAACCGTTGACCTTTAACTTTTTCACCATTTCTTCGACACCGTATATGTGCTGATTTAAGAACATATCCTTTGACAAAATAGCACACACGGTTAAAAACTTCTTTATGTTGTTAAAAAACACACAAAACACAGAGATATCGAAACTGCACTTTCATCTACAAGTCGTCCAAGACAAGCTTGGATTAAATAAAAGTCTCAAGCACCACACAAACATCTACTAGGCTTGGATTAACATGGGATTCCTCTATGGTGCGCATGTAAAAGATTGCTTTGATCATATGCCAAGTAATTTGGCAAAAGACTTTACAAGAAATAGGACAACAATATTTCTTTGATCATATTATTAGCCATGTCTATAGGTTGGGTAGAATTATAGTACCACAAATAAATAACTGTCATTACTATGTTATTAGCTTTACATATAAGGATAAACAAGATTCGGTTAAGGGTAGAAACGTTAGAGCTAAATCATTGCATAAGTTATCATGAACAGTATATGTGCAAACAAGTTGACAAACATGAGAGCTAAATCATTGCAGAAGTTATCCTGATCACTATATGTGCAAACAAGTTGAAGTACTCTTTATTTAGCTTAGCGGGTGGAGAAACTTCAACTGAGACAACAATAGAAGTGCATCATTCTTTTATCTCCAGTTTCTAGCAATGCTAGGTAACAGTAATCCATCGCAGGAAGCAAAGTTAGTACCATAAACAAAACCTTTATATCTACAACAATCAGTGACAATAAGGATGATGTCTTCCATGGTAACAAGTTCAGCTGGTGCAAAAATATAACAGATCATGATCATAGTGAGTCCATAGGGTCACATAGGGTCTACATACACACCTGTTATTTGCATGTAATTGCTTCAAAATGCATGGAAAAAGAATGATATTCTTTGGATAACAAGTAGGATTAAAGGAGGACATTGACAACAAAGGAATGGTGACATATACTGGCCCACGAGACACTACTCACTCCTACATGGCATTAAGATTTTTGGTGTCTGCAAGAGACACTAGAAACTAGTACGATGTTTACCCACGTAGAACAAAAGAAGGCATGGTTGTTATGAAAATCACCCACATACCAAAGACATCGGCCATAGTTGTTCTTACGAGATGAAAGGGATGGTGACCAGGCATGTACCAAAGATGTCAGATGTAGTTGTGGCCGAATGCGACAACGGTGGCCACCAAATTACAGACACCGCCGCCGCAGTAGGCCGCGCCCACCAAATCAATCGGTGCGGGTCAGGACCACCAACCCATCTCAGCGAGACGTCGAGCGAGGAGGCTCGAGCGCCACCAGAGTGTGTTGTTGCATCTGCAGGTTGAGAGAGAGAGACTAAGAGTGGAAAATGAGAGAGAGAGAGAGAGAGAGAGAGTAAGGGGAAAGCTAACAAACCTGACGCTAATGGTGCCAGAGTTGTGGGGGAGGAGCGGATCCCGCAGCGGTCTTGTTAGAGAGGAGCCGATCCAACGGTGACCTTGTCGGAGAGGAGACGATCCAGCGGCGACCTTCTCGGTTTGTGGAAGATCCGACAATGGCCTTGTTTGGGAGGAGTGGATCCCATGGCCTAGAAGAGGCGTCGGTGACCTGCCATGGCCGGGGAGAAAGCGTTGGTCGGAGAGGAGCTGGTCTCGCAGCAGCGTTGTGGTGGAGGTTGCGGCAGTGGATGGTAAGGAGAGAACTAGGGGAATAGAAGAGAGTGTGCAGTGTGGGGCATGGGGGAGGAACGGCTAGGGTCTATGATACACGAGGCTAGGAGGAGCGTGCGGTGTCGAGATGAGGCGTCGGGGAGAACGCGTTGGTCGGAGGGGAGCTGATCTCGAAAAGAGAGCGCTGTCGCGTGTGGTGGAGGTTGCGGCAGTGGATGGGAAGGTCTAGGGTTAGGGACGGAAGAGAGACTCTGAGAGATGGGGAAGGGTGGGGTATTTGGTCTTGGACAATTTACGAAATTACCCAGCTTATTTGGGATTTTGAGGGGTTATTTAGTCATTTCACGTCCAAAAAAAGGAGAGGCACGAGAAGTTGGCTCCTTGAGTGAAATTTTTAGTTTGGAGGGCGGGGGAAATTTGGCGTGGAGATAGATTTTGCTAGAAAATTATAAGTTAACGTCTAATAATATTTGGTATATTTGTTTGTAATAGGTGAATTTTGAGTAAAAACAAAAAATGAGAAATATTCATTTCATAGTTGCATAAATTTTCGGGCAGGGATATAATGTGGAGAGAGAAATTAGTCTATTTTTTTCAGATTTTTCTCTCCCAACAAAATAAATAAATATGAAATAATATTTGGCTTTCCGGCCGAATGAAGGATGTCATGGCTACATCCCTGGCATAGTTTGCTGAAATATGCCTATATTCCACGCAAACATGCATATTGTAACACCGAACAATGTTGACGAATATATTTTTTATTTTTCTTTGAATAAAAATATCTTTTTCCATTTTCCGAGTGACGAAAATGGTTTTTTTAAAGCATCTACCAAAAATATGTTAAAAAATTATACCACATAAATTTATAAACATATCATACCACATTTTATCCAGAAATAATCAAATTATTTTCATCCACCTCTTTCGAAAAAGATAAATTTCTGCCGATCGAGCTAAAAACGGGTCAAATTTCAACTAGACGTGCCTCGCGGTTTGCTCATGATTTTTTGAAAAAAAATATTTTTTGGTGCACAAGTACCTATTTCATCATAGATACACCAATTTTTTTGCAAGATTAAACACTTATCTACGAGCGATCATGTCCCCCGTTTTGACCATGATTTGAAACCGGCATAAAAGGTTCAAAAAATCAATTTTTTTTAGAAAACCTTCGTGTTGTGTCATAATATGTGACCTAGCATCCCTATAAAGTAATTAACTTGAAATACAATAATTATCGCGAAAACATGTTCACGGAAATGAGCTATCATTTACGAAGATTCATGACTTTCGGCCCAAATGACGGATGTTATGGCCATATCCATGACATAGTTTGTTGGAATATGCTCATATTCCACACAAATAAGCATATTGGAACAACGAACAATGTTGAAAAGAAAGTTTTATGTTTCTTTCAATAATAATATCTTTTTCCATTTTTCGAGCGACAAATGGTTTTTTTTGTGAAGCATCTACCAAAAATATGTTACAAATATGTATCTCATACATTTATAAACATATTGTACCACATTTTGACCACAAATAATCAAATTACTTTGTATAAAAAGGTTTTCATCCACCTCTTTCGAAAAAGATAAATTTCTGCCGATCCAGGTGAAAACGGGTCAAATTTGAACTACAGGTGCCTCGCGGTTTGCTCATGATTTAAAAATAATAATTTTCAGGCGCACAATACCTATTTCTTCAGAGAAACAACAATTGATTCGCAAAATTCAACATCTAGGTACGAGCGGTAATGTCCCCCGTTTTGACTGTGATTTGAAAGAGACATAAAAGGTTCAAAAAAAATAAAAAAATGGAAAAACTTCGCGTTGTCTCATAATATGCAACCTACTTGGAATACGGTAAATATCACGAAAAAGTATTCACGTGAATGAGCTATCATCTACGAAGATTCATGTCTTTCGGGTCAAATGACGGATGTTATGACCACATCCATGACATATTTTGTTGAAATGTGCTCATATTCTACACAAACATGCATATTGGAACAACAAACAATGTTTAGGAAGAAAGTTTTATATTTCTTTGAATAAAAATATCATTTTCCATTTTCCGAGTGACAAAAATGGGCTTTTTGTGAAGCATCTACCAAAAATATGTTACAAAATAGTACCGCATAAATTTATAAACATATTACAACACATTTTATCCACAAATAATCAAATTAATTTCTACAAAACGGTTTTCATGCACCTCTTTCAAACAATACAAATTTCTACCAATCTGGTTTAAAACGGGTCAAATGAACTACATGTGCCTCGCTGTTTGCTCATGATTTAAAAAAATTTAGGTGCACAAGTACCTCTTTCATCACATATACACCAATTGTTTTGCAGTATTCAACATGTAGCTATGAGCGGTAATGTCCCACGTTTTGACCGTGATTTGAAACATGCATAAAAGGTTTAAAAAAATGAAAAAATAGAAAACCTTCGCCTTATGTCATAATATGCGACCTAGCATCCATATAAAATAATAAACTTGGAATACAGTAATTATCACGAAAAAGTGTTCACAAAAATGAGTTGTCGTCTAGGAAGATTCATGGCTTTCGGGCTAAATGACGGATGTTATGGCCGCATCCATGGTATAGTTTGTTGAAATGTGCCTATATTCCACAAAAAAAATGCATATTGGAACAACGAACAATGTTGACGAAGAAAGTTTTATTTTTCTTTGAATAAAAATATCATTTTATATTTTTCGAGTAATAGAAATGTTTTTTTTGTGAAGCATCTACCAAAAATATGTTACAAAATTGTACCGCATAAATTTATAAACATATTACACCACATTTTATCCATAAATAATCAAATTAATTCCTATAAAAAT
The DNA here is from genome assembly GCA_028641055.1 of Alopecurus myosuroides. Taxonomy (NCBI): domain Eukaryota; kingdom Viridiplantae; phylum Streptophyta; class Magnoliopsida; order Poales; family Poaceae; genus Alopecurus; species Alopecurus myosuroides. The sequence goes on from CM054057.1 coordinate 691,079,214, forward strand.
GTTTTCATGCACCTCTTTCAAAAAAGACAAATTTCTGCCGATCCAGCGGAAAATGGGTCAAATTTGAACTATAGGTGCCTCACGGTTTGCTCGTGCTTTTTTTGAAAAAAATGATTTTTAGGCGCACGAGTACCTATTTCTTCACAGAAACACCAACTGTTTCGCATGATTCAACATCTAGCTACGAGCGGTAATGTCCTTTCTTTTGATCGTGATTTGAAACAAGCATAAAAGGTTAAAACATCAAAAAAAAAGAAGGGAAAAACCTTCACGTTGTGTCATAAAATGCGACCTAGCATCCATATAAAATAATAAACTTGGAATACGGTAATTATCACGAAATAGTGTTCATAGAAATGAGCTATCATTTACGAAGATTCATGTCTTTCAGGCCAAATGACGGATGTTATAGGCACATCCATGGCATAGTTTGTTGTCATGTGTCCATATTCCACACAAACATGCATATTGGAACAACGAACAATGTTTAGGAAGAAATTTTTATTTTACTTTTAATAAAAATATCATTTTCCAGTTTTCGAGTGACACAAATGGGTTTTTTTGTGAAGCATCTACCAAAAATATGTTACAAAATTGTACCCCATAAATTTTTAAACATATTAAACCACATTTTATCCACAAATAAACAAATTACTTTCTATTAAACAGTTTTCATGCACCTCTTTCGAAAAAGACAAATTTCTGTCGATCTTGGTGAAAACGGGTCAAATTTGAACTACAGGTGCCTCGCGGTTTGCTGATGATTTTTTGAAAAAAAAAATGATTTTTAGGTGCACAAGTAACTATTTCATCACATCCACACCAATTGTTTCGCTAGATTCAACATCTAGCTACGAGCGGTAATGTCCCCCTTTTTTTATCGTGATTTGAAATAGGCATAAAAGGTTCAAAAAATATAAAGTAATATATAATTAAAAATGGACAATATTGAACGCATTTCATGAAGTGGATGTATGCATTTCATCTTGGCGTAATTCGAAACCCTGCATCTTTTATTCTGCATCTAAACTTAAAAGAATAATCCCATCATATATTTTAAATTCCTCAAAATCATATGTAAAGCAATATATAATCTTAGTGCTATTTTTAGTTTATTTTCACTACAAACATTACCTTATAGTTTATAATGACAGTGAATATATTTACAAAATGTTGAAAATTTATTTGATCGAAATTGGAGTTCAAATCAAAAGTTATAGAAGAAAACAGAAAAAATAAAAGAAAAATAATACATGTGAGCTAAGTCGGCCCAGCCCAGCAGCGTGCCACTAAACTTGCGGGAGTGGGCTCTTGCTACTTCGGCCCATGACGTTTTTAAATGTACAAAAGAAATGTTTGGTTGAAATTGACACGAACGGTGTCTTGGCCTTGTGGTAGAGGCACTAGACCCTCAGTGTAAGGGCGTGGGTTCAAATCCCACCGACTGTCTGATCCACGCCTTTGTCACTTCAGTGTAACGCCACGCGTCAGTGGATCCCGCATGCCAGTTCAATGTAGACCATGTGTCAATCGGACCCGCAATTCAGATGCCATTTAGACGAGAATTGACACGTGGACTGTGACATATAGACGAAAAAGTTGAGTGCACTATGACACAGACGAAAAAACTGAGGTGGCTGCCCCATCATTTCCACACATCACAAATTAGCGTGCATGATCATTTATATTGGTCGTGATCCGCCAGGAATAGAGAAGCAAACTAGTGTTTTTCGACCAATTTGTGCAAAGAGACCGTGACTTTTATACCCAAAATAGTCGTTGTGTTTCCATGTTTGGACTCTCTCAAATAGCTCACAACCAATTGATTCGAAATGGTCGTTCTCTATGACAAATCCATCCACTGTCATTATAAAATAGTCATGTGTCAACATATTTCTTGTAGTGGCGGCGGCTAGGTTAAGAAAACTGGGTTCAAATCCCACCGACTGCAATATTTATTTTTCTTCGGGTATGAACCCGTCAGGCAGGTTTGGCGTGGGTCCCGCTTGTCTGATCCACGCCTTTGTCACTTCAGTGTAACGCCACGCGTCAGTGGATCCCGCATGCCAGTTCAATGTAGACCATGTGTCAATCGGACCCGCAATTCAGATGCCATTTAGACGAGAATTGACACGTGGACTGTGACATATAGACGAAAAAGTTGAGTGCACTATGACACAGACGAAAAAACTGAGGTGGCTGCCCCATCATTTCCACACATCACAAATTAGCGTGCATGATCATTTATATTGGTCGTGATCCGCCAGGAATAGAGAAGCAAACTAGTGTTTTTCGACCAATTTGTGCAAAGAGACCGTGACTTTTATACCCAAAATAGTCGTTGTGTTTCCATGTTTGGACTCTCTCAAATAGCTCACAACCAATTGATTCGAAATGGTCGTTCTCTATGACAAATCCATCCACTGTCATTATAAAATAGTCATGTGTCAACATATTTCTTGTAGTGGCGGCGGCTAGGTTAAGAAAACTGGGTTCAAATCCCACCGACTGCAATATTTATTTTTCTTCGGGTATGAACCCGTCAGGCAGGTTTGGCGTGGGTCCCGCTTGTCTGATCCACGCCTTTGTCACTTCAGTGTAACGCCACGCGTCAGTGGATCCCGCATGCCAGTTCAATGTAGACCATGTGTCAATCGGACCCGCAATTCAGATGCCATTTAGACGAGAATTGACACGTGGACTGTGACATATAGACGAAAAAGTTGAGTGCACTATGACACAGACGAAAAAACTGAGGTGGCTGCCCCATCATTTCCACACATCACAAATTAGCGTGCATGATCATTTATATTGGTCGTGATCCGCCAGGAATAGAGAAGCAAACTAGTGTTTTTCGACCAATTTGTGCAAAGAGACCGTGACTTTTATACCCAAAATAGTCGTTGTGTTTCCATGTTTGGACTCTCTCAAATAGCTCACAACCAATTGATTCGAAATGGTCGTTCTCTATGACAAATCCATCCACTGTCATTATAAAATAGTCATGTGTCAACATATTTCTTGTAGTGGCGGCGGCTAGGTTAAGAAAACTGCCCTTAAGATATGGAAATTGCTCCCCTACAAGTATGCATACTTTTGTTTTCCTTGACATGCAAATAACAACTTTTAAGGGGAGAGTGATTTCCAACAAACAACACAACATGATAAAACGAGGCATATCCAATATGTCGAGATAGAGATGAATAGTATACCTTGTGCGGAGAAAAGATATGAAGGTAATACCGGAGCATAATAGGTGATACCCTTAACATAGATAAATAACCAACTAAATGGTCTGACGATAACATAGTATCACAATAGCACAAACATAGTTCAATACGATAAAGCAAATAGTTTCAAAACGAAAACAAGAAACTAAATAGACACAAGCTCTCAAAGAATAGTAGAAGAACATGCTTGTGCTCGAACCCTTGCAAATCCCCGTGTGCCTAATAGACTACTTCTCCCCCTTAGGCATCAAGACACCAAAAAGGAGGGAAGTGGTGATGCTAACATCCCATGACAAGCTAAGCGTCAGAGTCTTCTGAGGCCTCTCACTAGAAGTAGTAGCAGTGAAACGACGAGCCTTCTTGAACCCCTCAAGCAAATGACATGCGAAATGAAAAACGGTTGTTGAAGATGTATATCGAGGCCTTATCTTTCAATCCTCCAAAGATCAACGAGTTTGGATGGAGGGATTGGGAGAGATCTAGGATTTGGTGAGCTTAATAAATGCACATTAATGGCTTGGACGAGCTAGATCATTTGGGAAAGAAGGAGGGGGTATTTATACCCCCCCCCCCCAAAAATGTGGCCGTTGGAGCAGAAAAGTGGAACCGTAAATTCCGGTTCAAACTTGAACCGGAAATTCCGGTTGGCTTCTTCTCCAGATTTGAAACTCGACATTCGATGACCAAAACCGGAAATTTCGGTAAGCTTCAAATAATCCGGTCAAATTTCCGGTTGACTCTAGTGTCAAAAAATAGAAGGATACCCCGCGCATTGCTACGGGTATCGCTTTAGAAAGTATAGTATATTATAAACAAAGTTTGTAAGAGATGTGATACATTATGTTTTCTAAGTGAATATGCAAAAACTCAATTCATCATAGTATATATGTTTTAGATTATTAAATATCAGTAATTGGATGGTTTAAGAAATGGATGATGTGTAGTTTTCATGTAGTGGTTAATTAATATTACTGGAGATGACATGGATAATTGATTGGTTAGGAGTATGGATGATGTGGGTAGCTTGCATATTGACATAGAAAAATAAAAAATGCATGTTAGTGGGGTTTTGCTTTTATAAGAAGTACTAGAAAAATACCCTGCGCGTTGCAGCGGGTATCTCTTTAAAAAAAAATCTATAAACGAAATGGGTATAAGGTGTATGAAATATTCCATTATCAAGATTCAGTTGATCACATAATCGATATACTAAATTTAATCCGTGTGATTTTGATAAATAAATATTAGTGACATGGATAATTATATGGTTGAAAAAAGGGGGCGGCTAGTACCTCGTGTTCTCTCCGGAATCGAAGAACACGGCCGCGGAGGATACGAATTTCGGCGAGAAATATATCGTTATCTCGGTGGAAGTTCGTGGGGGGAGGGAGAGGGGAAACCGAGAGGGGGAGCGTGCGCATATGCGGAGGGGGTTAGGAGGCGAGGAGAGGCGCGGGGTGTGGAGATCGTGGCTCTGCAATCGGCCGGATCGTGGGGGTGCGGTTGGTCTGGACGACGATGACGTCACGGGCGATGCCGTGTGGGGTCCGACTGTTAGTGAGGGGTGGGAGAGAGAAGGCCGGGGTGGGTTGCTGGGCTGGCCTGCTCGATCTTGTGCTGCGCGCGGGCGAGAGAGAGAGAGGGGAAAGAGTGGGCTCGGCCCAGTTCGGCCACTGTATTTTTTTTGTTCTTTCTTTTCCTTTTATTTCCTGTTTTTTTATTCAACAAATCATAACTTTTATTTTATAGATCCAAATTGCATCAAACCAATTTCTAAATACTTGTAGAAACTTTATCTTCCAAAAAGGAGTATGTTTGTGTTGTTTTGAACACTTTTTAATTTTTCAAATTGGACAATTTGAATAATTCACCCATAGCAACTTATTGTTATTTTCCATTTTGAGAATAATTAAATGAGATTATTGTCAATTTAAATTTTCAGAGACATTATATAGGTCAAATATTTCTTTCCAAATTCATTTCACATTGTTTTCATATTTTCAACAAAAATAATTAAAATATCAGAAAACACAAATAGTTACTTAATGGTGTTTTCTAAAATAGAAAATAGAAAATAATAAATAATTGGAATTTGGGTTTAAGGAAAAAGGTAGTTTGGATTCTTAATTCCAATTTCATTGAAATGTGTTTTTTTTCCTTGCATCTCATTTGGTTTTTGGTGACTTGTTTAACATGAAAACAAAAAAGTTTCAAAATTTTGTGATTTTTGTGTTTCTCTAAAAATCAGGGATGTTACAAGACGTTTGTTTCAGGTATAGAGAAAGCATGGCAAAGTGATATTTCGCTAGTACTTAAGAGTGGGGCAAAACATAAATGCCAGGACACCTTCAAATTTCATGAGGAAGACTAGAGTAAATAATTTAAGAACAAATAATATCACATTATGAAGTAATTATTGTTGTTTATGGGACAAATGCACATAGAACTCAGAATGGCAAAAATGCTCTCTCAACTGTGCATAAAGCTAGAAGATGGAGACTCAACATAAAAGTAAAAGAAAGGCCCTTCGAGGAGGGAAGCAGGGATCACTCATGTGCTAGAGCTTTTTATTTTATTAAACAGAGGTATTAAAAGTTTGACACTTCTCCCATCCATCTTTCACAAACCATGTCTAACTGAATCCTCGGGTGCATACCAACAATCACATACTGTGGAGGAGTGTCTATATTTTGGGAGATGTATGCTAATGTCAACGAATGTTAAACATAAAATACAGTATGTCACAAGCCAACTGGATTCACAAGAGCGGCTCCCATAGTGAAGGATGCAACTGGTGTAGAAGGTCATCCCTCTTTCTCTTTTGTTTACACAATTATGCTTTGACTGATAAAGCAGGGGCGAAAATAGTGAAGAGAATTTGTTTGTATTAATTTGGGGCTGGGCACCCCGCTGCCAGCTCTTCTATCATTTAGATAAGCGGATGAAGCCACTAGTCCAGGGTGTGAAATCCAATCAACAAGTGAGATAAAGATTCTCTATTGCGTCCTCATGAGCAAAAACAGGAACATAAGGCAGGAGTAATTTTGAAAGGTTTAAAGGTAACACATGAGCAATTTACTTGGAGCGGCAGTTAAATACCACATGTAGGTAGGTATGGTGGACACAATGGGAAATTTTTCGGTTTAAGGGAGTTTGGATGCACGAGTAGAGCTCATACTCAGTACAGGTGGAGGCTAGCAAAAGACTGGGAGCGACAAATCAAGAGAGCATAAGAGCCATAATCATGCATAGCGACATAAGCATCATAAATTAAAACATAAGCAGTATCACAAGTTCAAAAACTAAGTGGTCATGGAGGCTATTCGTGACTGGTTTGTAGTCATAAACATGGTGTGAGCATGCGCCAAGTCAACCAAATAAAACATTCGAAAGAGAATACCAAATATTGATGCTTTACTATGACAAGAACAACTCATGAATCTTTCAAGACATATTAAAAATTACCAGCTATTTGAGGCTATTCATGCTTCTGAATAACCACAAGGCTTTAAAACTAAAATAACATTTAGCATGGCATGAAAAAGTTCTAGCCACAGTCTATACAAGCTTCTACTAGCACTATTATAAATTCTACTTCAAGCAGCAGTTTTCTTCTCCCAACAAGCACCATACAAAACATGCTTTAACAAAAATACTCTTTATGATACATCAAGAAAACATGAGAGTACTTACATAACACTACTAAAACTAACAGCTCTAATAAGAGATGCATGCAAAACAGGAGCTAAATAAATGCAGTAGCTAGACAGAGATTAGGAATACAAAGTATTCTCATGAAAAAGCGGAGCGTGTCACTCTCCAATAAAAGTATGCTGAGGTCCAACCAAGCTTATTGAAAAAATAAAAATAAACTGAAAGCAAAAACAAAAACAAACTGAAAAAAAGACGCTCCAAGTAAAGCACATAAGATGTGACCGAATAAAAATATAGTTTCACTAGAAGTGACCTGATAATTTGTTGATGAAGAAGGGGATGCCTTGGGCATCCCCAAGATTAGACGCTTGAGTCTTCTTGGAATTTTCTGGGATGTACCACCGGGGAATCCCCAAGCTTAGGCTTTTCACTCTTCTTGATCACATCATATCATCCTCTTCTCTTGACCCTTGAAAACTGCCTTCACACCAAACTTCTCACAATCTTCATTAGCAACGTTAGTGCAATTGAAATCATAAATTCACATGGTTCAGTTTCAACAAAAGTATAACACTCAAAAACACATTAGCTACTGTCACAACTTCTTTTAAAACTCTTTTTCTCAAAAGAACACCAAAAGAAAGAGATTAAGATGCAAATGTAATAAATGGCAGAAATCTGTCAAAATAGAACAGCAGGTAAAGATCGATTTTTTCAAACATATTCTGTTGCTCAAATGAAAAAGTGGTAAACTAAGAAAAGTTGCGTTTATAGCTCAGGATTACGCACAAAACAGCTCAGGTCATTTCGAATTTTCTGTGATTTTTTACGGAATAAACAGTGGACAGAAGAAATTTGTTTCCTGCGCAGAAATCCGAAATATAGCCTCAACTTTCCACTAGAGACTTTACTTGGATCAACAAAAACACAAAAGAAAAGATACAGCGGGGTTTATATGGAAAGATACAACACCCAGGTGCAAAGCACACCAAATAAAACGAAAGAAAACGGGTTGAAAACAACGAAATAAAACGGGCTGTCTCCTGGTAGCGCTTTTCTTTAACGCCTTTCAGCTAGGCATAAAAAGGCAACTCAAGTACTTTCAAGTGAAGAAGCATCAACATCATATATTTCTCTAATAATAGAGTCAAAAGGTAGCTTCATATTCTTTCTAGGAAAGTGTTCCAAACCTTTCTTGAGGGGGAATTGATATTTAATACTCCCCCTCTTTCATAGCAATAATAGCACCAACAGTTCTAAGAAAAGGTCTTCCCAAAACAATAGGACAAGAAGCATTGAATTCAATGTTCATAACAATAAAATAAACATGGGCAAGGTTATTGTTAACCATAATAAGAACATCATAAATTCTACCAAGAGGTTTCTTCTTAGCATTATCAGCAAGATGAACATCCAAATAACAATGTTCCAACGGTGGTAGATCAAGCATATCCTAAAGCTTTTGAGGCATAACAGAGATACTAGCACCAAGATCACACAAAGAATTGCAATCAAAATCATTTACTTTTATCTTAATGATAGGCTCCCAACCATCATCTAATTTTCTAGGGATATATGTTTCAAGTTTCAACTTTTCTTCCCTAACTTTCATGAGAGCATTGGTAATATGTTTAGTAAAGGCCATATTCATGGCACTAGTATTGGGACTTCTAGCAAGATTTTGTAGAAACATAATAACTTCAGAGATATTTCAATCATCAAAATCAAAATTATTATCATCAAAAGTAATGGAACCATTATCTTCCACATCTCTAAAAATTTCAACACTTTTATTAGAAGCAGTTTTAGCAATTTGAGGCAATTTAGCATGTTTCACCAAAGGAGTAGGGACTTTATTAACACCAACTAATTTACCATTGATAGTAGGAGGTTTACTAGAACTTGGAGCTTCAGCTTTACTAGTGGTTGTGATAGTGCAAACTCTAGCAATATTATTCTTTCTAGCCAATTCATCTTCTCTTTCCCACCTAGCACGTAATTCAGCCATCAACCTAGCATTATCATCAATTCGAACTTGAATGGAATTCAAAGTTTTACTTTGTTTAACATCTTGTGAAAAAACATTTAGTTTTAGAAAATCAACATCAATAGCAAGGCTATCTACTTTAGAGGCAAGAACATCTATTTTACCAAGCTTTTCCTCAACATATTTATTAAAATAAGTTTGTGTGCTAATAAATTCTCTAAGCATGTTTTCAAGATAAGAGGTAGAGATTTTATTGCTATTGTAGGAGTTGCCATAAGAATTACCATAACCATTATTAGGAGGATAAGGCTTATAACTGTTTCCACCAAAGTTATTTCTATAAGCATTGTTGTTAAAATTATTATTTCTAATAAAGTTCACATCAACATGCTCTTCTTGAGCAACCAAAGAGGATAAAGGAACATTATTTGGATCAACTTGAGCTTTACCATTAATAAGCATAGACATAATAACATCAAGCCTTTCACTCAAACAGGAGGTTTCCTCAATAGAATTTACCTTCTTACCTTGTGGAGCTCTCTCAGTGTGTCACCCTGAATAATTTATCATCATATCATCAAGAAGCTTTGTTGCATTGCCCAAAGTGATGGACATAAAGGTACCTCCAGCAGCTGAATCCAATAGGTTCCTTGAGGAGAAATCCAGTCCTACATAAAAGGTTTGTATAATCATCCAAGTAGTCAGTCGCTGACTGGGACAATTCTTCACCATAGTTTTCATTCTTTCCCAAGCTTTAGCAACATGTTCATTATCAAATTGTTTAAAATTCATTATGTCACTTCTAAGGGATATAATCTTAGCAGGAGGATAATATTTTCCAATGAAAGCATCTTTACACTTAGTCCATGAATCTATTTCGGCAAAGATAACAACCATTCTTTAGCTCTTCCTCTCAAAGAGAAAGGAAATGATTTCAGTTTAATAATATCTCCATCCACATCTTTATATTTTTGCATCTCACATAATTCAACAAAATTATTAAGGTGGGCAGCAGCATCATCAGTACTAATACCAGAAAATTGCTCTTTCATAACAAGATTTAATAAAGCAGGTTTAGTCTCATAGAAAGCAGCAGAAGGAGCATGTGGAGCAATAGGTGTACAAATAAAATCATTGTTGTTTGTGCTAGTGAAGTCACACAACTTAGTATTCTCAGAGGAACTCATTTTAGCAGAATAATAGCAAGCAAGTAAATAACAGCTATGAAGTAAACTAAATTTTTTTATGTTTTTAATATAGAGAAGAAAAACAAGACAAAAATAAAAACAAGAGAATAAACAAAATAAAGAGGTTGAGAGTGAGAGACTCCCCTTGCCAGAAGACTTCCTTCTCCCCGGCGCTAGAAAAAGTCCTTGATGGTGCAGATCTTGCACTCGTTGGGATACCCAAAGAGGAGGGTGTGATGAGCACAGCGGTAGGAGTTTACCCCTTAGTTAAGAACCAAGGTTATCAATCCGGTAGGAGAAAGAGGATCTCAGGAAGGTTGATGCCACTGACGGTGGTGATGGCGCTTCACCGGTGTCAGCAACAACGTGGAACCTGCACACAACACAACCAAAATACTTTGTCCCAACGGTACAGTGAGGTTTTCAATCTCACCGGTCTTGCTGAAAACAAAGATTAGACGTATAGTGTGGAAAATGATGTATGCTTGCAGTATGTAAAGAGAGCAGGAAATTGTTGTGGTTTGTTTAACAGTGTGGAAAATGGACCGGGGTTCATAGGTTCACTGGTGGTGTCTCTCCATAAAGATAACATGCTGGGTGAACAAATTACAGCTGGGCAATTGACAAATAGATGTTGCACCGTAGTGCACAATATAACATGATGATTACTATGATATTTAGTGCGGGCATTACAACAATATACATAGACCGAAATCCATCTGCATCTATGACTAATAATCCACCCTCAGGTTATCATCCGACCCCCTTAGGTATTAAGTTGCAAGCAACAGATAACTGCATTAAACAAAGTGTGTAATGTAAGCAATGATTATGCACGTGGGCACTCTCACCGCTGTTTTCTCCCTAATGGCAACAGCACATCCTCCCCTTCACGTTTCTGCCACTCGAGCAAGGTGGTGAGGAGGCATGAACCCACTATCAAGCATAAATACTCCCTCTTGGAGTCACTAGCAACTACTTGGCCAGAGTAACCACTAGCAACGGAAAGCATGCAAGATCACAAATAACATATGCAATAAAGACTATAATCAACTTGGAATAAGTTCAATATTCATCGGATGCCAGCAAACACAGCATATAGAATTACATAAGATCAATCTCGATGATGATAGGCAGCTCACAAGATCTAAGCATGGAGGCATATGAGGATAAGACAACCATCTAGCTACAGCTACGAACCCGTAGTACAAGTATGAAATACTCACGCATCACTCCGGAGGCAGGCATGGTGATGTAGAAGCCTCCGGTAATGATTTCCTCTCCGGCAGGGTGCCGGAGACAGCTTCAAAACCCCCCTGATCTAGGGTTGACGGTGACGGCGGTTGCAGAATGTTTCGGGGATTTTTTATCAGGTGCCTAGGGTTTTCCATCCGGGGGGATTAAATAGGCGAAAGGGCAAAGGCGGTGGAGCTCCAGGGGCCCCACACCCATAGCTGGCGCGGCCAGGGGGCGCGCCACCCTATGGTGTGGCTCCCCTGGTGCCCATCTTCGACTCTTCGTCGGTCTTCTGGATGCGTTCGGGGAAAAGGGCACTTCGGGCTTTGTGGGGTCCAATTCCGAGAAGGTTTCCAGAACAACTTTTCTTAAACCAAAAACAACAGAAAACAGGGAACTGGCACTTGGCATCTTGTTAATAAGTTAGTCTCGGAAAACGTATAAAAATGCTATAAATAAGGGAGAAAACAAGTAGCAATTGATATAATATGATCATGGAGCATCAGAAATTATAGATACGTCGGGGATGTATCAAAGAGCAAGACTCTAGAAGCCCTAGATTTGAATTACGAGGTGATGACACCTCTTTGTATGTTTCATGGAAAATAACTTCGTCCGCATGATTTTTAGGGTTAAGGGCAATTTATGGGCGACAAGGTGACTTGAGGTAGTGGCCAGATCCCCCAGGGGCCCACCAGGCACGACCAAGAGGGGAGCCTGGCACCCTTCTAGTGGCCCCTCGGCACCCCTCCGACTGTTCTTTGGACTCCACCTCCGTTCCAGGTAAAAATGATCTCCGTGGATTTTCTGCCCTTTCTGAGAATATTTCCTTAAGAACTTTCTGAAATAGAAAAACAACAACTGGCCTGGGGCATTTTGTTAATAGCTTAGTCTGTGAAAACATCCAGAAGACGAAGTAAAACAGAAGAAAACATGTGGAAAACAAAATGTATTGGGTAGAAAACAAGCATGGAGCATAAAAATTATAGATACGTTGAAATGTATCATTAGTACTTTGAAGTGATTGCCATTTCAGGTCCGTTTCATTCCCTTGATCACATTTATTGCTATTCTTTTCTATCTCACGACTTAAACATTTAGCATCTATTGAAGTGCAACCTCTTTTAATAAACCCCTTGTGATTTTGAATGTCTGTTTCATATGAAAGCAGCCAAAACATGAGGACAGTGATACCGGCGTTGGTAATTTATTTTATTTTGTCCACGGGTATATAGGTACAACGAGTTCTTGCCACTAGGATAGGTCTTACAGTTTGTATTAATACTTTCCACCTCAAGTGATTTACTAGGTAACACTTGTAGTTTTTACTGACATTTTCCATCTCAAAATATTGCGGGCGCAGCGAAACGCACCTGTCCGTTCTAGTATTAGCTAAAGAGGTCTTAGCAAATAGAGGAAGATTCATGAGCTGCATGATTATTCTCTCTTCCAGTCTTCACAACTTTAAATTGAACCAACTGGTTCACATACTCTACTATATTTTGATAAATGTGCCAAATTCTAGACATAGATTGCCCTCTGTTTTTTATAGCTTTTCCCCGGGTTTTAGATTGATTGTGCAGGATCTATCACTATGCCCAATTCTCCTACAAGTAAACCAGAAATCTGGAAGGAATTCAAGTGAATGGATGCCACCATGCCGGTTCACCCTCTACCACACTCACAAGACTAATAGGCATCAAAACCTCATCGTCCTTACTCGGAATGGATCATCAGCACCACAACCGCTCGACTGTGTAGCACTTCCTGTGACACAGAACATTTTTGTATAGCTTTGGTACCGTTCCGACAGTTTCATAAGACTCTTGGATTGTTTGATATGCATATTTGGTTATGACTAGTATGGGCACAAGGAGTAATAGAACCGATGTTTTCTGGCATGCGTGCCGATGATTCCGGTCTATCTGTTGTTGTGTGTTATGGGCGGGGATGGTAAACCCAAAGGCCTTGTGGGTCCATTACTAGTAGCGCAGAAAACTTATGTATACCTCTGGGTCCGGGGACGCAACAACACACTTTGATACGCAGGAACTGTCCCATAGCTTTCATTTCTTCATCCACATCCACTTCTTGAATATCTACAAACCCTCGTTCAATGGGCTCTTCTGTGTCCCTGTTTATTGCTCCTAGGGGGATGTTGGCCACTCTTATCCAAATTGGGACATGGGAGAAGGCATATTCTTATAAATTTATACTTGGCACGAAGTCCTCCGTGATTAAGAGTTCTTTGCCGAACATTCACAGACCCTCCTCCAACGCCTTCCTGCCCCCGTATGCCAAAAAGTGAACAAGAACAAATTGTATCCTGACTCTTTGCACACAATGCCCTTCATTGGGCTCCAGACTATCCCCACAAATATTGCAATCGCTTCTACCATGGCCGGTATTTCCAACAGCAGAGTCCCCACTACCTGCAAATCACACTTCTCCTTCTTTCCCTTATCCACCCAACCAATCTTGAGTCCCCTTCTTTCTACCTCTCAGAGCTAGATCCCTTGTAGCAGACTCTCCACTTGTTCCATGGTTACCCAACAACTCGGCTTTATGTATTTTGACGTCACGCCCTAGCATGCAAGGAAGGCCTATGGGTCTACGAGAATTGGTTTTGAGGAGCAGACTGGGACTGGTATCTTCTGAGCTCCATTCGGGGAGCGCACAAGGGAGCAAAGCATGAGGAGAGATCGGGATATATGCAGGGAGCAAAGCACTAGCGGTGCGGCCCCCCGCCACCGGGGAGAGAGGTCTCTATGATGCAACCGACCAATCTCCCACTATGTTGCCAGAGTGGGACAAACCGTCATGCACCAGAGCCCATACATAGTAGCCGGAGTTGTTTCTTGATGTTGCCAATGTGTTTATGTCCCCAATCTGTGAGTGCCTGAACTGTGAGTCTGAGTCTGGAGTCAAGCGCCAACGATGGATCATTGTCAGCACCTGCAGTTGCCCAAGCTGTAGAGACAACATCAGTGAACCCCGGCAACACTGTCCAAAAACACTCAAATTGAAATCTGTTCTTGACGTGGAAGATGACATTCAGGGACATTTGAACTGGGAAATGGTGAAATGCTTGGGGAGAGAGCTTGAAGTAGATTGTTGGCATAGTCCGCATTCCAGTCCGATGAGTGGAACCATCTATCGATCTTGAACAGAGTGGGAGTTGCTCTTTCATTCGACCAAGTAAATCGCCTACCAATCGGAGTAGCTTCCACATGCTCAACGCCATTAAGAAACTACAAAAACTACCCCATCATAATTTGGTTCAGGACCCCTTAATTCTCCCCCCCCCGCCTCGACGATGCGATTAACGTCTCCTGCTACCAGGGCCGGCCCGGGGGGGACTAGTTGAAAAAGGGCTTTTAGTCCCCTTTTTTTCCAGCCGTGACAACCGAGATTAAAGGTCCTCCGGGATTAAAAAAATAGTGCCTCCCACCGTGGGATTCGAACTCAAGACCTCACGTATTGCCTCACGCGCAGCTTACCACCCCACCTGCACAACACATGTGACATTGGATGGGATGGTTTCATTTTGAAGTAGCCTATGAAGGACCTTTAATCCCGGCTGGTGGTATCAACCGAGACTAAAGGGTCTTTTAGTCCGGGTAGGTAATACTAAAGGTATACCCTTTAGTCACGTTTAGTCCGGATTATTTTTACCAACCGAGACTAATGGGTCAAGGCCTTTAGGTCGGGTTCGTGGCTCAAACCGGGACTAAAGGTTCCAACCGAACCGGGACTAAAGCTTGCTGACGCCCTGGGCACACGAACCGGGACTAAAACTTCAATCCTATAGCCATTTTTCTACTAGTGGGGGTGGGAGGTCCGCGGGGGCGGCCGTCCGGGGCCCAAATTTTTTTAGGGCCCTTCCACATATATCTACACTAGGTACACTACCTGGGCATACAAAAAAGGAGGAAAATAGGGCATATCCTGTTGCCAGTATAGTACATGGGTCGATTGGGCCAAATCTGTTCGTTTCCGGTCATAGTATGAACACAGACCGATCAATCCTGCTATTGTGACTTAGCTCTACATCTAGGGCGCGTTTGGTAGCCTGCAGATTCTCGGGCTAGGATGGAGAGCTACGAAGATGGGTGCTTGTTTGTTTGCATGCGACCAAAAATGTGGCCCGCAAGATGATTAAAGCATGTATGAGCCAGACCCGCTAGGAATGGCCGAATCGGAAATTTCCGTGCAGCCAGGTTGAGCGGCTACAAAATTAGCCCCACACATGCAAGCTCGTATTGACTTTTGGTCCGCTCACTCTCCCTAATGGTGTTTAGCTCCTGTTTAGCTAGCCTCTTTTAATCAACGACATGGGAGGATGGAGGAAGTGGATGCGGAATGGTTTCGGCCATGGGAGGAGCTTGGGGAGAGGATGGAGGAAGTGGAGGCGAACTGGTTTCAGCCATGGGAGGAGCTTGGGGAGAGGATGGAGAAAGTGGAGGCGCACTGGTTTCGGCCATGGGAGGAGCTTAGGGAGAGGATAAAGGAAGTGGAGGCGGACTGGTTTCAGCCATGGGAGGAGCTTGGAACTGGGGCGGATTGGGAATAGGTTGCTCACGGGTGGGGATTG
Organism: Alopecurus myosuroides; assembly: GCA_028641055.1. Lineage (NCBI taxonomy): Eukaryota > Viridiplantae > Streptophyta > Magnoliopsida > Poales > Poaceae > Alopecurus > Alopecurus myosuroides. The sequence continues at coordinate 691,095,102 of CM054057.1, forward strand.
GCGAGAGCATGGAGGAATAAGGGGAGGTGGACTCCATGAGAGGAGCTTGAAGGTGGGGATTGAAGATAGGATGATGAAAAAGGAGAGGTCAACTCCATGCGAGGAGCTTGGAGGTGGGGATTGGAGAGAGTGTGAGGAAGAAGAAGAGGTGGACTCCATGAGAGGAGCTTGAATGTGGGGATTGAAGAGAGGGTGAGGAAGAAGGAGAGGTGGACTCCACGAGAGGAGCTTGAAGGTGGGGATTGGAGAGAGGATGGGGAAGAAGGAGAGGTAGACTCCATAAGAGGAGCTTGAAAGTGGGGATTTGAGAGAGGATGAGGAAGAAGGAGAGGTGGACTCCATGAGAGGATCTTGGAGGTGGGGATTGGAGAGAGGATGAGGAAGAAGGAGAGGTGGACTGGTTTGGCCTTGAGAGGAGCTTGGAGCGGGGGGGGATTGAGGAGAGGATGGAGGAAGAAGGAGAGGTGGCTTCGTGGTCATGCTCCATAACTCCATCCATGTGCTAATGAGTGAGATTAATCAACACCCAGAAAAGAAGATGTAGCAACCAAACAACGTGCCAAAACTTGCCCGTTTTTTGATACAGGCTAACAAACAACATGCACAACGTGTATACGTATCATCTCTAGCCGGCCTGCCCCGCTGCAGCCCCAAAAGGGCCGCAGGCTACCAACAACGCCCCGAATGAGACGTGTGTGTGTGCGAGTGCGGCAAGGTGGGCGTAGACCGATAGATTTTCTTGCGGGCGCGTCGAGATGACATAGATCGGTAGATTTTGCCGCACCTGCACGCACCGATGCGGCCGCTAAGGACACAATTCATCTCTCGTCTTGTCGCACGCCCTGACGCCTAAAGGCCCGCCGCACGCGCTGCCGCTGATTGGTCTCCCGCTTCCTATTTTTACGACCGTCCAAAACCAAAGCCACCGGTCGTGCCGCTAAACACATGTACGTTGATTGTAGTATCGCTGATTGGATCTTCTTTGATTTTTGGCAACTCTATGCATCGAGAAACAATTATTGGACGAGATCAATATTGATTCCATCATTGATGACTTTACACGTATGGATGCAATAGGGAAATTTTAGGGTGTATTCGAATTATAAAACTTATATATCATAGTGAAATTACGTCTTCGTGCGTCCGTGATTTTTTTCCGTAAGGGAAATTTTAGTTTCCCCCTGGGCCCTCGAAATCTGAGGATCGGCCCTGCGTGCTACTGTCCACATCCTATTAAATGTGTTGCATATCTCACGAAATTCCACAAGAAAGATGGGTTTTAGATCATCCACGGTAGGGCCATAAACAGTCGTTGTGTGCCACCATTCACCGCCATCCACAAACAAGAAAACGCCGTAACCGAGAAATCGTCGATGCGAGGATACGAGACAATGAGGGCAGCCACAGTGTGTATGAAATTTAGTTGCGAAATAGCATATTTAGCTTTTGACATCGGTTAACTACATTGTAGAGGTGCCAAATTTTAGCGCCAAAGACAAACATTTGGCATCAGAGTAACTAGAACATCCTTTGCCAAATCCATTAGCTGAATAAACAAAGCATGAGAGGGCATAGAAGGGAGTGGATGAGAGAATTTGCGTGCTAGAAAATCGTCCGGTGGGTCCCACACTGTTCTAAATTTAACATCATGTACATTAGAGAGGAAATGGATATGCAAAATCATTGCCAAATTAATCTACGTGGTTGATTTGGCATTTGGCCACACCGACAAGTCTCGATTGTCCAGCAAGGATGATACCTCCCCGCCGTACCTTTAGTAGGGAGGAACGCAAAGCTATCATCATAGCGTGGACCAAGAATTTTCATTAAAACATAGGAAACACTTGTTTTACTTTGACCTAGCATTAGCTAGCGTAGGTCGGTCAGCGTGTATCGCTTCTTCTAGCGATCCATTTCATGGGCCCAGCTAGATCGGCCCAACTAACACACATTTGGTTGTTGGGCCAAATTTTCGTGTCGGTGCATCTTTTTACCGGCGTAACGTGACAACTACCTGCAACCACACATAGGCTAAGTGTTTTCGCCATTTTGGGTCAATATTGCGTACGTCTTTAACAATTGTAACACGTTCGCATGTATTTTGTTGAGAAACCACGAACGAGATGTTGCAATGTTTCCTGGATGATTTTCTAGAAAAATGCGTATATATTTTTAGAATTCAATTGGAATGATATGTTTATGCGCACTTTCACATGTTGCAAACATGTGATTTTATTGTTGTTATCGATTTATTTTTTTGTTAAAATATGGGATAATTTTTGTTGTAACTGAAACGGTGACAAATTATTTTGTTGCTTACCGACTTTTTATTTGATGCAAATAATTTTTTTTGTTGCAATATGTTGTGATTTTTATTGAATTATTTGAACTTTTTTGTTGCAATGCAATAAACACATTGTTTAACTCTTTTTCAGCATTACTTATTTTTATTATTTTTGGAACAATTTGTTGTAATACTTTTTTTTCTTACACGGGGCGATAATTTTTGTTACGATACCCGTGAATTTGTTGCAATGGCAGTTTTGCTGTAATTATCGAGATGACCGGGGGCAAGACAATATACCCTTTCGTTTAAGTGGGGCTGCTGTGAAGTGCAGGTTCTATATACGAAAAGTAGGGGAGCTAAAATACAAAAACACAAAACACTGTTTGTGGTCGTAAGATGGTGATCCAGCGATCGACGAGGGGACCTAAAATTGGCCGCGCTAGGGCGAGCTACGGTCTAGCGTTTGCCTAAAACAAAGCGATCAACATGTTCACTTAGACCCGGTAAGAAAGATCACGCGACCACCAAGGCTTTGGGATCGTCTGCTAGCGCTCTCGCTTTAATCTGTCTGAGCATGAATTGGATTTTGGCAGGGCCAAACACTTAGCAGAGATCGTGCAATAGCTGTGTGTTTTTTGTTTTTTCTGATGGCTTAGGCCAAACCGTGTTTGCTCCTTCTATATCAATAAAATAGCCAAGTCTTTTGCTCCCTTCGAAAAAATGTCATTAAGACCCTGATGGTCCACATCGCCATCGCATGGTTAATGTACTCCATTTGAGAATCCATGCATCTGCATCTGAAGTCATGGACTAAGGGGGTGTTTGTTTGGCTTTTGCTGGCTTTCCACATAAAAAAGAACCCCAAACGTACCAAACGGGGTTGCTGCGGCTGTGGGCTTTGGAAAGCCACCGAAGAAAATACACAGCAAACAGAAAGCACCCCGGGAGGTGCTTTCCTTGGCTTCCCGCAAAGTGGCCGAACCGTTTTCTGTAAAAAGACAGTTCGTTTCTGGGTAATTACAGAGAATGCCACCGAAATTTTTCCCAGCACCGAGCAGCCCCACCGGTGCGTTCTCACCAACCGCACAGGGCACACCCCGAGCCCGTGTGTTTCCCACCAGAGCCCAACCCGAGCGAGGTACTAGGGTTTCCCCGCCGCCGCCGCCCTCCCGTCCCAGTCGCCGCCGCCCTCCCGTCCCAGCCGCCGCCGCCCTCCCGTCCCATCCGCCGCCCGCCGTCGATACCGTCCCGCCCTCGACGTCGAGTCAGTGTCCTCCTACGCGCCGTCGCTCGCCGTCCTCGACAGCACACGGGCCTGGACGCCAAGCCGCCTCTAGCCGCCAAGCTTGGTCCCCCGCCGCCGACAGCCTCCTCCCCGCCGCCAAGCTGGTCCCCTCCCCGACAACCTCCTCCCCGCCGCCTCCAAGCTCGGTCCCCGCCGCCGCCAAGCTCGTGAACGCCGCCGCCAAGCTTGTCCCGGCCGTCTCCTCCCCACCACCGAGTCGCTGCTGCGCTCCTCCCTCCCCTCGGCCGTAAGGTACGGTGCAAGTCCCTGCCTCCCAATTTTTTGACAGTGCATAGGATGCATAGATGCACTCACATCTAGTGCATATTGTGGTGAGAGTGCATACGAATGCTAGCTCCCCATGTAAATTTGCTTCCTGGTAGATGAATTTTAGAAACTTTTCACTGCATAGATGCCCTCATATGTAGTGCTTGTTACCAAATTGTACGGGTAGAGTACTTTATCACCTGAATTTGCTTCCTGGTAGACATCCTCCCCATTTGTACTGTTAGAAAAAATGGATGCCACTTGTACTCATAGAAACATATTTGCTTGCTAGTAATATACGTTGTATTTTGTACTGCTAGAAACAATGGTTGCCACTTGGGATGCATACCGTGTTAGAGTATTTTGCGACATTTGTATGGAAGAAGTGAACAACAACAACAGGGACGGGGGCTGTTTCAGTAAAAAAGGTTATGAAAATCCGGAGAGGAAAATTTTCGACAAAGTAGGAGAGAAACTAGTGAAGAAACAATTCAAGAACAAATGGGATCAGTTGAAAAAGGAGTACACGTGGTGGATGGAATTGCTAAATGCAACTGGACTAGGCTGGGATCCCCAAACAAAAACCATGGATGCAGATGATGATTGGTGGAAAATACACCTAGAGGTAATTTACCATGTTCTGAACTATCTTTCTTCCTATCTATTTTTTTTCTCATAATAATTTGACCGAATCATGTATCTATTGTGTTCTTATTTTTAGATGCGTCCCGATCATGCGAAATTTAGGAACGGGCCACCTCACAACTTGGAGCAGCAAGATGTTATGTTTAGGAAGACACATGTCACCGGAGAATCAGCGGCCATTGCTGGACAGGAAACATGAGGGGGCAAGGAAGCTCCAATATTGCTTGAGGATGATCGTGGTATCTCCTCCAAAATAACAGGAAAGCGCAAGTTTGGAGGTAGAGAAGGTAGCGAAAAAGAGAGCCCCTTTTTCACAGTTTACAACAATGCTCTCAACACACTTGTATCAAGGGCTGAAGGTAGTTCTTCCACCAAGGATGAAAAGGTCCCAACAATGAAGGAGTTTTTAGCGATGGTCCGGGAGTGTGGAGTGAGTGAAGGAACTGACATCATGTTCACAGCGAGCAAGCTTGCCATGAACAGGGATTCTAGAGAGGTGTTTGCAGCATTTGCAACAAATGAGGGGAGGCTCGATTGGCTGCAGCGTACACATGATGAGATGAACAAGTAGATGGGTCATGCATTATGTGTACCATTATTGTATTTCTTAAGAATATTTGTATGAACCACCGTTGTATTT